>OX387318.1:19303055-19825555 GCA_947562085.1 Eudonia lacustrata | reverse complement strand
GTGTGTGCGTGCGTGCGTGCGTGCGTGCGTGTGTGTGTGTGTGTGTGTGTGTGTGTGTGTGTGTGTGTGTGTGTGTGTGTGTGTGTGTGTGTGTGTGTGTGTGTGTGTGTGTGTGTGTGTGTGTGTGTAAGTGTGTGATTCAGTATGCCATAGATCTCATTCCTAGCCCTACGAGACGTAACACTTGGGATCAGTTGTAATAACCTCTAGGAATAAAAAATGTTTCGTATTATTACTATTAAACTATAACAACAAATCTTAGGAGCGTCCTAAACATTCAGCTAAAATAACCTCAGTGTCATCGTAAGACAGCGTGAGAAGCCACTCAACAATTTTAGTTTTGTATTGGCGTAGAGTTAGGGGAAATATGTTAAGGACTATGAAAGCAATATCAAAAGCTAAAGGCTATAGCTTTCGATATTGCTTTCATAGGCGGCACGAAATGACAACATGACGTCATACACTACACACGAAGTTAAAGCGATCGGTTAGGCGGTCGGGCCCCAGACCCGTCCAAAATACCAGCGTTGCAGCAGCCTCATATCGCTTTAGTATGTGCTGAACCTAGTTGGCCACTTTTAGTCTTCTGTTTTTGTTTTTTTATTGTGAATGTACTTTTGTTTTTTCTTAGATATATTTTTTACATGTAATTAATTTTTGTTGTACTTAGTGTGTGCCAAAAAATGTATTTTCTTTCTTTCTTTCAGTTTACAGGGAATTTGTAGAAAATTAAATGTGTAGTGTGTAGTAGTAGTAGTAGGGTAAATAAGGACATGTACATAACAATGCGTCAGCAATTCACAAGACAATTGTAGAAAACTAAATATGTAGTAGAGGTACTGTAAATAATGATATCCGATGACCTTGAATTTTCGCGTTTAATAAATAAAGGTGTAGTTAAGATATCTGTTAGTTTTAAAACTAGTTGCTCTACGGTTTAATTAAGGAATAATTATAATAAATACATACCCTGTCGTTGTTTATATTAATATCATATATAACTTATCTTTTTAAAAGGCATGGACATTGTGCAATAAAAGAGTTTCTGTATATAATAAAATAATAATGATTTGGTAAGCAACTTACACGTACGTAAAATGTGTACTTGCAAAGTACTTATGTCATAGTTACTAATGTCTATTTTTAGGATAGGTATATGTATAAATATAAGACAAAAATTGTCAACAATGTTATAAACATTTGAATTCGATCTAATCGTCTGTATACGTTTAGGATAAAAGTGTGGGTTTAACTCACATAGTTATAAATAATAAACTAAAGGTTGACGTGCACATGTCCGTAAAGCAAAATCTTGCTCGCTGCGCTGGCGCTGGTAATGCAATTGCTGACCGCCACGCGCTTCAAGATTATACGAAGATCTCATCAGCGTACGGTTGCATTTATGAATATGGTTCAATATAAAGGTGATGAGTGAAGATATCTGATAAAGGCGTTAGCACTGTCACCACGCCACACGCATCAATCGGGCCGAGCCTGTTGCGTCACCAGGGCGCGTTGCTGTGTTCCCTCCAATTCGATAAATGCAGCGCGGTCGTGTGCGCGTACACCTTTATTTCTTAATGAATCTTAATGCATAATCTTGATCTTATTATAATTGTCTAAATGTTGTGTCCGTTCCTATGTATTCTGTCCTTTAATCTGTGCCTAGACTAAGCAACTATAATATTTCTGTATAACATACATATATAATCTGTTTCGTAGTTATTAAGGTGTTTAAAACGAAATTAGGCACCTATACATTTTTGGACATATATTTAATTTGTTAGAAGCGTTACTTATTGTCAAAATTCTTTATGTAAATAACTCGCGGGTATTTTGAGCACAGGTTATTTACGCCTGTATAAAAAATAGCATTACGATAACTATCATTAGGCTTCTTTTTGAGAAATTGTTAATAATCATAATTAACTTATTTGGGTTATTTAATGCTTTTAAAGGGAAATAAATAAAATTGTCCGCGCTAGATTTAAAGACACCCTATATAATAGGCACTATTTCAATGTACATCAAATAACGTATCATACGGTGCTTTTTATTAAACGGCATGGATTCTGCTATTTGAAACGTCCACAATCGTGACAGTGGCCTCTTTCTGACATTTTCAATGTAGTCGCAAAGCAGCAGTAGAAATGACATGACGGCGCTCGTATCATGTCACTTTGAAAGTAACTACGCTACCTGCATGTAACGTACCTATGCTACGAATCCCTACATCTAGTTATCGATGGTAATCGAATATTTGATCGAATTACGGGGCGGGCTTCCAACCCTGTTAGTGCATTATTTGCTTGCGTTGGCAATGTCGGTATACATCCTCCATTTGTCGACAGTGGAAAATCGAGAACCACTCTTTGGCTTATGCATGTTAAACTTTCGCGTTGCATTTTTAAATATTTTAAGCCGGGTTTAACGTAACCTCTTTAGTGAAGTTGGACATATAAATTGCTAATATAAAAACCCGAATGTTTGCTATAAGCTCACGGAATTCCAAATGGGGATTCCTGATCAGGAAACCTAATCAAATTGTGCGGCCGTATGCAGATACGAAGACATAAAACCGCGACAGTTGTCGTCACTATAGACGCGCCGGTGCAGCTAGCCCGCCGCCTCGCTGGGCCAACAAATATATTGGTTTTGAAGCTGTCATGTATCAAAGTGCATATCGGTGATCAGTCCCGTGAATGGGCGAGCGTGCCCGTCAGTCGCGCCGCGTGCGACGGGCGTACCTCCTCGCGCAGCGCTGCTTTGTGAATTTTCATGAAACAGCAAGCGGTTGCCATAAGACCTGAACGGAGTTTCACCCGAGTTCTTTTCGTAATAACACGTGTTGTGAGACTCCATTTTACTACTAGTAAAATACTACTAGTAACTGGCTTAACGCTAAGCGCGAAGCCTTTCATTAAGATATGATCATAATATACCTTAACTAAAGAGTTTTTTTAAATCTAGTAAAGCTTTTCTTATATCTTTGGTCACTGTTAAACCACGCCTAAAGTAGCTTCAATTTCGCGAAGGATGCAAAAGAATGCACGACTGCGTTTCCAGTTCAACTAATCTTTTAAAAGCGACCGTTGATGCGATGTTTATTGTACCATATATGTATTACGTAGTAGAAACTCATGAATGTTGTGTAATATTAACTTATTAAGTATTAAGGCTTTGTCAAGCAGCTGGCGTAGCGGAGCGCAAGGTCCTTACCTGACTTATTACTATGAAGACATTATGAGAGTCGAGGCTTACGCCATAATGGCCACAAGCACGCCACACCAGGACAAACTGCAGAGCTGTAGAGCGCCACCGACTAGCAGTGTGACTATCCAAGCCCCTACCGCAAAAAGTCCCGTCCGCTGTCTGTCAAAGCCTTTAGGATAAGGGAATGTTTGTATCAACTGCGTATCAATTGAATGAGTTGTGGTGATCGGCGAGTGCCTATTTGTGATATGAAAGTTAAATACATTGGATTATAAAGCGTGACAAGACTTGAAAGATAATTATATTTTTGAAAGAATTTGGCAATGGGTTTGTATCGAGAATCTAAATTTAAAATTTGGAAGTAAAAGTAAAAAAGTAAGAAGGCCTTTAAAACGTTTGTTAAAAATGCTATAAAGCATGTGGTTTGTCACGTTCTGGTTTAGTGATTGCTAAGATGATAGCATTGGTCCCGTTGTAATGTAACTAATAACATAGTCTGTTTCAAAATCTTTTCTTGTCTACTGAGGTTTTTCAACCCTTTAAGGGTTAGGGTGACTATAATTAATACAGTCAACACTTTTGAAGCAGGCTATGTGTATAACAATTGTAAAATGTGCAGCATTATAATATTATGTAATCAGCTATCGGTGTTCAATGTTGCTTCTTGATGTGTATTGTCAATATAAGACTGTCTTTGCCCTAACTTCTAAACAGACTTCTGTGTACAAAATAAAAAAATACAAATTTTAAAATAGCCTATCATGTAAGCGCATGATGAAAATTGTCCAATCATAAACGTTTCTGCAGACACCCTACAAATGTATTTAGGATATTAAATTGTCAAACAGTTTGCCCTTAAATATAAATGTCTCTTCGATGTTGTGGAAAAATTGGTTTTATTTTACATTCCTAGTTCAAAACAGAGACACTCGAAAATCTCAATGCAAGAACCTACCAGTTCAAACTGTAGACATAGCAAGAACCTACCAGTTCAAACTGTAGACATAGCACGAACTTCTATCGAGCTCGTATAGTTTTTGAAACATGCAAACACAAGGTAAGGAGACTGCAAATGGTATCCACTGTCAGTAACGTATCATCATCATCATCATCATCTCAGCCAAAGACGTCCACTGCTGGACAAAGGCCTCCCCCAAGGATATGAGGGGTATTTGCCGTAATCGCCACGCTTGGCAGGCGGGTTGGCGATCGCAGTAGGTTGAGGGTAACATCAGAGAGATGCTGCTGCCCATCCTCTGGAATGGTCCCTTAGTCGGCTTTTACGACACCCACAGGAAGAGATGGGGTGGTGCAATTCTTTATCCCCGGCACCACACAGGGACAGTAACGTATAACAATGGTTAAATCAATTGTTAGCGACGAGGGGATAACCCCTCCACTGTCGAACAACAGGCCTAATTACAACAGGCATAATTCCCAGGCATAAATTACCAGGCATAATTATAATACCAGAAACTATAATATAGTAGTCGAGGAGCTCGATGGCAGAGGAGCTCGATGGCGCAGTGGTTAACGCGCCCGGTCTGCGAGTGCTGAGGTTAAGTATCTTTCGCAAAGGCCGGTCATCGGATGGGTGACCAAAAATTTATCATCTCGAGGTCCTCCGTGCTTTGGAAGGCACGTAAAGCCGTTGGTCTCGGCTGCATAAGCAGTCGTTAAGAACCACCAATCCGCACTGGGCCCGCGTGGTGGTTTACAGCCCGTTATCCCTATCCATCCATAGGGAAGGCTCTTGCCCCAGCAGTGGGGACATAAATGAGCTGATGATGATGATGATAATATATTCGCCGCAGCCTATACGAGTATATGAAGCTACATATAAACAAAATGATAGTGCGATTGAGCTGACTGGGATTGCTACGCCATCTCTTTATAGCTGCGTTCTGACTGTTGTAAGCTGTTCCGAGATGCCGTGCCCGTGAGAGGTTGTCCATGTTACGTTGTTCGAGCACGTTTGTATGTAGTTACTCTTCTGCAGTCTCCTTATGTTGTGATGCTAAGGCCTCTTCCTCACCGGATCGGTGCGTTTCCTGACAAAATTAAAAAAAAAACAAAATTCAAAATCATTTATTCAGTTTAAGCTACAAGTAGCTCTTGTGAATGTCACTATGCCATCGGTTCGTAAGTCTACTCTGGGCGGGAGATCTTGTACTGAGAATAACCGGCACGAAACTCAGCCAGTGTCCAGCTCTTTTCTCCCTTACAGCGTCAACAATATTGGAGAATGCAGGACATTCCATTACAAATAAACACGAAAAATTTTTTTTCGGCGGTTGATCTCTGTAGCGTTCGGACGTGTTGCTGGTTTCTGTGAATTTATTAAATTATTATTTTATTTTTTTGTGAGGGAGCCCCGGTCTTTGCCTTGATATCGCCGAGACTTCGCCCTACTGTCTTCGGAGCCTCCAAAGCGGTGAGAAGATTAAGTTCGTTGTGGTTGCAAATTGCTGGTTTTGAACCACGTACCCTTGAGGTAAACGCCGACCTCTTAGCCGCTGAGCTACGGACGCTGGACGCGAGGCGCCGAAATAACACATCGCCTACTACGCGCGGCACGGCACTGCTAAGCTACGTGTACATACTACGAGTGCTGCGAGACGAGTGCTACGATTGCTACGACACGACTACGGCCACTGGCAACACCGTACTTACTCCGGAACGCAAGATAGTGCCGCCACGTAATCATTAGCTCCATATTTGCCGATAATCTAAGTGTATAAGAATACCGCAAGAGAGAGAGGTGTCGGGTAAGAGAGCGCGACAAGGGGAACAATACCCCCATACGTAGTACTAGAATCAGGCCAGCCATTTTGTTTTTGTGTTTCTCTTTTGTCTGTATCTTCTCTTTAAATTTTTCTTTTTAACTTTTTTCTTTTGTTTATTATCTAACAAGACGTTGCCTTACCGTATTAGGGAGCAAAAATCTTGTATATTGACTATTGACGGCAAAATTTTGATATTAAGATTTTTAACATTTTATTGATATTTACCCTAGTTAAGGGTAAATCACACCTGTTAAATAAAAAACACTAGCGTACCTGTACATACGCTACACACTATATTATATTTATTTTTATACACTTATATTTAAGGAAAAAATTTCTTTTGTTTTATCACTTTTTCTTTTGTGTTTGACTAATCGTTGTGTTGACCATACACCCACTACCTACATATTTTATATCTTTTTGACCATTGTTTTGTATTGACAACTTTTCAATATTGAAAATTTCATTATTATAATTCCGCGATAACTGTCTTTAGTTTTAATCACAGTTTATTTAAATTAAGCCCCTTTATTTGACTATTTTACACACTCGCAAAGCACACACTTCTTTTAACACTTTTACAACTTTTACAAATTTCTCCTACCTTATTTTTATTTTTATTTTATTAAATTGTTTGACGCTCTGTTAGCGATATGTATAGGACTCCGCCATCTGACACTAGCAAGATGAGCAATAGAACCCTCCGCTCCCCTTCAACGTCCCCAACGGCCGCGCAAACATCGACACCCAAGACCAAAAGCAAAGCTGCAAACACCACCCTCACCATTAACTCCTCGACTGGCCCTAGCCCAACAACATCTGTGGTTAGGAGGCTCAGTGGAAAATTTGAGGGAAAGGCGCCACTGACCAAACCACCGACACAGACCGCCACAAAGACCTACGCGGCGGCTATAAAGCCGAGTCAGCTCTCTCAGGCTGCAAAAACCAAGACGGCTCCCCCGCCCAGGGTGAGACCACCGCCACCGGTGACCTCCGGAAGGAGTGCAGCGGACATCATAACCTCAACTAACCAAATGCCGGTTTACGACGGGTTGATTGAGGTTCTGAGGTTCGCATGCGAGTGCCTAACGGAAACGCGCAACATGAGGTTGGACCTCAAGAAGGCAATTGGCGACAGCATCACGCACGTCAGGATGGCGCTGGTCCGCATCAACGAGCCTAAAATATCAGTGGAGGAAACATCGCTCACCTCGGAGCCGGACATTACCACCAAGCCCGCCTCTCAACGCTTGGAAAACGCCGCCATTCACACCAAGCTCGACACGATCCTCGAGGAGGTGAGGGCGCAAAAAGTGGCCACCAGCCGTCAGGCACCTGTCTCCAACACAGCAGCAGCCCTCCGCAGACCCGAAGTGCGCCCAACTCTGCACTCCGTCATTGTCGCATCCAACAACGAATTGGATAACGGGGATGCTGTGATGGAGAGAATCCGCGAGGCGGTGGACGCCAAGGAGGAATGGGTCGCCGTCTCGAGGATTAGAAAAGCTAAGGGGGGCAAAGTTATACTCAGCTGTGACACAAGGGAGGAGAGGGATAAGGTAAAAAGTCGAATCGACACCGCGGGGAAAAACCTTGTAATGGAGGACGCCAAGAACAGGGATCCGCTCGTGGTGGCCAAGAACATCTTGAAAGCCCGAACGGATTCCGAAATCCTGGAAGCCCTTAAGAAGCAAAACAAGGATGTTTTTAAGGACCTTGACGAGGAACAATCCCAGGTGTCGATCCGCTTCAAGAAGAGGGCACGAAACCCCCACACACATCATGTGGTCATGAGGGTCAGCACGCAGATCTGGAACAGGCTCATGGACAAGGGCTATATGCACATAGATCTCCAGCGCATCCGGGTTGAGGACCAGTCACCGCTGGTGCAGTGTTCCCAATGCCTGGGCTATGGGCACAGCAGGGGTTTCTGCAAGGAGAAGGAACCGACATGCAGCCACTGTGGGATCGCGGGACATATTTTAATGGACTGCCCCACATGGACGGATGCCGGCGCCCCGCCTTCTTGCAGAAACTGCTGCAAAGCCCAGCTGACCCAGAGGGACCACAATGCATTCAGCGGGGACTGTCCAATTCGTCGGAAATGGGACAAGATAGCAAGGTCCACAGTGGCATACCAGTGCTAAGGGCGTCCCAAGAAGAACGGCTCCTTACCACGTGCTTCAGACCAACCTGCAAAGGAAGAAGTTGGCGACGGAGGAGCTGTACGTTGAAGCGGGGAAGCGCAAAGCAGCCATCGCTCTTCTTCAGGAGCCATACATTGGAGCGGGGCGAAAAATGAAAGCTCGAGGTAATGCGCGACTTTTCCAGAGCGCTGGTCCGGGCAACGTCAAGGCGGTCATCGCCGTTTTTGACCCCGACATTGACGTTGTCCAGCACCCTGAACTTACCACCACTAACACAGTGGTCATAGAGGTAAAGACCAGCGCCTGGAACTTGACGCTCGTAAGCTTTTATTTCGAGCCCGACACGCCCATCGAGCCCTACCTAGTAACTCTACATGAGATCGACGCTAAACTAGGCCCCAAAAACATCCTAATGGGAGGGGATTCCAATGCAAAGAGCACCTGGTGGGGAAGCCACAAAAATGACCACAGGGGGGATGACATGGCGGGCACCATCCACGAGCTGGGATACCACATCTTAAACAGCGGCAATACGCCAACATACGATGTCATACGAGGGGGACGGCGATATGCGAGCAGCATTGACGTAACGGTGTGTGCGGAAAACTTGCTGACACGTATAGCAAAATGGCGTGTTGTTGAAGACCTCACCAGCTCGGATCACAACGGCATAACTTTTAATATAAATGTACAAAAATCACGGGGGGTGGGGATCGAGAGAACCACAAGAATTTTTAACACAAAAAAGGCTGATTGGCAAAAATTTAGTACACAATTTAAAAACATTAAAAACAATAAAAATCTACATGTAAACAAAATTAACGAAATAGACAGTAAAATCAAAATTGAACTAGAAGTTGATACATACAATCAGGCTGTAGTACAAGCGTGTGGACTCTCGATCCCTACAAAGAAAAAGAAAATAGTACTTACCGTGCCGTGGTGGTCCGAGGAGCTGGCTGAGATGAAGAGGATGACAACCACCAAAAAACACCGCATCCGCTGCGCCGCACCGCGTCGAAGAGCTGCCGTAGTCGCCGATTACCTAAAACAAAAAGAAGAGTATGAGACTGCCGCCGCTGCTGCACAGACCAAATCGTGGATGGAGTTCTGCACTAGGCAAGAAAGAGAATCCGTCTGGGACGGCATCTACCGAATCCTGAAAAGAACATCAACCAGAGAGGAAGACCTTCCGCTTAAAAAGAACAATGTCCAACTAGACGCAGAGGGCTCCGCAAAACATCTAGTGGAAATATTCTACCCGGAGGACCTGACCGCAGCAGACAGCGACATACATAAGCAGATACGCATCAAAGCGGACACGATAAATGAGGGGTCGAGTACTGAAGTACTAGACCCACCATTCACCGAAACAGAGCTCCGGAACGCTGTCTGCTCCTTTAACCCTAAGAAGGCTCCCGGGGCAGATGGTCTAACTGCAGACATATGCAAAAAGGCGATAGGGGAGGACCCGAAATTATTTCTAAGCCTAGTAAATAAGTGCCTTGAGTTGGGATCTTTCCCAAAATGCTGGAAGAAGGCCACGGTGGTCATTCTTAAAAAGCCCGGTAAGGAGGACTATACGGCTCCTAAGTCGTATAGACCAATTGGCCTCCTACCGGTACTTGGAAAGATCTTCGAGAAGATGTTGGTGGGCCGGCTTAAGTACCACATCTTGCCTAAGCTGAGCCCACACCAGTACGGGTTTATGCCCCAGCGTAGTACGGAGGACTCCCTCTATGTCCTCATCAACACCATAAGGGATAATTTTCACCAGAAGAAGATAGTCACACTAATATCCCTGGACATAGAGGGAGCATTCGACAACGCTTGGTGGCCAGCAATAAAGACCAGATTGGCTGAAGAGGAGTGCCCGATCAACCTCAGGAAAGTCTTAGACAGTTACATGAGTGATAGGGTGGTTAACGTCAGATACGCCGGCAAGGAGGCCAGTAGGACTCCCTCAAAGGGCTGTGTACAGGGATCCATAGCGGGCCCCATCCTATGGAATTTGTTGGTCGACCCCCTCCTGCACACCCTGGAGGAACGGAGGGTTCATGTCCAGGCTTTCGCGGACGACATCGTCCTTCTTTTTGTCGGCGATACAGCCCAGTCAATACACGAACAAGCCAATCCGGTGCTCGAACATGTTGCGGCGTGGGGTAGTCATAATAAACTCAACTTTGCAGCACACAAGACCCATAGCCTCACTATCACCAGGAAGCTTAAGTATGACACCCCCCGCCTCAGCATGAACGGGATACCGATTGAGAGTAAGAAAGAGATCAAGCTCCTGGGCTTGACAATCGACAATAAGTTAACCTTCAATGCACACATTAAAAACGTCTGTCGGAAGGCCGCCGCCTTCTACAAGCACCTTTCTAAAGCGGCGTATGTCAACTGGGGGTTGACGCCTGAGGTAGCCAAAACTATATACACCGCAGCGGTGGAACCCGTTGTGACGTATGCAGCTGGCGCTTGGTCTTCAGCCGCAGACAAGATCATGACGCGCAAACAGCTGGATACATTACAGCGGGGATTTGCACAGAAAATGTGCAAAGCATACAGGACAGTTTCACTCACCTCTGCCCTGGTTCTGTCCGGGACGCTTCCCCTCGACCTCCGGATTAAAGAGGCCGCAGCCCTTTATGAAGTGAGGAGGGGGGTGCCCTGGCCCGATCTTCGGGGCAGAGACATAGAGACTCCACATTCTGCATTACACCTACCACATCCGGCCGAGTATATGCACATTGACATTACACACATCACAGACCAAACGCAAATACACATGAACACGTATGACATTCAAATATACACCGACGGCAGCAAGATAGACGGGAAGGTTGGAGCGGCGTTATCTCTTCGGAGGGGCGCTGCCGAAATTGGAAAGTTCAAACTCGCACTGCCGTCGTACAGCACAGTTTTTCAGGCCGAACTGCTAGCACTCCACAAAGCTTCGGAAGTAGTACTCAGTAGGAAGGAAGTTTCTTTTGGAGTTTATAGCGACTCTATGGCAGCCCTGCAAGCCGTCACCGGCGGAAATTCCCTCCACCCCCTCGCAGTAGATGTTCGAAACAATATTAACATAGCACTTAAACAGAGCAAAGTTGTTGCTTTGCACTGGATAAAAGCACATGCGGGGTTGGAAGGGAATGAAAGGGCCGACGTGCTAGCCAAGGAAGCCGCTATAAAGTTAAAGAGAAAGCCTGACTACGACAGGTGCCCTGTTTCGTTCGTAAAGCGCCTCATCAGGGATGGGACGCTAGGCGAGTGGAACAGGAGATACCAGTCCGGTGCTACAGCCGAAGTAACCAAACTCTTCTTTACAGACACCACTGCTGCATACAAAATCACACGCAAATTCACCCACACTAAACTCACCACACAGCTGCTCACGGGTCACGGCGGGTTCTCCGCATACTTACACAGGTTTAAGTGTAAGGACAACCCGTCGTGCGCCTGTGACCCCAACACCGACGAAACAGTAGCACACATCCTCTCCGAGTGCCCTATACACACTCGTGAGAGGTACAACATTGAGGCGGAATTGGGCACCCGTATTGTCCCCAAGAACTTCGCGGATCTCCTGGCCGCGAAGGATTCTAGGGAAAAATTCTTGAAATATTGCATTAAAATCGTAGAGATTGTTTGTAAGCGCAATAAATAATGTAGCAAGTAAAAAACTAGCATGTAATAAGCTAGAGAGATTTTTGCACATTCATGAAGAATGTGCAACAAATCTGCTCATGCAAAAATTTAAGTTTATTATGTTTTTTCAATAAGAGTATATAAGACCGCAAAACAATATATGTATAGCCATAAGAAATAATGTAAGTAAAAATAATTATGTAAGCAAAAATAGTAACTAAGAAGCAATAGAATTAAGTTTACAGGCAGAAATGTAAAAAGAAGCCAATCTAGTCTGTAAGTTTTTATGCACATGTATCAGAAGTTGTACCAATTATTTTCCCCTGTTTTCCCTATTAGAGTGTAGACTTCGTAAGATAATAAAATAAAAGTAATATATAGTTAGATAGATGGCAAAGTCCAAATAGAAAAATAGACGGCAACACCCAGCCGTAAAGTACAAAAGATGATGAATGATAAAGAGGAATAGGAATGAAAGTACGAGAGGAATAAAAGCGAGAACTGGTATGAAAGAGAAAATTAGAGTATAATGCCTCCCATCCTGTGGGAGAAAATCGTTAGCAGATTAGGAATAAAAAAAAAAAAAAAAAAAAAAAAAAAACACGAAAAATATAGAAGACAACCACAACATGTAAAAAGAAAACAAAGTAAAAAAATCTAAGTTAACAAATTTACATGAGGTAAAAGTTTCAATTTCCACAATGTCATACAGTACCATTAAAAATTGTTAACAAAGTCAAACTATAGTGAATAATACTAAAAATAAGATAACAGGCTCTGGATGTTTCGATATTGTTAATTTGATTTATTCCACTTACGTCAGCTGCCATTTAGGTCAGATTTTTTTTAATACATCAAAATTTATGAAATTCCATAAAGGTCAGAAAATCAAAATTCAAAAAATTCAAATTCAAAATCATTTATTCAGTTTAGGTTACAAATAGCTCTTATGAACGTCATTATGCTGACGTCAAAATGGCTGACGTAAATAGAATGTTTTATTTTAATGCCAATTTCGTCAGATCCAGTCAGGACAGAACTTTTTATTCCATATTATGTTTGATATTGTACAGTCGCTGAGTGTGGTGTGACTGTTGAGTGAGGCGCGCGGCGGAGCTGGCGGGTGGGTGAGACGGGGGAGGCCGGCCGCTCTGTGCAGATTCTATGCTGAGGCGCGCGTATGCGATGCGCTCGGTAAAAAATCTGTACCGAAACGACTCGGTCTGAAAACTCTCATGTGACTACATGCGCTCGGTAAACAATCTGTACAGATTCGGTGCAGAGACGGTACCGCAACGAAAACGCACCGATCCGGTGAGGAAGAAGCCTAAAGCCCGGGCTCGACCGCGAAATGAGCGAGGTCGTCAATGAGCCCTCTTAACTTGCAACGATAATTTTCATAGTTGAGGCTCTCCGCTAGCCTCTTTCGCGGTCGAGCCCCAACTATGAAAATTATCGTTGCGAGTTAAGAGGGCTCATTAATGACCTCGCTCATTTCGCGGTCGAGCCCGGGCTTAAAGCTTACATTTTATGAAGTTACGTCTGTCTGAAATTCCAAACAACATTCCTATATTACAAGACGATACGTTTGGCTGAAGTACAGTCGGCGGCAGATCAACCTACCCAAATCTGTTAAATTTCTCCAATGAATATTGATCCTTATAATTAAACAATAAAGTTCAAAATTGATTGTAGAAATTTGACAGTTTTGGGTATGTTGATCTGCCGCCGTGTGTACTGTAGTGATCGGGACTGCTTGGAGGCGCGAACCTACTGGCAGCCGTCGCGTTCTGAATACCTTTCAAATAAGACGTCACGAGAGAGAGAAACAATGGAGAAGAGGACTTCATCTTGATCCGCCGAAGCGACATCATTCTTTGAATTGTTATATTCATGAGTTATTTAAAATATCAATATAATATTAACTTATCCAGTTGTCGTTATTACGCCTTACGCCCCCAAAACATAAATAACGGCCAAGCTGGGTATAACAGTACCTACTTTCAGTAGGGTAGTGGCCCCAGTTCTCGACAGTAGCCATTGTTCGACACTTTATTTCTTAAGTCATTAAAAATAGTAAACTGAAAGGGGATTGTCCACTTCAGGCCATTCGTGAACAGGATTTAATCAGAAAATTAAATTTACCAATATTTTTATTTCTATTTTATTGATTGTTATTCAAAGTATCTTTGTACCAATCGGCATTTTTAAAATATTATTTTTGTTAGTATGTGTGTTGATTTCTGGTGTAGAGCGTAGGTACAGTTTTCAGTGTTGTCAGAATACGATTGTAATAAGTTAAAAGTTAAAATCGATAAAAAAATCATCAATTAAACCCTTGTCGTTGATTGGTATATGGCAGTTTTTTACGTGTATTATTATGGAAAATTAATAAAAGATTTTGTTAATAATTGATTATTATTATTATTTTCAAATATTTATTACAAAAAAGTGAAAAATGAACCGATTCTTGAAGTCGATGATTTAATTTTTTATCTATAAATCGACTTTCATACTGTCTATTAAATCGTTTTTTAATATGGCAACATTACATCTAAATGTCATGGAAGCTCGTTTCGGCCGGCGTCATTCGCTTTGTTTGTTTTGCATCGTGAGTGTAATTTTCGTGTTTTCTTTGGCTACTATTTTGTTTTTTCTCATTGGATCCCGATTCATCGTTTTCCGACAACCCAAGCACTTCTATGGACACCGTTCATTATTTTTACGTTGACCCTGGCACACACACTACGGATACTGAACCTGCTCATAATGATGACCCAGGCTTGAATGTGGACATGGAACCTGCAGTATCCTTCAGTGTTATAGATAGCTGTAACCATGAATAATAATAATACAAAAAGGTACAGTACAGTAGGTTGCTGTGCACACATAATGTCTATTATTTGGTATTTGGGCTGGGGACGGTATCAAGAACACTTAAGTCTTCCAGCCTAGTTTCTTGATCAAGTGTTATTGACTTATGATACATAATAATAAAAAAGATATTGTATAATACATAATAATAAAAAATATATTGTTTAAATTATTGTTTTATTTAATATCTGGCCCCTATTAGATAACTTGATTATGGTCTAAATATGCATTTTGATACAAAATCACTTTTATATTCTTTTTCTTATGAATATTACCTATTAAATATGTCCGATATTATTAGCTGAAGTTTCTGTTCAGGAGTGGCTTGAGCGTCATACAAAGTGGACATCTTAGATGAATGAAGGTCTCGCTGCGCTCGACTAGATACCGCCGGCGTACTTATCAAATGCGAAAAAAATACTACGCCAAGTTGGCGTACCCGAGCCAGTCACTCTGACAGCTTTGTGTGAGGTGTACGTACCGAATGTTTTAATTAATTTTAAGCAAAATCCGAAGTAAAATGACAGTTTGCGTAATCATATTGTGTAAAAATAATACTACAAGAAATAAGAAGGACACTGGGATCACATACCATCAGTAATTATCGTATAATTTTGAAATTTCAACATAAAATAACATGAACTATAATCGCCATTCAGTGCTGCCGCGTATACGAGAATCAAGTTCCCCGTGGTTGAGATTTTTATAATGTGGTGTTACCTATTTCATTTATCTTAACTAGTTATTTATTATTAGTACTTATTTGTTATTTATTATATACTTAACCTAGTTTTATATTAGTTAATGAGTATCTTTGTAATCTATACACATAAGGTGTAAAAATGTTTGCTAGGCTCGCGGTGATTTATTGGGACGGGTTCTAGACGATATTTCGACTTTGAAACAAGCCATGTTATCGGTGCTATACATCAAGTTAATTTGATTCGGCTAGTAGTTGAGAAGTATTTACAAATTCGACTTCATTATATATCCAAAAGAGAAAATTTGCAAAAAAATGAAATTTCCAAAAGGCAAATGTATCGTAAACTTGAACAAGTTACTGGAATGTAATTTTTAATTATTAATAAAAATAGTAGTTTTTTTTTAGTATATAATGTAGTAGTATAATGTGTTTATTGTTTTATTCAAAATTTTTCTTTTCTACACGACTTTTAATTGTAAATTAACCTTCGTAAGACTGACTTTAAAGAGTTATATAGGTACTAAATAATGTGTAACCAAACTATTGACGGGTAGAATAGAAATAGAAAGCACTATTTTCGTAACACCTTATTTATATATGATTACTTTTAATAAAAATTTGTAAATATTAAATGTCAATAAAAAAACATTAAAAATTAGGCTTAATCATTGATATATATAACCTACCATTTTTTTAAAGAAGAAACGTACGCCTAACCTATAGACAAATATATTGATACAATCGCTTATAATTAATTATTCATTTTTAAGTATTTTACAATTACCTACCATAATTACCTATAACCAGTAACTTAACTAATAGGCTACAGCATAAAATATATTTCCCATTAAATCGGGTAACAGTTGAGTACTGGCAACACAATTTTTCGCGCACACTAGCAATGAGTTGCCGCATTCACGAAGCTATTGTTTGTAGGAAGCGCGGTATCTAGTCGAGCGCAGCGAGACCTTTCATTCATCTAAGGTGGACATTCTCCCATTTGATATTAGCAACAATTTAATACAGAACGCCACGTTCCTAGCTGTCATCCAGAAATTTTGAAATTTTACTAAATTTCAATAAAATTATGTCCTTTTTTGGCAACAAAAACTGGTGTCAGGCACTAGGTTACCCCAATATTTTTACAAATATAAAAGATTATTTATATTATTTAGAATTTTGTATTCACAATGCTATAAACAACGTGTAACAGAAAGGAATGGTCAAAATCAAAAGATCAAAAGTGTATCCGATCTAGATATTGTACAGACGCCTACCATCAACCTACCCAAAACTGTCATATTTCTTCAATACATTTTCAACCTTATGCCTTAGTAATAAAGTTTAAAGTCTATTGTTGAACTTTGACAGTTGTGGTAGGTTGATGTGCAGGCGTGTGTACGTGTGTTGTATTGTACCTGAGACATAATTATTAACTTTAATTTGTCATGCAATTGTTAATTAAGTATTTATATCACAACAGAAATATTTAATGAAAAATAACTCAACAAATTAAAGTTGTCTTAGTAACTCTGCATACAAGATCTACATCGGATACGCTTTGGATCTTTTCATTTTGCCCACACCTTTCTGTTACACGTTGTATAGTTACAAGATAAAATTTTACTTACTTTACTTTACTTTATCAACCAGTCTCAAGAAGCTCGAGTGGGAATCGAACCCACGACCTTTGGATAACCGGTCCAATGCTCTGACCGCTGGGCTACCGAGGCCACAGAAGACTCGTTAAATATTTCTAGCAAAATTTTATGTAACAAGTAAAGATAAAGATTAGTTAAGAATTAGGCAAGCTATACAGGGTCTAACAAAATCAATAAGCGAACGTTTAAGGGCGGTTTCTATACATCATTCTGAATACAATGACAAAAAATGGGCTCCAGTTTTATAGTGATTATTCAAAGTTATGTTTTCTAACAAACTAAATCAATTAAAATAATGCACATCATGAAACATGCTGTATGCTTACTAACACGCACGCAGGCGTCGATAAAAAGATAGTGTACAGATACACGACATAATAGCTATCTTTGTGTGCATGTAGTACAGCTGTACGAGTTTGGAAAGGGTGTATTTTTTGGTAAATTATGATAATGTTTTGTTGATTATCTCGGTAACGAGCCTGTAGTTTTGGACCAAATTTGGTGAGCATGCTCAGTGTGATGTATAGATGCTCCCCTTAAACGTTCGCTTATTGATATTGTTAGACCCTAAATATACGATTATGGTAAATATATAATTTTACGCCTCGGTGGCCTAGTGGCAAAGCCCGATACCCGAAGATCCAGGGTTCAATTCCCAGATCGCGCAAAATTTATTTCAGATTTTTCGATGCTTAGCCCGGGTTTGTGATCACCAACCCGCATTTGACAAGCGTGGTAATTAAGCCATTACCCATCAATTGTAGCGATGACTTGATTTCAATGATGGAGGCCTTTGCCCAGCTGTGGGACAGTTGTAGGCTGTTTACTTACTTGAATTAATAAAGGCAATTCATTTCTT
The DNA here is from genome assembly GCA_947562085.1 of Eudonia lacustrata. Classification (NCBI taxonomy): domain Eukaryota; kingdom Metazoa; phylum Arthropoda; class Insecta; order Lepidoptera; family Crambidae; genus Eudonia; species Eudonia lacustrata. Next base: position 19,807,664 of record OX387318.1, on the reverse strand, counting down.
TCTTTCTTTTAAAGCATCAGATATATTCGAAGTCACTGGTGACTATTTCCACACTGAACATTTTCACTCGATGAAAGATAGAAGAACTGGCAATCGAATTGCCAAAAGCAATTCATTTCTTTATTTCTTGTAAAGCAGGGTTTCTTATACTTTTTGCAATCAAGGACCACTTTCACAATTTAAACAACTCCGGGGATCCTTGTTAAAGATTATTTTAGGAAAGAAAACTCTTTTATTAGAGTTTCACTTACTACTAACTTAATGTGAAGGATGCTGCTTGTGACGTGCGTGACGACGATGATGCGTCCAACTTAAGAAACCCTGTCCTCTTAGTTCGTCATTTTGCTCCGGTACGATCGCACCGGAGCAAAATTATTATTTTTTCCGTCAAACCCCAACCGGGCGAATTCGCCCGGATTACACCACGCGACTTAAAGCTTTAGTGTAAAAACACACTATGCCGAAGGTACGCGACCGAAGTTCCGCGGCTGATTTTACGTTCCGACGTATTCGGCTGATATGACAAACCATAAGTGCCGAACTTATGCCCCGCCCCCAGATCTTCGTAGGCAATCGAAACGAACTTCGGTCGCGTATAATGTGTGCTCTATAGAATAAGTTGCCGCTGAACTTACGCCCGACCGAAGTTAGGCTGTACGCTATAACGCAACGTAATTTCGGTATTATGTGTCGTCAGTAATTCAAATAGCATTGCAGGCGTAATCATGCCGAACTTCAGTCGCGTAATTTCGGCATATTATGTTCCTACACTAAATGCGTCTATTTAGAGCCTACTTTTGTATGAAGAAGTTTAGCTATAAACAAACTAGAGTAAATTTGCTACACTTTAGACATCCAACAACTTTATTCTCTGTGCGTTTTCCATTTTTTTTCCACCATTTTGCGAATTACGTCATCGGCGCAGGTGTTTTCATTAGTTTTGTTCCAACGACGATGATGCGTCATTGTCACTGCGAGTGCGTGGCTTAGCCGAGAACAGCCGGCAAAGTTAGTATGGGAATCAAGATGGAAATCCATATCTGCCCCGTTGTTTAAAAATGGAATGCTCAGAATAATAACTAAAGCTATAGAACCGGACTAAAATAGCAAAGGTGTCACCAGATTTGTGACGTCATATTTGAGGTAATGTAGTGAGTGACTTTATAAAGCACTCAAGATTTTTTTTTATCACCGATTATCTGATGACCGTTTGACATAACAATACAAAAAATAAAAACTAAGTGTCAACCATTTGTCGCACTCCAACCTCCTTTTCTAGCCCTAAGATAGAACGGAACTAAACATAGTTGCACGATTTTTATTTTAGCCATCCTTCTATAGCTTTAGTTATTGTTCTGAGATGGAATGAACTTTTTACTTCGAAACATGACAACCAAGAAGGTTACCCTACTAAGGTAATTTATTTAAAATTCGAACAAAAAGAAACAAATAAACATAATTTTGGTGCGTACAAAATGTTTTTCTACTCCATTGACTGGTGTAGTTGATAGTTAGATGTTCTATACTTCTATCTGTACATACGTACTTAAGGCGACGCATCGCTAAACAATAAATCTCATACGTTTTGATAGGAGCGTTTGGGCCCCGTACCATAAGAAAAACTGTTCTTTTTTACTTCAAATTAAAACTACAAACTATTAAAAAAAAATGAACTACAATTTTGAAGTGTGTGTTAAGACTAATCTACTAAGAAAATTTTGAAGCTTAAATCGGTCTGGTTAGCCTGTAAAATGTGAATCTATATTTTAAAAGAGGTTATTTCGATATTTTTTTCTCTGTTATAAAAGTTGATAAATCGTGTTTCTGCAACTAACAAAATGAAGTCAATTAAATGAAAAATCATGTCATCAAATATCACTTTCATATGTTTTGTAATTGTTGAGAAAAATCAAGAACCCCGCCACGTAAATTACCAATGCGTCGTCTTAAGACTATTAAGTGTTAGGTTGATTAATAATTTAGTAATTTATATTTCAATTGATACTCGTATCCGAACGAACTCCATGTTTTTATTTCACTGGCAACACTGAGTGTTGGCGGGAAAAAATAGCGGTAAAACAGCATGGCGAATCGAGGCACTAGATGACGGTCACTTTGGCTGGAGCATTGGTGGTGGACGGTTGATTTTGAGTTGTACGTACTGGTTGTTGGAAGAAATACACCTTTTAAAAAGAATGTGAGTTTTATTGTGCTAATATATTAATATATTATACATTAATGATTAATGATAATATTATAGGGTTAGTAAGGGGATTCCTTACATTTCAGAAGTGGGATAATGCCAGCCTACTAGCTTTGATTGCTACTTAATTTTAAAAGCAATAAGTAAACTAAACAAATTATATTAAAAATAACGTGAAAGTGTTAGCTTCAAAGTGATTTAAAGGTTTTCCTTTATTTTCAATTGGAAAGGGTAGTTGTATATTTTAAATGTGACTGTTGTGGACGTCTGGTGTTAGTTAAAGTGAGTACCAGTGGTGAAAATAACGATAATTTTAAGCAACGAAGTCCCGTTTTGATATTGTTGTATTTTCTGCTTGGCGTTTTTCTCCACCCTCAGGTTGAAGGTTGTTTAAAGGTCCCTTAAAGGGTGTCAATTGGTAGTGTCGGTGATGGACTGGGAGTGTCCGGGGGGCCAAAATTTCATTATTTTTGCGCTACGTCGCACTGTTTTCGAGATATTTGAGTTTAACTTAATATGTAGTTGCTACTATTTTACTCCTAAGATGGCGAAATTTTCGGACAAAGTACACAGCTTGTGTTTTGAGTTTCAGAATCATGCCTCATGAGAACGAATCACTCCGCAACGCCGTTTGACGACACCCGATGGACACAAAGCGGGTAGCAGACTGCGGAGTGCAGAGCGACATCAAGGGCGTGGCAGTTCGACAAGCACGTGTGGACCGGGACATCGAGGATAACGCCCCAGCACAACAATCTAAACGGTCAGATAGTCTAACTGTTACCGCTAGGGACGTTCATAATATGATAAATTCATTAAGTGCTAAGGCTAAGGCTCAGTCCCGGGCATATGTGTCGGCCACTCGGTCACATAGTAGTGATAGCATGAATATAAAAAAAAAAAAAAAAATCTTTGACAGATTTTGATTCGTCCTCAAAGAGTCAACGTATAGACGTGTGGCTTTAAAAGGTGAACGAGTGTGCCGCTATGTATGGCTGGGATGAGAAGACAGTATTGACTTTATTACTTGATATGAAAGTTTGAATTCGATATTGTTCACTTTGGCTCGAATGGCAACAAAAACTGTTAAACGTTTTTCCTTTCGAGCAAAATTATGGTCAATCCCTTCCTTGGAGGATATGCTAAAAGGAGGAGCAGGTATAACGAACCTGTAGAAACGTACTACTATGAGAAATTTGCTTTATTTATTTATTTATTTATTTATTTTATTTATTTATTTGGGTCACCAACAAAGCAATTACACAAAAACTTACTATAACATACATTGCATATTACAAAAAATGAGTAATGCTTTACTTATAGGTACCACTACATGCAAATAACATAATTAATATAAGTTCAATCTCAAGTAACAGACATCCCTTAGAGACGAAATAATATAAAAATTTACTACAATGAAAAATAAGTTAAATAAATTAAATAATAGGTTGTAACAAAATTTTGTTCTTAAAACTTTTACGTGTTTCCGAGAAAATATCTATATCAGTGGTATTAAATAGTGCGTTGTATTTGTTTACAATTTGTTTACAACTGTTATTGAACCAGTGTGACGTTCATGGCAAGCGTGCGGTGTGTCATGTATTCAGGGGTTGAACGATGAAACTATGCGATCTAGCGCTAACGCGTTACCCTGTACAACCAACCAACCTGAACGGTTGTTACAGTTCCCTAAGACTATTAATGAGGTTCCGGTTTGGTTAGAGAAGGTTAATGAGTGTACCTCGGTGTATGGTTGGGATGACAGGACTACAACTAATTGCGGTATGCAGAAACTCCAAGGCCTTGCTAAGGGTTCTCTATTTTGTCTCATACATTTTTTATCCATAAAATCTAACGTGTCACGTTTTGTGACATAATCATCATGTGTCCGAATGGTAAGTAGCCCTAACTTAATGACTCATAATATAACATGCCCTAAAATCGAAATTATGGAGCTAGATTTCTGTTGTTTAATAAATAAAAATAAATAAAATTGTAATTTTGTAACAATATTATTATAAACCACCATTCGGACTAACATACATTATACAATAAATATAACACTCGGGACATGTGATATAATAGCAAGTGCCCGGAGTCGAAATTTGGATATCTAATTATGATAGCACCCGATATTATGACACAAAAGCATTAGATATTTGATGTTTGAGATATTTGAGAGATGATTTAGCAAGCGCGTTGGGGATTTTGATTTTCGGACGATCGATATTCGGAGAAAAAGTGACTACCTTTGCTAAGGCGTGGTACAAAGGGTTAAATTCATTTCTTTTTTTTTACTATGCAAGAATGGCAGGAAAAAAATTTACTAATTTGAGTTTACTAACTCATTTCCTATTCCTCCACAAAATTATGATCAGGCATTAGAGGATATGCTTATAAGGAAGACTAAATTTAACGAGCCTGTAAGAAAAAAATTTTAAATGAAAAATTAGTTCTCGATCAATGTGATATATTATAGTTGGAAAACGTGCAGTGGATTGCAAAATCCACGGTATTAATGATAGGACCTTGAGGTCTGAGGCTCTGTCACTGCGTTCGTTGTTCGCATCCCGATCAGCTTTTGCAATTCTTAAATAGGTTGTTGCCCTGGGTTAATTTTGTCGAGTTAAGGGAGAATGTTGATAATGATATGGATAATGATTTCAATTTAAGCGACACAGAAAGCGATTATTAGTGGAGTCTTCTGCTATTCCTAGTAACTTCCTTTTTATTGTTATTTTTATTTTATTGTTTTGGTATGCTAGCGGAAGACAGGTATGCTAGCGGAAGACAGGTATGCTAGCGGGAGATAGGTATGCTAGCGGGAGATAGGTATACTAGCGGAAGACAGGTATGCTAGCGGAAGACAGGTATGCTAGCGGAAGACAGGTATGCTAGCGGGATATAGGTATGCTAGCGGGATATAGGTATGCTAGCGGGATATAGGTATGCTAGCGAGAGGCCGGTATGAGGTGCGTTCGATTTGTAAGAATGGATGGGTTTACAAATTGAACTCACATAAGAATAGGTTCTAGTGTAGCTATTCCTAGTAACTTCCTTTTTATTGTTATTTTTATTTTATTGTTTTGGTATGCTAGCGGAAGACAGGTATGCTAGCGGAAGACAGGTATGCTAGCGGGAGATAGGTATACTAGCGGAAGACAGGTATGCTAGCGGAAGACAGGTATGCTAGCGGGATATAGGTATGCTAGCGGGATATAGGTATGCTATCGAGAGGCCGGTATGAGGTGCGTTCGATTTGTAAGAATGGATGGGTTTACAAATTGAACTCACATAAGAATAGGTTCTAGTGTAGCGGTGTAAGAATGGATGGGTTTACACACGCTAACTAGTTGTGTAAGAATTGATGGGTTTACACACGCTAACTAGTTGTGTAAGAATTGATGGGTTTACACGCGCTAACTAGTTGTGTAAGAATTGATGGGTTTACACACGCTAACTAGTTGTGTAAGAATTGATGGGCTATCCTATAGCTATCTTGGTTACGAGAATGGATGGGTTCGTAACCTTGCTGGCGGGATTTTAGTTTGCTAGCGGGATATAGGTATGCTAGCGGGATATAGGTATGCTAGCGGGATATAGGTATGCTAACGAGAGGCCGGTATGAGGTGCGTTCGATTTGTAAGAATGGATGGGTTTACAAATTGAACTCACATAAGAATAGGTTCTAGTGTAGCGGTGTAAGAATGGATGGGTTTACACACGCTAACTAGTTGTGTAAGAATTGATGGGTTTACACACGCTAACTAGTTGTGTAAGAATTGATGGGCTTACACACGGATATTTATATTCATTTAAATTATTTTGCGAGAATTTATGAGTTCGCAAATAAATGTTAAAAGATAATTGATACTAATTTGTAACTAATATGATGAAACGTTTGTTCATTTGTGGTGCATGAGGACATGCACAATGTCAGGAATAGAAATTTGAGACGATCTATGAGAAGGAAGGGTTCATAGATCGTTACCCAATGCGATCACTTTCAAGAAGAAAGGGTTTGCGGGTGGTTGTGTTGGCTATGAAGGAAGTTTTGTGATAATCACTTGCAAGAAGGAGGGTTTGCAAGTGGTTGTTTTGTTTTGTTGTTATAGTACTATTTTAGAACTAGTTCGGTTTAATAGAAAAACATTACTTATTTTAATGGGTAAATTTGAGAACTGTGACAATTTTCTTTCTAAGATTGTAAGACTTGGATATTATTTCCAGTTGATGCACTCTTTTATTAAAATATTTAATCAAACCACAATGATTGAGTATTGTTATATTATTATAATATTGATTTATCAGAAACGTAGTATGTTTTAATTAAGTTTTGTTAACTAATCATTAACTATTTTTAAATACCTACAATGAAAGTGTTGACTAGAGTTATTTTGCGTTTTAAGTAAAAACAAATTTAAGTTTTGTGTAATATTAATAAATAAAACTATAGTTTAACTTAAACTAAGTACGAGATGCGATGTATTGTGATATTTGTCAATATTACGAGTGGAGAGATTATTAATAGTCAAGTTTTAATAATTTGACTGTAATACGAGTATAAGATAATTATGATATTGTAAAGTGACTCGATTGGCCAAGAGTTAGGTTAACTAGTGCATGAGGACATGCACCTTGTCAGGATGGACGAGTGTTAGGTTGATTAATAATTTAGTAATTTATATTTCAATTGATACTCGTATCCGAACGAACTCCCATGTTTTTATTTCACTGGCAACACTGAGTGTTGGCGGGAAAAAATAGCGGTAAAACAGCATGGCGAATCGAGGCACTAGATGACGGTCACTTTGGCTGGAGCATTGGTGGTGGACGGTTGATTTTGAGTTGTACGTACTGGTTGTTGGAAGAAATACACCTTTTAAAAAGAATGTGAGTTTTATTGTGCTAATATATTAATATATTATACATTAATGATAATATTATAGGGTAAGTAAGGGGATTCCTTACATATGTATCTACCTACTTAGTTTAAATTTATTTACTGCAGACCGTGAGCGTGCATCATCATCATCATCATCATAGAAATAGGCCTCTCCAAAGCGTTTAAACATTCCTGTAAAAAATAATTTCACTTTTACTTTTATTTTTAAGAATAATAAATTTATATTATTTTGTGAATAAATTATTTTATATAAAAATTTTATATGTCTCGGTGGCCAAGTGGCAAAGCTCTCAGTCTGATACTCGAAGGTCCTGCGTTCAATTCCCAGGCTGGACAAGGGGTGATTCGGATTTTTCCAATTCCAATTGTCACCAACCCCCATTTGGCAAGCGTGGTTATTAAGCCAATACCTATCAATTGTAGCGTGAATTGATTACAATAAAATAAATAAAAATAAATTTTCCTACATTCACACCATTTATCTAGCCCAAGAGAAGCTTCGTTATGAAACTCGTTAAATGGTTAAACACCCTTAAAATACTCAAATACATACTTATTATACATAGAAAACACCCAGATCCGACACAATTTAGAAAAACAATAATTTCTAAATTGACCCGACCGGGGATCGAACCCGGAACCTCAGAGATGGCGACACCATGAAAACCGGTGTACAAACCACTCGACCAAGGAGGTCGTCATCAACAATGATGGAGGATTTCCCCCAGAAGTGGGACAGCATAGGCTATTAATACTCGTAATACTACTACCTAATTTATTTTGCTGTTTAACCTTTTCACCGCCCAACTATCCTGCACGCGATGTCCCGCTGTACGCCAACGTATAAATGTATTTTAATAAAGTAGGTACAAAGAAGAACTTCTATAGAAGTGCTGGCGTGGACGGCACGAAAATCTCGAACTTCTATAGAAGTTGTTGGCGGTAAAAAGGTTAAGAAACATTTTGTAATTGTTAGTTGTTCCAAATGAATAAAAATAAAAGTGAAATTAAAAAATACCGGTTACCAGAGGTCGCGCACGTGCTATATAGTCAGATGCGGCGCGGCTCTTTGGCCATTGTGAGCGTAAGTATCTCAAAGGAAAAGTATGATTAAAAAAATATCAAAGGCGATGTGCCAATATCTTTACATTATTTGTCCATGAATATACTATCTCATAATTAAGGGTGCGCCACCAAAAAATGCCAAAAATGCAGTTACGGTTAAGTAGATATAATTGAAAATACTATCGTATTAAATGAACAAAAAATATATTTAGAATCATAGGGAACGTGTTTACAATTTGTCAGAACCATAAATTCATAACACGCTATAGTTTTTTCTACAATATCATTTAAAGTTGGGCAAAAATCATGAAAACGAGTGGCCGCGTTTAGTAGATTTCTTATAGTTTATCTAAATTATTGTACCTCTGATTTTGTCTAAACAATTATCAATGGATAAACTACAAATCGCTAGACTACATTTTCGATTCATCAAGTGGTTATTTAAATAATATTTTTTTATTAAGCACCTTAAATTCCTCATACAAAATTAGCATGGCCGCGCGGCATCAAATAAATATGGACGACGACATTTCAAATAAAACATATGACACTTGTCACTTACGGACGGCGCACCCTTAAGAAAAAAACAAAAACTGTTACGGGTAAGCTTTTGGCTTTCATATCACCTGATGTTAAGTGATAATAAGGCCGAAAGTGGAGGCGCTCTTCACCCGGAATCCTAACTTATCTGTAACTGTACAAATACAACAATGCTACTTTCATTCGTGTTATTTCAAGTCAGTGATAGCTAACCAGTGGCGGTAGCCAAAGTAACATTAAGAAAACGATAGCGAAGTTCGAAAAGAATAAAATGTATGGGATTGACGTAAGATTGACCACGTGATTTAGCGTGGCTTATGTCAATCCCATACATTTTATTCTTTTCGAACTTCGCTATCGTTTTCTTAATGTTACTTTGGCTTAGCCTACTGGCGTACTTAAAACAAGTCCTACAGCTAACGGAATCAAGAACAATCATGTACTCTCTGCTGGGAATTGAACCCGAGACCTCTGGATATGAAACCGGTAAACCACCACTAAACCACACAGGCTGTTAGTATTTTTATTTATTTATTTATTTATTTATTTATCAAAATCTTACATCTATCCTTACAGGTTCTAACCTAATGCGACAGAAGAGACAATCTTAAATTTTAATTCTTAAAACTACGAGTATTTACTACTTACTATAATTAAATTATTACATATTATAACTAATACAATTTAAGGTATTTATTGCAAATTCCCTCAAAGAACATGCAAAAATGTCGGTTTTGTCATGGACCTTGTTAATTAGGCCTATTGCGCGGATAAGGGGCGTCTTTGCCAGCAGGTTGGTTCTGGCCACGGGCACGACCAGCAGGGCCGGGCGCCGCCGTCGCCGTCGCCAAACGTACCGGTCTGGCACACTCAGTGGCAGGCGGCTCAGCAGCTCCGGGTGGTGCGCCAGCCCGCGCAGCACCCGAGCCACGTACAATGCCAGCGCATACTCACGCCGCACTCTTAGTTGATAATACCCTACCATACCCAGCACGAATAAAGTAGGGTAGTTTTATATAACACTTGTTTTACAAGACGTATTCATGTCTTTAAAACAATAATGTTAAACACCAATTTTATTAGCGTTTAGATTGGTTTTCTTTGCAATTCCTGCAAAAAAAGTTCGGATCAGGACAGTTCGGAGATTTTTGCTAAAAACTGCAAAAATACCTTTGCACTCCATTGAGTACAAAGACAAATATTTAAATTCATTTTTTTGTTTACAATTAGGTTCCATAAAAAGTATTTCATTTAAATCGATATGTAGACTTTTCCATGAATTTTCTAAACATTAAGTACTAAGTACGAGTAAGTACTGAATTTATCAATTTCATAATATTTAACAATAATAAAAAAATAATAATTGACGACTTACTAATAGCCTCGCAGACGGATCTGACTGCGTCTGACGTAGGGTTTATAAAAATTGTCTTACAAAACTGAATCTTAATACCACTGAATAAAGCATAGCTGAGCAAGTGTTGCGCCCGATATGTTGTCTCCTGTACCCCACTATTTAATTGATGCCGTAAGCGGATTGCGCCGATGCAACCCCAAATTATGAACAGCTATTACCTATGTTATTATGGTGCCGAATTCTGTAATAGGAGAGGCTTAAATTTAAGCACTACGTACCCATAATGGGCCCTAAAACTAGCTATTCAAACTGGGAGGCTGGGGTGGAAGTCTGCTTTTGAAAGGGTGGAATACAACCACCCTTTACTTACTAAACGTATGCCCGATTAACTGATACTTAGAGGGGCGCACCTTTTCAAAGGCCATCTATTTATTTTTTTGACGATGTCGTTAAAAGGTTGATGCCGTCATCTATTTATTTATTAATAACTATTGGTCGGCCAGTGGTTTAAATTCGACCGTAATTTTATTAAGGCTGCACAGATTGTATCCTAAGCAATGAAAAAATAAAAAAGATAGAATGTGAGTTTGGATTGGCATTGACAATTTCGGCCGCTCCTCTTCCTTACTTGAACATTTTTGAAAAGAGTATAAATGCGTGTGTGTCAAATACATGTAATGTGTGTGTAATGTTTGTTTTATTGATTTAATGTATTTTTATGCATAATTTAAAAAAATATTAACATTCGGATAACCTTCTCTATATACCTAAACTATAAGTGTGCGTTTCATAGTCCTCCGTCCGCGCAATTTTCGTAAAGAAGGGGTACAAAGTTTTTGCTTCACGTATTATTATATAGATAATATTATTATTAATATTATATTGTTGTGTTCCGGCAGCTAGAGATAAGATAGCCAGTGCCCTCACTTATCATCACTTAAGATCAGGTGAGATGAAGGCCAAGTGCTTACCGTAGGAAATATAAAAATTCATGAAGAAACAATTTTGTACCCCTTTTTAAGAACATTGCGCGCAAGGAGTGTGAGATTTGGTATAGATAAAGATCATGATAAAGAAGCAGTGCAGAAGATGAAACTTTATAACACCAATATTATAAATGCGAAAGTTTGTGTGTATATATTTGTTGCTTCTTCACGCTGCAACGGATGGATGGATTTAAACGAAATTCGGCATACCGATAGTTTATAACCTGGATTAAAACATAGCATACTTTTTATCCCGATATTCACACGGGAACGGGAACCACGCGAGTGAAACCGCGAGCGGCCGCTAGTAAAATAATAAGTTACGGTCGAGTTTAGACATATGGGCGGCCACTATTGAGCCTTTAAACGTATCATTACTGGGCCAAGACCTTACCACATACTCGTAGCTAATGAAGAGGTCGGGCCTCAACGCAGCCCATTGCGTGTTGGTAAGGTTTTATCGACTAACATTTTTTATTTTTTAATTCTTACGAGTGAGCACTTTGCCTTTATCATAATAACAGTATTACGTGAATGAAGGAGCTGCAGTAGCCGTAGCCATAGCCGTAGCAGTAGCCGTAGCAGTAGCAGTAGCTGTAGCCATAGCCGTAGCAGTAGCCGTAGCAGTAGCTGTATCTGTAGCCATAGCCGTAGCAGAAGCCGTAGGCATAGCAGTAGCCGTAGCAGTAGCTGTATCTGTAGCCATAGCCGTAGCAGAAGCCGTAGCCATAGCAGTAGCCGTAGCAGTAGCAGTAGCCCTAGCCATAGCCGTAGCAGTAGCCGTAGCAGTAGCAGTAGCTGTAGCCATAGCCGTAGCAGTAGCCGTAGCAGTAGCTGTATCTGTAGCCATAGCCGTAGCAGTAGCCGTAGCAGTAGCAGTAGCTGTAGCCATAGCCGTAGCAGTAGCCGTAGCAGTCGCAGTATCTGTAGCCATAGCCGTAGCAGAAGCCGTAGCCATAGCCGTAGCCATAGCCGTAGCCATAGCCGTAGCAGAAGCCGTAGCCATAGCAGTAGCCGTAGCAGTAGCAGTATCCCTAGCCATAGCCGTAGCAGTTAGCAGTAGCCGTAGCAGAAATTTCTATTTCTATTAGACAATTTCTATTTCTTGATAATTATTTAGTCAAATCAAAATTATAACAGCTGAATGGGCGCCTTTGGCTTTCAAAATAAATAGTGTTGAATAATTTCGGCGGGCTGGTTAGAACCACGATAGCTCAATTGGAAGAGCACCTGACCCGGTATGTTAGAAGGGTGCAGGTTCAAACCCTGCTCGTGGAAATTTTTTCAACATTTGCGTTAAAAATTATATAAACATTTATAACAGCTAGTTTGAAAAGATTGTGTCTCATTATCCGTATGCACTTTGCCGACCCCCAATAACCAAATAAAATCAAATCAAATATATTTATTTGCATGAAAATTGGTACCAAAGATTTAACTTTAATATTGAGTCGCACACTATTTACCAAACTGACATGCAAATTTAAAAGCATTTTCTTCACATAATCAAAAGATTTAAAGTTAGGCACCTTCATAGTAAACAAGTGCAAAAACATTACAGTAATTTAAAACAGATTTTGTAATAAACATGACTCCGTATCGTCGCCTTTTATAAGAATCCATAATTTCCTCAATGGAGTAAAAACCGTTCTCTACTTAACAAGTTTTCAATTTCCTATTATACGCATGTATGAGCAAACTCTTGCATCGATATCAAATTCACCCTAAAAGTTAACAAGAGACATACTACTTTGTGTGGCATATGAATTTGTTAACTGAATAAACACAAACGTTATTTTTAACAGTCTTTCCGAGATGTTACTTTAAAGTTGGACGGATGTTCCTTAGGGATGATATTAAACTATTTCTACACGCTTCATGTGACATTTTATTCGAACTCGTTCAACATAGTTTGGTCTAACATTTCTCAGTTCACAGCTTATTGTCTGGTATTAATAGGTTCGATGTATCGCTGAGAGGACTTTCAATCAATTACACCAATTTGTCGTATTTTGTCTAGGGTGATGCGTTACGCAAGTACCTTTGCTGAGGGGGAATGTCAGGGTAATGTGAAACTCCCTTTCGCCACCCTAAAATAGGATGTTGAGCTATAAACCAATTAAAAACAAATCTAGGCTGCTACTGAAAGTTTGGAGGTGGCGACGGCGTGACAGGTTTTTTTTCCTTTTTGAAGAGAGTTTGTTGATTGCCTTAAACCGCATTTTCAGAGTCACCGGACTTTTTGGGGGTGGCGGGAAAACGTTAAGGTTACCCGAACCGTGTGATCAAAACGCCGTCAAAGGTATTTTAGAGGGAATGGCATCGCGCTAGTGTGTGTCCCCGTTCTCTACTAGATTGTCAGATTTGGATCCGATTGGAACGGAAGTCGTGACGAGTGAGAGATGAATGTGTCTATTTAGGCAAAGAGACAATGATAATAATTGCTACTGTTTTTTTTTACCTAAAATTAAGTTATGTTTATTATTTTTACTTCTTTTTAAGTTAAGTAAAAAGAAAATAAAACTATACTTACGTTTTTTTTAATGTAATGAAATGAAAGGAAAATAAAATATAATTTGTCACTTGAGGACACTTGAGGTAGGTAGTAGGTACATACCTAAACCATGCATGTTGCATTGTTTTTTATTTTCATCTTTTATAATCGTTGGTTAATAATAATTTTAATTTTCTAATGTCAACATTCACATGCCTACACGGCGAAATATGTGAAATAATAAGTTATATTTATATAATGATATACTATGACTATATATGAATGAGATGGACGGACCAAGTGAAGGTCGCGGTGGACGCTCCCGTGCACGAATGTGCCCGATTAACGACCAGCAGGCAGAGGTGGCGGGCGGGATGTCGTGCGGCGGGTACTGTCTGCTGCCCAACCTACCGGAACGTGATAACCACGACCACTCTGGCAACAGTGAAACGACTAAGAAGTAAGAATCTCCGATCTTCTAATAACCTTCTTCTTCTCTGTCCTTCCCATACTTCCGGATTCGTACATTATCCTTTTATATCCAGTCCATTCTCATGTGGAACGCGCTGCCTCTCGAAATCAGGATGGCTACAAGTCGCGATGTCTTTAAAAAGAAAGTCCGCATGCTTTTTCTTAATGAAACCTTGTCAGAATCATCTCAATAACGACCGATTTTAAATTATTTATAAATTATGTATTTATGTAGGTATATTTATATATATTTTTTATTTTTATTTAAGTATTTTATGTAATTGTGATTTATAGAATATTTATTTATGTAGTTTGAATCTTTTTGTTACACTGTTTTCTACTTTTGTTGTCTCTCAAAATTTGCACCTCCAATATTTTGTTGCAAAAGTTTAAAATAAATAAATAAATAAATAAATAAGAAGAAGATATTATGACTAATATTGCAATTGTTTTGTTTCTATCATTTGTCTTTTCTTAGTAAGTATAGTTTTATTATTTTTATTTTCTTTGTATAATGTCTTTGTCAGACATGACGTTATGACTTTGATTACCGGCTGTGAAGGTGTGTGGGCTGTGTAGTATACTCTCAGACGAGACAAGGTGAGCTCAATGTAAGTACATTGGAGACTTGAAGATTTTAATAAAAAAATATTTATTTCTCGTAAAAACTTCTCAGTTTGCTTATAATGAGATACAAATATTATATTTATACATTTTATTATATTTAGTATTAAGCAATATTGACATGTATATTCCTAAAATGTTTATATAATTTTTAACGCAAATTTTGTTGCGAACAAATTACAAAAACACAAATGTTGAAAAAGTTTCCACGAGCAGGTATTGAACCCGCACCCTTCTGACATTTTGTGTTTTTGTAATTTGTTCGCAACAAAATTTGCGTTAAAAATTATATAAACATTTTATAAATAGCTTGCCTACTTCTTAACTGATCTTTAGTATTTGTAAAAATATTATAATCAGATGTTAATGACGGTAGTTGTTGACATTGAATGGGCGCCTTTGGCTTTCAAAGTAAAAAGTAAATAATGTTGAATAATTTCGGCGGGCTGGTTAGAACCACGATAGCTCAATTGGGAGAGCACCTGACCCGGTATGTCAGAAGGGTGCGAGTTCAAATCCTGCTCGTGGAAATGTTTTCAACATTTGTGTTTATGTATATTCCTTCTTCGCCTATTTCATATTATCATACGATTAAATAAATGAGATACAAACTTAAAAAAAGGTATTATCAAACTGAATATAAGCACTGCGGCTTTTTGTATTGTCCATTATATACGGTATGTTCGTAAAGTAATTTTTGTTGAAAAGCGAATGATAAACATCGATGAGCGGTCCTGTCTCGCCTGAAGTGTATACAGACGGCTTAACATTATAGTCTACCTTTTAACTATTTAATATAGGTACCAAATAAATAAATATATGATCGCTTCTTCAGCTAATTAAAATATACTAGCACTATACATGCGATTTCATCCGCGTGGGTTATGGATTTAAAGTGTTTTTTTAATCAAAATAAAATTAATCTATGTTACCCACAAGGTATATAAATAGCATTCTATCAGTGAAAGATTTTTAAAAACTTAAGGAAGATGCAACCAATAAGAATAAAGTCTTCATAAAGCTTCCAGAATAATAAAATGTTGAGCCGTTCCCAATGCCATTTCCCCTCCGTGATATAATTACTGAATAAACAAACGAACATCGATGCAAAAAGAACAATTCGCTGTCGGTACAAAGGTTTTACACGTCAATGTTGTTTTGTTTTACGAGCCAGTCCATTATTACAAACAGCTTACATCGAGTTCATACTTCTGCAGCAAACAAGTCGCTTGCAGGTACCTATAATTTTTAATTCAAATATGAAAAGCGCCGCGGGCGTCGGATGCGCTATTTAATTTCGCTATTACGTTACAGCAACGGGGGCGGAAGGGTCTATTCCACAATTTCGACATCGACCAAACAATGGACACGACACCGTTCTTTGTTCATTTGTTGTTGCATCGCATCGGCGTGATTGAACTGCCGATAGCAGGGGTGTAAAGTGATTGACGCAAAGGACAAAACTCAAGAGGCTTTATTAAACGTACGTGTCGAGCTATCGCCTGCTTTCATTGTACACGGCTGTTTCAGTTTACATCGTTGAACTAGTGGCGGCACCGCACACCGTCGTGTACGTCAAATATTGCTTATAAATTTATTTGATTCGTTTTGCGTAGTAGGCCCCCGGATCGTCTGCACCCGGCGGTTGCTATGCCGACCGCCTGCATCCTCGCCCGGGCATCCCGGCCGGAGCTACCTGTAAGCTGGTTCTGCAAAGTTAAACATAGGTATTAATAAACGTAGCTGGCCCTTTGTGTGAATATTTGCGAATATGAGGGATCGAGTTCGGATGAAAATGTGAACGCTAAAAGTATTTTGCACGGCTCTGTGACGCGCGACTGCGTTTGTCCCTTTGCATGTTAGTTCAATAAAGTTTCGTCATGGAAAATTGGATAAAGGAATACGAGCTGATAAAGGGATGCCTTACGTTTAAAGTTTTTAGTGCTTAATTTCAAAAGTTTATAGTATTAGATTTTAGATTTTTAAATTATTCATTCATTAAATTAGAAATGGGTATCGATAGTTACCATTATGATATAATTTAATACTCTAAATGATATGAGTAAATAACTTGAAAATAATATTGATTGCAGAATCTTAATTGGGGAGAGGTAAAGACGTGATATTTATTATATTTGGTTTATCCTATATGAAAATAATGATCATGAAGGATACAATTAGTGTAGATAAAATGCTTATCCGGTGGAATAATAACCGGTAACCGGATATTTGTCAGACTCAGTGTCCGGTTGTTTGTCGACAAAAGTATCAAGAATGAAGTGTATATCTATCGGTAAGTTACATAAGTTACCAATAGATAGGTGTACATAGGTACTTAATTTACAAATAAACAACTTGACCTACTTTTTGCATCTAATTAGTACGCCACCATTAAACAATTTATTATTTTATCAAACAGTTACGATTTTATAAAAATAATAGAGAAATTTATAGCTAATTCAAGGCCACGGTCCAACCCATCAATTTTAGCTTGATGGAGATCTTTGTTCAGCAGTGGGGTAGATTCACTTTGGGGTAGATAGCCAACGGTTGCAATGACCGTTTGATAGATGGCGCGCTGTGCCACTATTAGCACTCTAAAAATTACAAAAGCAGTGACTAAATTCAGCGTCTACGTCAGCCTTCCCGGTAGCATAGCGGTTAGTGCAGCCGCCCGGATTGCGGAAGACCCAGGTTCGATTCCTGGCTGGGTCGGGTAGTCGTTTAATTTTTTCACTGTATTTTGTAAATTTCATAAATATTTAGATTCACTTATTATATATTATATTATGTCTTATTCAAAAACAATGAGTAAATATTAGTTTAGTCATTTATTTAGTATTGCCAACAGTATTTAAATTATCACATACAAAACGAATAAGCATGCACTGGAAGGTAAACATAGTTTTGATTGCAACCCCAATTAAAGGCAACCACAACATGTCCTTTACAATTAAATTTTAAATTTTATAAATTTCTAAACCGAAATATATAAAAGAAAACCAATAGAAAATTAAAGGATATTATATTATTATACATAAATTGTAATTGATTAAATAATGAAATAAATAAATGTGTAGACTAATATTACGAGTCCATGGTTTAGAGTAAACCATCTTAGTTTCTACCAGATCGTATAATAATATTAAGACTGATTCCTTGTCATAGCAAATCAAATACTCGAACTATGCTTACGGCGAATTCAGACTCGGCAAACGATCGAAGTTGGCATCCTAATCTTGTTGGACTGGACAAATAGACAGATATCTGGCGCTAGGTTCGTGGAATTTACCTTTGATGCGAAATACGCTGGACGTGTGTGCATATTGTATTTAGATATGCTCGTAAGATGTAGTGCGCATCAAAAGCGAAGTTCCAGGAATCTATGGCAGCACCAAAGCACTATATATTATTAGCTTTAACTTTATTTGGTTAAATGAAGTTTATGTTTAGAAGGAGCTGGAATGCTTGATTCATAAGAGCAAATTTATGTAGCCTAAACTACCTAAATAAGTTTGAATATTGTTTTTTATTTATTTTTTGATTGTGCGGTTTGCGTACTGAGTGCTTAATGCGAGATTAATGTACCATTCGATATACCATTCGGCATTCTTCTATGGGGAAACTGAACCTTCGTTAATAAAGCCTTCCTGGCACAAAAAATGTGTGTACGTGCGGTTTGTAGAGTTTGGTCAAGCATTCCTGTAGACCACTTTTAAAAAAACTACAAAAACTGACAGTTTCATCCTTGTTTATTTTGGAGGTTGGCATTTTTGTAAATAATCATCCACACTTATTCAAAAGGACTAGCGAAAATAGTAAATATTCACAAAGCGACCCTACTAAATTAAAAACACAACCATGCAGAGGTTTTATGCTACATAAATCCAATAAAAGTGTTTAACAAGATACCCTGTAGAGAGGTAAGATCTCTAATACCTTGTAGAGAGATGCCATTTAATTGCTTCAAATCGGAGCTGCGCAAATGGTTGATCAAAAAGTGTTTTTATTCCTTGCGAGAATTTGAAAGTGATCGATAGGTCCGGTGACTTCTCACATAAAATTAGGTAAGTTATTTATTGGCATTTAACTGACACTTATATTTTTGCATGCGCTCGAGTATAAGGCGAACATTTGTACTTAATCCTTTATTATCATGTCACCTGTTTATGCTGTTAATAATGTTCTGGCAAATAAATGATTTGATTTAATGATGATGAGGAATCATTAAAATCATGGTGATGACGATCTTGATGAGTATAATGATGATAGATAGTTATGATTTGTCCGACCGATAGCAATACAGTGCATACTCCGTTTTCGTTTCAGGGAATCGTTGAAGCAATGACTGTTAGGTATAGCAAACTATGAAATTCACGATTCGCCGCAGTTGCTATTCCGTTTCAAATTCTGGATATCGTTGAAGCATTAGGACACTAATTAATAGCGTAAACTTTGTATGGTCCATCGAAGCCTGCGGTTGTAACAGAAGACGCATTAGACGTTATTGTTACAGCAAACTATGAAATTCACGATTCACTGCAGTTGCTATTCCGTTTTCAATTCAAGGAATCGTTGAATCAATAGGACATTAGTAAATATAGCATTTATAAACTTTATTTGGTTGATCGAAGCCTGCGGTTGTGAAAGAAGATGCATCGGGCGTGACTGTATGCTAATAGCAAAGTATGAAATTGGTGATTCATTGCAATTGCTATTCTGTCCTCATTTTCGAGATTCGTTGAAGTATCGACACAATTATAAGCGTAAACTTTAAATGGTCCATCGAAGGTACACTCGTAACAGAATTGGGCGTGATTGTGATAGTAGTATTTGTGATCCCTTCATTTCTATTCCCCGTAGTTTGTGCTTGCTGAATCGCAGTCTCTCAGTTCGCAGTCTCGCAGAATAATACTGAGCATAGCTATCCCTATTCCCGTTTTGCGCAACCGTGAATTTTTCGACTGACCACTTTTTTAAAGGTCATGGTTTCTGTGCCATATGTATAATAAATATATATTCAAATTTCAATAGCTACATACTTAAACACTGTAAAATAAATCTTTCAAAAGAACGGCTATGCAGTACGCATTTTGGGTGAGTTAGTATTATTAAAATGTATGGAAGAGCCGATTAACAAAAAATCTATTCATCAGTTCTATCATACGATTTCAAATTCACGGTGTATAGAAAATAAAATAAAATAAATAATATTTCATTTAATATAATAGCTGCTATTAAAATACTCTGTTATCGGTTCTCGGAATCGAGAAATTATTTGCGTAAACTATTTTCGGTTCGTCGAAATTTACGGTTGTGACAGAAGATGTGCATTGGGCGTGATTGTGATTGCAGTTCGAATTAACTATTCCCAGTAGTTGGTCTACTATTTAATTTTAGAATGTAGCTTAGCTAGACTTCGTTCGACGGCAAGAATACCGCAATTACTAGATGTCTCAAAGTTTCAGTAAGTTATAGGTCGATAGGAGGAGCTCGATGGCGCAGTGGTTAACGATCTTGGTCTGCTAGTGCTGAGGTTAAGCAACTTTCGCAAAGGCCGGTCATCGGATGGGTGACCAAAAATTTATTATCTCGTGCTCCTCCGTGCTTCGGAAGGCACGTAAAGCCGTTGGTCCCGGCTGCATTAGCAGTCGTTAACAACCACCGCACTGCACTGGGCCCGCGTGGTGGTTTATGGCCCGTTCTCCCTATCCATCCATAGGGAAGGCTCGTGCCCCAGCAGTAGGGACATTATGAGCTGGTGATGATGATGATGATAATATATAATAGAATCCGATATATATATATATATATATATAAAGCCGGTGACGCGGTAGAAATAAAAAAGAAATCATTTCATTCGAGTAATTACAAGAACTCATTTATTATAAATAACATAAATAATAAATTAAAATAAAACAAAAAACTCGACAACAACTGCTAAAACAACTATATCAAAATAAAACTGCAAAGAGAAAAAACTGAAAAGGAAAAAACAAGCTCTAAGATCCCAGAATTCAATTTGAGTTCATGTTGAATGCAACGTGAAATATTTCTAAATACGTATGTATGTATGTATGTATGTGTGTATGTATGTATGTATGTGTGTATGTATGTATGTATGGATGTATGGATGTATGTGTGTGTGTGTGTGTGTGTGTGTGTGTGTGTGTGTGTGCGTGTGTGTGTGTGTGTGTGTGTGTGTGTGTGCGTGCGTGCGTGCGTGTGTGCGTGTGCGTGTGTGCGTGTGCGCGTGTGCGCGTGTGTGCGTGTGCGTGTGTGCGCGTGTGCGCGTGTGTGCGTGTGCGTGTGTGCGGGTGTGCGGATGTGTGTGTGTGCGTGTGTGCGTGCGTGCGTGCTTGCGTGCGTTCGTGCGTGCGTGACATACATACATACACTCGAAAAACATAACCCTCCTTCTGACGCAGTCGGGTACAAAGGGGATAAAGGTTGCCTGAGTACAGTCACGAGCATTAAAATGTAAACAATGTAACTCTTAATGCAATTGAATAAAAGTCAAACTAGTCAACAGTGTATACATGTTAATGCACAAGACTGTATATCAGGAAACTCTCTTCAAAAAAAAGTAGATTGTACAAAAAGAGCATAAAACGAGCCATCTTACCCGAGTCGTGCATATAGCCACCCGAGCCGGTACGGCGAGGGTGGATAGTCACGTCGAGGGTAAAATGGGTTTCATACTCGAGTTTTACACTCTGCTTTTCACTTCGATTGCAAGGAAATAAAACAAACCGCAACACAACAAAAGCTAGTTTCTAGTTTTGCTTGACGAATAGCTTCCCGCCACACAATTTTTATTTTTTTTTATTTTCAACTATGTGACGTTTGACTATGATCTGAGCCGTAATGCCAAGTTATTATAAATATTTGCGATATTCTTTTTTTACGTAAATGCACGCCCGTATTAATCGTAAATTTGTATTTAGATAGTAATACATAATTATGTCGTAATTAAATTAAGATATAACCTAAATCTCATAAAAATATATCAATTAAATGAAGGTGTATTTAATTGTGTATGTGGCTGTAAGGCCTAATTGCCTTAGTCTGAAAAGAAGAAATTACTTTATGCACAAGAGCATAAAATCACATTTCATGCAGCCCTCTCTCGACTTAAAGAACAACTTTACGAGCATGAGAAGTGAAAAAGTTATTTTTGGTTTAAGCTCCTAGTGTGCTTCGGGCTTAGATAACCAATGTCTTACTTTACCAAGACGTTAGTCGTTGCCAGCGTTGTCAGTTATGGGAATATTAACATGTACTATGTAGTTAATTTTATTATAGCACTAGCTGTCCCGGCAGACCTTGTTCTGCCCTATTTCTCTAAAACAAAATTACATTGATTTTTTATGTTAATAGCTGCTCCAACAGATTTCGTTCTCTCAAAACTTATTGGCCTGTCGCAGTCTAATAGAAATAAAATAACATTGAAAGATTTTAGTAATATCTAATGTGATGATATTTTTATTGTAATGTCTTATGGTACACGATATTTTTTGTTTGATTACTTGGCGCGTAAATAAATAAATCTGACCTCTAATCAACTTGAAGGCAACTAAAGATTTGTTTTGTTTTGATTGACGTCAAATGTTTGACAGCTGGGGACAGAGTGGTTTGTATGGGAAAATGAAATTGTTGTTTTTACTATTTTCCTCGTATTTTTATGTTTTTTCTCTCCATAAGAACCTTCCTCAGACTTCATCAAACACAACAAAAAAGAAATCAATCGAATTGGTTCAGCCGTTCTCGAGTTTTGCGATTAGCAACACATTTAGCGATTCATTTTTATTTATATAGATAGATAATATGCGGTCTACACTGCCGCGTAATTTAAGAATGCAGTAAAGAACATGTGAACAGTTTCGAGAAAATAGACCGTAATGTCAGCACCTCAAATATCACAAACAAACACAGTAAGTAGTACTTACTGCGTTCATAAATTGTGCGGCAGCACTGGTCCCAGCAAAAATCCCAGCTAAAAAATTATTGAGCTCTATCGGGGTGGTGCCTAGGGCTAGTATTCCGTCCGGCCAGCTAGCCACCACATTCCAAAAGTCTGTCAGTATAACTACAATGTTAGTAGCATTGATGTGATCCGTCAATTTTTATTTTTGGCTTAATGATGTAGAAGAATATTTATGTTATATTATAATTTCACACAAATTTTTTTGCGAACAATTTACAATATGAAAAAAATTTTTGATCCCGCACCCTATGGCATCGGTATGGTCAGGTGCACTACCAACTATGCTATCATGGATCTGTTCAACCCGCCGAAATTAATCAAATTCGCAAAACGAATAACTCCATAGTAGAAAATTTTAAAGGGGAGACTAAAAACTATTATAAAAATTTTTCTTATA
Organism: Eudonia lacustrata; assembly: GCA_947562085.1. Lineage (NCBI taxonomy): Eukaryota > Metazoa > Arthropoda > Insecta > Lepidoptera > Crambidae > Eudonia > Eudonia lacustrata. The sequence goes on along the minus strand of OX387318.1, from coordinate 19,784,634 downwards.
GTTCAAAAGAAAAATTGAAAATCCTGTTGGAAACTGTGAATTTTCCTAACATATAATTACTCTAAAAAAATTAAATCAAATTAAGTAGTACATTTTATTTATTTGAATAATTATTCTTTTTTTTATTATTTTTTAGTTCCAAAATGGATTAGAAATACTTTTTTCGCAATAAAGCATTTAGGAACGTGCGGTTCCTTCTGTGGCGCCATACAAAATGGCGGCTGTGTGGGAGTTAACTGTCAAAATTGTGACATTCCGTTTCACGTGGAGTTATTTGATTTTCTAATAACGTTTTAGACCGAAACTACTCGGAATAGTGGAGATATAAGGATGGCAAGTAATAGAGAAATTTACCTAGTTTCTTCCGGTACCAATCGATTTCGCCATTAAGTGGAGTTATTCGTTATGCGAATTAAAGTATCTGTCTATCTACTCTTACTTTGTAAGCCAAAGGAGCCTTTCCTTTTAAAGATGTATGAAAAAGTTTATAATTAAGGATTTCTCTAAAAGATGTTATCAGTTTACTTACTAGAGTAATACATAGGAAATTGTAAAACAGTATGTTGTACGAGTACGTAAGCGAGTATGCAATAAAAGTACAAAACTATACAAATCAAACTCTAATCAAAATTTGTCTTAATAATTACTTTTTTCGCAATTTTTTTTAAATGTTAGGAACAAACAAACTTATTCTAATTCACAATACATTAACATCCACGTTATTAGTACACTATAAATAAAAAAGTGATAAACACTTTACATACTACAAGTCCTTTCTTTAAAAGTTTAAAAATTTGAATACAAATATCGTACAATGCAAGTTTAAACAACCACTTAAAATATGTGTTAGCTAGCAACATAACAACAAGGTGGACTCAATTATGTATCGTTAACTCTTAATTATAACAGTTAAATCTATTTTTTTATAAACCGACAGTAACATTGTCAACACTAAACTATAGTTATGACTATAGACAGGTTCCCCAAAGTGCATGACGTTGGAAAAATAATTAAGTTTGTTGAAAATACGTTGGAATTTAATTTAATCTCAGCTTTTTTTAAATCAAAATGGCGCTTCGTGTCGTAGCGGCTGCGGGAGGTTGTAAGTTCATAGGGTAAAATCGTCGGGTTATTGAATTGTCCCTGCGTCCGTCCGTTCGCCGGCGGGAGTCAACATCGAATATTCTGCAACGTTCTATATTTACGCTACAACAAAAATCTGTATTAGGTACGTAGGGTAATGGCGTCATCGTCAATGTTAGAAACCCTGTTTAGTTAAGCCCTGTGTTCGTCAGAGTTATCGTCGCCAAATATGAATGTGGATTCTGTCTTTGATTAGATGGATGGCCCAATGCTGAGGTAAGGAGCACGTGCCGATGGCTGAATGCTATGAGGGTGTTTAAACATGTCATATCGCTAACGTTGCGCCTCAAGGTACCAGGGCGAACCCTGTTGTAATGAAGCCCTTATCCCCCTACAAAAATACTAAAAAGTTAAAAATAAAATTAAAAGAAAAAAATCTTTTTAAAAACAAGTTTTTATTAGCTTGTTAATTAAAAAAAAGGAACTAAAAAGTTAAAAATAATTTAACCCTTGCTTGGCCGAGCAATTCTATTGTGTCTGGTATCTATTTAATGAGTAAAGGAAATAAATAATTGGGTCCTGTCGAACTCAGGTGCCTAGGTGTCACTAACCTAAGTTATAAAATGTTTTTTTCTATAGCTCCTAAACGGTTTAAAGTTTTTAAAAGACTATGTAACAATTTCTTTTTTACATTAAAGGTATTAACTCGTCGTCTGTAAATACAGACTCAATATAATTTTAATTGTTTGGCGGCGCTGAACAGTGTTCACGCATATCAAAGAAAGGGTCAGTTTTGTATATATTTTATAAGCTTCTTATATTTCACAATAAGTTGAAACAAATAGAAATAAATATTTAAGTATGTGCAGAAACCATGCATGTGCCATTTATGTACACACGGTGGCAGATCAACCTACCCAAAACTGTCAAATTTCTACAATCAATTTTGAACTTTATTGTTTGGTTATAAGGATCAATATTAATTGGAGAAATTTGACAGATTTAGGTAGGTTGATCTGCTGCCGACGTACTTGTATGTACATCTTGCCATGTTATGTACTTGTGTATCCGGCAAGCTGTGGATTGATGGCAACTTTTTTTCAGTGAAGATTTTTTAATGTTTTTTTATATATGTGTTATATGTATAACTCTGTGTAGTTGTTCACTTATTGTATAAGTCAAGAGTCAGGTTATAAATTGATAAATTAAAATAAAAACATTCTGTAAAACTTTGGTTTGGTTTTAGTTTGGTGTAGTGACACTTTTGTTTTATTATTTTTTACTTCGGCAAAATTATTCCCACCCTTACATTTGACACGTTGCCTGCCACAAAACCCAGACACAAATAGAAATTCTTTTGTTGGAGTTTCACCCGAGTTCTTTTCGTAATAACGTGATTGTAAGACTTCATTTTTAACTCAATCTACCTTATAATTCTTTGTTTATAATAATAATATTTGGTACTGGCTTAATACTAAACGCGAAATCATTCATTAGGATATAAATTATTATTGTTTGTCGGTCACATGGCGCTTCGCGCTGGCCGAGTGGCAGAGCTCAACTATACGGGGTGTCTCATTTAAATCGGTCAGGATGGGAAAGTTTGAAACTATAAGACATACGAAGATCTGTTCTTAGGAGCCATGTCATCGATTTTAATAAGAAGAAAAACTGCATTCGTACATTTAAAAAACCTGTACTCAGCTCAGAATTCGAACCCGGTTGTTTTGAAAAAAATAAACTTACACTATTTCTGTTTAGATATCGATTGTGTAGGTCTTAAGCAGTAAATGGCTCTATGAAACATGATGTCTAAAATTAATAAAATGCATTGTTTTCACATACTTTAATTTATTTTAGTAGGTGTTCGAAGTGACCACCTTTACATTCAACAAGTTCAGGCAAGTAAAATTCTCTCTATAGTTGTTTGGGTTCACCCTTGTTTGGTATAACAACTTTTGATATAATTTTACTAATTCGAACAAAGTTTAAGAAAATAATCACTTTGTATAATATCGATTGACATAATTTTCATTTCATCGAATATTTATTTGCGATAACAACATTTGTGCTAATGATCGTAAAATAGAATGTTCATTTGATGAAATGTTCAGGTGGTAAAATATGTATTTTATCGAATATTCATTTGGTATAATGTAGTGTAGCAAAGAAAATTAAGTTTGAAATTCATAATTTTTTTTTTTTTTGTTTTTTTTTTTTTTTTTTGCGTTGTGTTTGTAATTTTAGTTACTAACATAGTTGTAAGTCTGTGTGTTACTAACATACTCTACTTTATTTTATTTTATTTATGTAATGGAATTATAATGTAATTTTAATAATATAATGTAATTTATAATTTATAATTTTTAATTTTATTGTGAATATGGACCATTTGGTCTGAAATAAAAGTATTTTTTTTTTATTTTTATTTTTTTTATTTTTTTTTTTTATAACTATCACAATATATACTTATATATTTATTTTACCTATCAATTTCTAGCAATACTAGCTGCCCTACTCCTGTAAGTCACGTGATAGGTTAGAAGGTTATTTTTTTTTTTAGACTACAGAAAGAGTTTCTTTTTGGTAATTTTTGCTTTCTGTTGTCTAATAAAAAAAATAACCTCGAAATTCAAGACAATCGTTACGCTGCGCTTCGCGATTGTCTTAAATTTCTAACCTATCACGTGACCTACAGGAGTAGGGCAGCTAGTATCCTCAATCATTTTCTCAACTTACTATATTGATAATGAAAGGAAACGAATGAATGCTGAACTGAATATTCGATACGATCTTTCGACTAAATCATTATTAGTCTAGTTAAACATTAGTTTAAATAAAATTAGCGCAAATGAAAATTCGGTAAAATGACATTATTCCAAAGAAATAATTATACGAAATAAAATTATAACAATCAAATATTCGATCAAATGAATAATTATGTGGAATGACTTTATTGTAACTGAAATTAGCCGAAGCGATTTTCTACGAAACGTTGTTATACCAAACAAGGGTGAACCGTTTTTCTTCTTATTAGAATCAATGACATGGTTCCAAATTACAGATTTTCGTATGTTTTATAGTTTCAGACTTTCCCATACTGACCGATTTAAATGAGACACCTGTATACCCGAAGTACCTAAGTTTAATTCACAGGTCAGGCATAGTGTTTCGGAACTTTTTAACCCTAGATTTGTATTTACCTACCACTGTTCAACAGGAAGGAGCTAGTACTTAAAGCACGGCTTTTTCCAGTTTAAGTCCTATTAGCTGCACGTATTAATGTTCATATCCTAGAATAAGTATACATTGATCCTACATTTTTGAATAGCGTAACAAAAAATAATATAAAGATAAAAATTCAATTGCATTTTTTGAATGTAGCCTGTAGCCAACGCAAAAAAAGTTTCTATATGCACGCACATTTATGGTATGTCCCTCGGTCTGGCCAACTTCACTATAGCACGGTATGTATAACTAAAGCGAACATTCTAGCTAGCTTGTATCTCTTTCTCACGTAGTGCAGGTGGCCTGCTGACGAGACTCATTTGTATCGCATTTTATTTAATGTTAAGTGTGTTAATTTAAAGTACCTACCTTACCTATGTTTAGTTTTATTGTTTTTGCATTTTGTTGATGTTATGTGCAGATGTTGAGCTCAATTTATTTGTAGCATACCGGACAAATGTCCGTGATTTATGGTTTGCTTTATAATTTAATTTCATTGTTATATTATTAAATAAATAAAAAAAAAAAAAAAATGATGTATCATAAATTTACTATTTACTACTGCTAGCTACTAACTTGTACAAAAGCCATTTTCGCAATAGTGATTGAATGAACATGCAAATTCGCTCCCGACACGTGTAGGTACGGACGGACGCCTGCACGTCGTCCTATCCAAAACTGTCAAATTTCTTCAATTAATATTCAACCATATGCCATATACATAAAGTACAAATTCTATTGTGGAAATAGACTTTGAACAAAACACCAATGCCGCGCTATTGAGTTTTGAAACGTAATCCGTCAATTTATGAAAATTCAATCAATCAACTGATACCTGAAGCACTGACGCAGCTAGTTACGGACTTTGGTTATTCACTCACTGGTCTGGTCACCAGATCATTACGATATGCTGTAAGATTACGATCGATTAGTATTTGACGGGGTTCCCGGCGTTGTTGCAGGGATCGCCCAATTAAATGACTTTCACTCTTGTTTGCATTAAAGCTCTTTGATAATTAAAGCCCTTTGGCTTATGTAAGCTCAAACTATGGAACGTAGTAAAACTTACTTCCAGTAGAGAGATTTTCAATAGTTTTACTATAATTGTTTTTATTTATTCTGTGTATTTAGTGGCATAACATGAGGGTAATGAGCGTCGCACAAAACACACACACCCTCACACACACACACACACACACACACACACACACACACACACACACACACCCTCACACACACACACACACACACACACACACACACACACACACACACACCCTCACACACACACACACACACACACACACACACACACACACACACACACACACACACACACACACACACACACACACACAATATTATTGTAAGTTAATACATAAGCTGTTGAAAACCAGTTGTCAATTAAAAATTTTGGAACGCGCCATTTTACCCAAAGGTGGGCGTTTGTGGCTGTGCTGCAGTTTAATACTAAAGCAGACACTTACGAGCACTATATGTATTGTTACCTATTTTTATGTTCCAAATAAAAGTTATTTTATTTTATTTTTATAGGCGGCACGAAACGACAAGATGACGTCATAAGCTATACCAGCCGATAAAACGTGCCGTGTTAAAATGATATTTTTGATTTTGTTTTTGTTGAACAAAATGTGCTAGCGAATACGAGTAAGTATATTGTAACACTGTAACTCCATAGTCAATCATCAAAGTTATCAATGCTCTCAGCCATCGTAGGCAATAGGGCTGGCTTGCTTAACGAGAAACGTCAGTTGCACCAATTGGCAGGTACGTTGATAGGCGGATATTATGCTATCCTGTGTAAGCTGATCTCAAAGGCGGTGCAAATAAGTAGCAAATTAGAGCGGTACATCGCAATTTCATTATAATATTATCACAAAGAGAAAGATAAATAGATAGAATGAGTTATAGACTGTGATAATATACTTAATCGCATTATTATTGTTAGGTAAACTACGCAATTAAGGATTTCTTCAACAAAATAATTGATTAAGTAAACAGCCTATAACTGTCCCACTGCTGGGCAAAGGCCTCCATCATTGAAATCAAGTCATCACTACAATTGATGGGTAATAGCTTAATCACCACGCTTGCCAAATGCGGTTTGGTGATCACAAACCCGGGCTATGCATCGAAAAATCCGAATTACATTATGCCCGACCTGGGAATTGAATCCGGGATCTTCGGGTATCGCACCAAGCACTCTACCACTCAGCCACCAAGGCGTTCAATATAATATTTGATTAAATGAAATTAATTATAAAAATTGCGGAAAGACTGATTTATTTATTTATTATAAGTTATAAGTTACACGGGACGGACCCAATTACATAACTAACATACAGAATATAAAAATTATCATTATTATTATTATTACGTAACTATACAAAATTATAAAAACATTTAACACAGATATAATACATAAAAACGCTATAGAGGACATTTAGTTTCACAGAAACATAAACACTCTGACTGGATAGCTGCCCAGCCATCTACAAATACATCAAGTCAGGTTGCTGACACAGGAGCGCATTGAGGCCGGTATGCATTTGAACGATGGGCGAGTGGTCGTGCGTGATAGTGCGGCTTAAGGGTGGAGCGAACAGGCGGCGTTGACGACAAGCGCGGCGCTGAACGTAGTTGTCGGGCACATTCAAACGCGATAGTTGTTCAAGGAGCTCGGGGCACTGGATGTTACCACGCAACACTTTAATTGCTACCAGGATTAAGTCACTATGACGTCTTACCTCCAGCGAACACATACCCAGCATTCCCAACAAGAATTTAGTTGGATACAGAAAAGGGTAATAGCCGTATACCCTTTTATACAAGTACCTAACGAAGGCCTTCTGCACTTTCTCGATCATTAACTTATATTTAGCTTCGTGTGGGTTCCACACACATGAACTTGTTTCCAGTTTACTTCTTATTAAAGTGACATAAATAAGTTTCATGACATGAGGATTGTGAAAGTCATGCATGTTACGAAGTGCAAAGCCCAAGCGACGAAAACAATCCTTAGTTATCCCGGTAATGTGATGGCTGAAGGTTAAGCTAGGATCAAAAGTGACACCGAGATCTTTCATCACTGTTCTGGTGCGAGTAATATCGTTGCCATTCAAGTTGTAATTGTAAGTAATTGGTGAATGCCGCCTACTGAAAGACATTACAAAGCACTTCGAGAGATTTAATTCCATCCTATTGTGGATACTCCAGTTATGCAACGCATCTATGTCCCGCTGAATGAGGCTACAATCATCTTCACTTGTAACCTCCATATAAATTTTTAGGTCATCAGCATACAAGAGACATTTCGCATGTTTGATGACCTTCACAACGTCATTGACGAAGAGAAGGAAAAGCAAAGGTCCCAATATCGAACCTTGATTGACGCCTGAGGGGGTAGCATAAGGCTCTGAGACATAACAGCCGTACCTAACATATTGACGCCGATCAGAGAGATAATTTTTTAATAGCCTTAGTAATTTTGTGGAGTAAATATTAGTCCCATTTGTGTGTTGAATTACTATTTCAATATGGATGGATACCTGGATAAAAAGGCTTTGCTTGTTGATTAAGGAAGGATTTAGAACCCTAAAAATTAGGTAATAATGTTTGAATTATAAGACAGAATTAGAGATGAGGTTTTAGTAAATGTTTCGTCAATATTCATCGTTTAACGGCAGAATACGAAGTCGAAAATGAATTACTAAAATACACCTCATACTTACAATTACATAGTTACAGACGACCTAAAATATAATGTCGATATATGGAGAGGGAGCGAAGGGCGATGTTGGTTAGGGCTATGTTGGCTTGTACATTTGCTCGATGTTCTGCGTCTGTAAAGGTCACACTTTTCAAAGCCTACTGTACCTCTTTTTAGCCGAGCAATCTGTGGGTCAACTATACCCAAAAATCGTACAGCGCCCTGCGTGTACAGTATAACAATGCTCTTAGGGCGTTGTTGGGGCTACTGCGATTCTGTAGCGCTTCCAGCATGTTTGCGTACACTGGGGTTGACAGTTTCCCAACCTTATTACGCAAAAAAACCGGCCAAGTGCGAGTCTGACTCGAGCACGAAGGGTTCCGTACATTATTACATTATTTCCGTACATTATTTATAAAAACGGCAAAAAAAATATGTCTGTTGTATCGGAGCCCCACTTAATAATTTTTTTTTTTAAAGTGAATAATATAATTCAATACTCTGTGAATATTTCAAGCGGCTACCTGTTGCCGTTATAAATATGAATTGTTCCCTGTATGTCGAGTCCCTTTACGTCGAGCCGAGAACGTTGTCTCGCTTACCTATTATTACCTCTACGTAGAGTCTACAATATCTGTGCCGCTTCTACTCCCTTAACGTCGAGTTTGCTTACCTGATTTCTATTACTTTTACGTCAAGTTTATCGAGCAAAAACAAGCAAAAAAAACACGCTTGTTGTATGGGAGCTTCCCTTAAATATTTATTTGATTCTGTTTTTTATTATTTGTTGTTATAGCGTCAACAGAAATACATCATCTGTGACAATTTCAGCTGTCTTACTATCACGGTTCAAGAGATACAGCCTGGTGACAGACGGACGGACAGCGGAGTCTTAGTAATAGGGTCCCGTTTACCCTTTGGAAAGCAGGCTCACTTTTAAGGCAAGTTCGCGGCAGCAGCAACAACGTCATCGATAGCGGGGACTGTCCACTAATCAAGCACATGTGCCAAATTACGCGCTCAATATTAAAAATTATTTATTAAGTAAGTACTAACATAGGTTATAAATTTTCTTTGTTACTAACATAATGAACCTTTAAGTTGTCTGAAAAATAAACATTCTTGAAGTGAAAACTTCTTTAGCGGCGTTGTACACTTTTTTTGTAATGGGTAAAAAATGTTAAATTCGCTTCAGGACACGTGACTCGCGTCAGGCGTCAGGACACGTGGCCTGATCGAAAATTCGTAAGACGGATGGAGAGTAGACAGCCGGCGCGGCGTAGGAGAGGAAGTATCCCCCTCTCTTTCTACGGCGCGGCGAAAATTTATGCCTGCTGTTTCGTTTAGGCGGCGCAGGGCGCTTGCGCGAATGTTCGAGTGCTTTTTAATGTAATATAAATTGTCATGTTTGTGTACGATAGCGCAATAAATAAATATTGTATTCTACCACATAAATGATAGTACTTTTATACTGATAATTGAAGCAATTCGTGCAAAATTATTCCCTAACCATTCCAAAATATCAAAAATGCACAACGTTAATATTCAAGTTTTCACTTCTGCCGGCACTCCCGGAATGCAACTCGTCGTTTTTTTTATAAAATAGAGAACAATATTAAATAAATGAGGCCTTTAAGGTATCTCTAATAATCATAATCAATCAGATGATTTTCTTATCACAACAGTGGCGAAGTATTAATCTTATCATTAAAGACAATTTATATAATCGTTTTATTTTGTTTTGAACGTTATACACCTACTAGTACACAGATACCAGCACATGGATTAAGTGTGATGTGATGATGTTGATGGGTGTTGATATTCTATCGGTTACCAAATCTGTTTCACAATTGGAAAGATAAGAATGTAGGTGAAATTTCGTGGTTTTGAAGTCCAATTCATTTGGATAATTTATGTGTTATTAAAATAACTATATTTCTGTTCGGAACGTACCAAAATGTTCATTAATTACAAAGTCGAAGGATAATTGCTATTTTTCTATTATATATTATCATCATCATCATCACCAGCTCATTATACAGTCCCACTGGTGGGGCACGAGCCTTCCCTATGGATGGATAGGGAGAACGGGCCATAAACCACCACGCGGGCCCCGTGCGGTGCGGTGGTTGTTAACGACTGTTAATGCAGCCGGGACCAACGGTTTTACGTGCCTTCCAAAGCACGGAGGAGCTCGAGATGATACATTTTTGGTCACCCATCCGATGACCGGCCATTGCGAAAGTTGCTTAACGTCACCAATCGCATACCGGGCGCGTTATCCACTGCATCATCGAGCTCCTCGATATTAAATTGATTTTTAAACCCAAAAACAATTCTTTTGACAGAACCGGCTGAGTATACAATGCAGGCATACGCATACATTCCTCTCTCTTTTCAATCATTTTTGCGAATTAGTTTTTGTTTGTAATATAATTTTCTAGTGTTATAATCAGTGATCGTAATCGGGTTTAAACCAGTCTTGTTTTGTCGGCAACTTTAGGTAAATTATCACACTTCATTCCGAGCACTGGTTAAAATATAAGTAGTGATTTTACATTTTGCGGAGGTCGGACCTCACACGACACGATAATCTAATTGTAAGTGTATTTGACCCGGTATGTGAGAGGGCGCGGGTTCGAATCCCGCTCGTTTAATGTTTTTCAGTACTTTCCGAGAAGCTACATAGTTGGTGTCTTACGCCCGTTCCCTATATTCTATCTGTCTGTTGTTTTGCTTACTGAAGTTAGAAATTTGATATAATTTGTATGGAGCTTATGTCAAATTTGTATCTATAGTAGGCATCGATTTAGAATACCTAGATACACCAACAACGCCTCACACGCGGCTTGAATCAATTGTGCTAAAAACGCGTTCTAGCACAATTGCACTCGTAGTCGCGCGCCGATCACCGTCAAGTCAACATGCTTAAGTGCTCATTCAAGGTTTCATAATGTAATGAATTTGTGGCTAAATTTACCTTCTACATAAGTAAAAACATTATTTTTCTAAAATAGTTTGAATAAATCGCTTACGCGGTTGTCCCTTTCCCTCGCGTGATACTATTCACGTGTTAAAAGGGACGAAAGATTCATAAAAGTAGAACATACATAGTTATATACTAAATATATAGAGCCGCCTATTTAGTTTTTTTAAAGTTAGTTTTGTAGTCCACATCTTTTGGCGGTATGTTGGTATGTTTCTATAGAATTAAAATTAATAAATATTTTTCAGCTACTTTAATAAATACTCAGATCAAAGCGAAAATATTAATTATTTATGACCGATAAGTACTGTACTTTTACTGATATTTGTCAAACATTATTTTTTACATGCTTTGTATTAAATTACAAAGCATGTATTCATGTAAGTATGTACGTAAGTATGTTTGTATGTATGAATGTATGTTTGTTCGGGTCAAATCTTGCAAATGAATTTTAAAGCAGTTATCCTCCTCACAAACCGATTGAGTTTTTTTGCAAACATATAAAGTCCGATGAAAATGTAATACGATGGTACGTACCATCTAGCTGGTCTGATGATGGAGACAGAAAGTGGCCATAGGTAATGACGTAGGCTGCAGTAGGCGGACAGATTATTGTGAAAACAACGATCGTTGGCCTAAGTAGTAGTAAACAAGTACGGTGACTGCATTAGGTGAACGAAATAATGTAATTGCCATTTTGGCCATGTTGGCGGTTTGTGTTATGCGTCTAATGATATATACCTAATTTGCAATGAATCTGAAAAGATCATCAGGCACTATATTAAAATAAGTGCCGAAAGTACACTGTTAAGGCGGTATAATGGTAAATTTTTTAACGATGCAAATACTGCGATGTCTAATGCACATGAAGCTATTTAAAAATACAGATGCTCATACAAGTGATCAATTTTACCATATTTATAAACTGACAAAATCAGCAGTTCAGAAATATGTGGATGTGCGTCTGCATTATATTTGTAAAAAAAAACATAAAAAAAATTACTTCGAAACGACAAGTTAACAATATATTAAATTTTGTTTCAGGGTACATAAACATATATGTTTTAATAATAAGTTATTTGTTTTATTTTTACTATAATTTATAAAAAAAATAGTGCAACTAGCATTACACCAGTTTTTTAAATTGTACAATGCGTACATGAAAATAATTTTGTTGAACACGACTCCACTTGCTCTATTCCTACAAGAGGCGGAGGTCGTTATAAATTTTACGACTTTTGCGATGATCGCATTTTGTAATGTCACAACCGCCTAACGCGTGCAATACAAATAAAACCTTATCTGTGGGGAATAAAGTTGTATTTAATTTTTATAAATATGGTCTTAGCACATTATACGTTTTTAAATTGTCTATTATACACGTATACTTACAACTAAGCGAGTCGGGACACTTTTTCGACGTGAATTTGTAGGTGACGGTGTATCTAGGTATTCTAAATCGATGATAGTAGGCAAAACAACAGATAGACAGGTTATTGGGAACGGGCGTTAGAATAAAAACGAAGTGGATTAGATCATTCCGCGACGGGCAGTAAAGAAGTCTGTCAACCAAAGAAATTCTCAACTAACTTGTTGTTAAAAAAAATATTAGCTGTTTCTAATTGCTTTAATTGAACGGTATATCCAACTCTTTATTTATATTGACGACAAATGGTCTGGCACTTCTCGGTGTCTCTTCAAGGGTTAGTAGTAGGTGCCAGTACAAATGAAATCGGGTAAAAAAGAAGCGATTGTCAATTCTAAGTTCAACCTTGGCAATATAGGTATATAATTTACGGAAATTTACTGATATACTTTTTACATAACAACGCTTGGCCTTGGTATCATTTGATAGTAACTAAGCGACGATAAGTTCGAAGGTGCAAGCGAAGTTCACAAAAAATCTCAACTGTAAGGAACTAGCTATCTTATCTTAGCAATTGTCGGAACACAATGTTACAATCAAATTTAATATGACTGCCTACGTAGTGGAGGTCCTTGGGAAAGGCTTTTGCCCAGTAGTGGTCGTTTTCCGGCTGAGAGGATGATAATATAGGTACTTAGAATAAAGGGTAGTAACTAGCAAGGTGGACTGGAACAAGCACTACAACCGCCATATGAGAAATATATCAGGGGGTTAAAGTTACTCGCGTCCGTAGGTTTACCCTTGAGACCCTACACGTGACCCCTGGGTGATGCTAAATGAGTGACACTGTCTGAGTGGTAGAGCCACACTGCGTTGCAGCACGAAATGGGCCGGCTCGCCCGGCGAAATACCACCCTCTCACAGAATATCGGCGTGAAACAACGGCACACGTTGCTGTTGTGTTTCGTCCGGTGAGTGAAAGTACCGGAGGCCCATCTCTCACCCCTCACCCCTCCCAATTCCTACTCCCTCATCTAGATCCAACTCCTTCCTCAAGGTCGGCAACGCATCCGCGATTACTTTGGTTTTGGGTGTCCATGGGCGGCGGTGATTGCTTTCCATCAGGTGACCCGCCTGCTCGTTTGCCTCCTTTTTACATAACAAAAAAAAAGTTTTCATTTGGGGTGGCTTATATCAGGGCCTATAGGTCATTCACAATTAAGACAAATTCAAAGTGTTCATTGTAATTTTAGTAAAGAGATACATGAATCACTAAAGTTATTTTGGGAAATAGATGAGCTTCACGCCGATAAGGTTCCATCAACTGAAGAAAATTTATGTGAAACTCAGTTTATTGATAATGTGTGTAGGTTACCTACTGGTCGATTCTCTGTTAAGATCCCATTCAAGGAAGATCCCGAAGAGGCACTCGGTAACTCGTATGTTAAAGCCAAATGCGTTTCTTTAATTTAGAGAAAAGATTAAATAAGTTACCTTTAGTTAAACAACAATATAAACATTTTATTAAAGAATACTCAGGTTTAGGTCATTTATGTGAAGTAAGTATACCTAATTTTGGATATAATGTATCACGCATCACGCGGTCATTCGAGAAAAGAGTGAAACAACTAAATTAAAAGTTGTTTTCGATGCGTCAGCGAAAACAACGTTTGGTAAATCTTTAAATGACATCCAATTGATCGGGCCAGTGGTCCAAGATGATCTTTTATCTATTCTTATGCGGTTTCGTTGTCATAAATATGTTTTAATAGCTGATATTCAAAAACATTACAGGCAAATATAAATAGATCCGTCTCAACGCCATCTTCAACTTATCGGGTGGAGGGACGATGAATCGGTACCGCTTCTGCGTCTTTTCTCAGTACTAGATGTCTCCTTCAACTATCGAACGAATGTTCGGATCCAACTATTGCTTCTATTATTGAGCATTTTGTATACGTAGACAATTTAGTAACTGGATCCTCAACCCAAGAAGGCATCAGGTTGCTCAAGTATTAAACTCTGCTTGTTTCCGGCTACATAAAATATTAACTAATGCGACTAATGTTGAACAGAGCGATGATACATGTGACTTATCTCTGTTTAATAGGGAACGTAGTGTTTTAGGACTAAGTTGGTCTCCTAAAACAGACATATTACAGTTTGCCATAGATGTGGACTCTAAATTACCAATTACCAAAAGGTCTATTTTGTGTTTGACATGCAAAATATTTGACCCCTTAGGTTTACTATGTCCATGTATAATTAAGGCCAAAATTATTTTACAAAAACTTTGGAGTCAAAAATTGGACTGGGATGATCCAGCCCCGCCTAATTTGTCCAAGCAGTGGTCAAATGTTGCAAATTATTTAATCCTACTATCACAATTGCAAATACCACGTAATGTCATATGTAACTCACCTATATCAATTGAATTACATTGTTTTGTTGACGCATCACAGGATGCATATGGCACCTGTGTGTATGTGCGTTCTATAAATGAAAGTAATATTGTTTTAGTTAAGCTACTGTGTGCCAAATCAAGAGTTGCACCTATCAAATCTATAACCATACCGCGGCTGGAATTATGTGGCGCGTTGTTGGGAGCTCGTTTATGTTCAAAATTACTAAAGGTATTAAACATTAAAATTAATCAAGTTACACTTTGGACAGATTCCACAATTGTATAATGTTGGATTAAAACTCCACAGAAATTATTAAAGGCCTTTGTATGTGATAGAATACAAGAAATAAATGAGCTTACAAGCGGTCATACATGGAGACATGTTCCCACTGGCCAAAACCTGATTTGACTTCACGGGGAGTCGAACCCCGGGACCTAATGTCAGCTTCTGGTTTGTGGTGGGAAAGTTCTCCTTTTCTAAAAGAGGGATCTAAGGATTGGCCACAATTGGGTGACTATTCAGTAGATGCACCTGAACTTAAAGCTTTTATAAATGTTGAAAATCCTAAGTTTATAGAGTTTTGTAATTATTCAAGTTTTAATAGGTTGTTGTACGAAGTAAGAAAAAAGTATGCTAGTGAAACAGTTCACCGTTTGGGTGTGCAACAAAGAAATGCGTCTCCAAATTTCTTCGTTCAGGACAACCCTCTGCAAAGGTCCTTCTTTATATTTACAACATAAAAAACGACGTTTAATAGGCACACCGCTTTCTTATTTGTTTGAAAACAATCAATGTGCCTCAGCCAACATAGTCTATGTACTGCAAAAGAGCGGCCGATCAAGCGTCTGTTGTATGCAAAAAAACTTATTTAAAAACAAAAGAACTGTAAGTAATTACTATTCGTTTATTTCCAAACAGAAGATAACACGACTCCTTAGTATAGTAATGAGAAATTATTGGCCGATACAGTTGATCAGCCAGGGGGCGTCGATGTAGTAGGTGTGCATTGTGATCAGGGCAGGGTTGTCAGCCAGCTCGTACAGGCAAGTAGGGCCGTCCGGGACAATCATCTGTTGAACAAGAAACATTGTTAAAATTCTAAATTAAAATATAGTCTTCACAAATTAGTTCTTATGAATGTCACTATGATATTCGGTTCGTAAGTATACGGGGCGAAAAAACTGGCCAGCAAAGCAATAAGCAAACAAAGATATTGCTGTTCTAATAATAAGTTAAAAGAACTATCTGTGGCCTAGTGTCTAAGACAATGTATAAGCACCTTGTGGGCCAAGAAATACCATAAAAGAGGCCATTGAGCTCCTAGTTAAATATCCCAGTTGCAACTCTACAACAGGTCATTCAGAATAGTTTATCACTAGGTTGCTCTTCTCAAGTTAATGAAAAAAAGCTAGAGGTCGTAGACGGCCTTTACGACCTGATTTTATGGAAGGCGAGAAAGAGGCTAGCGGCTCTACCTTGGTAAAGTGTCGTTTTATCAGATCCTTCAAAGTGGGAATATTGAGAGTGAAAATCCCGAAGGCTACTAAATCTGCAGACTTAATAACGAAGTAGTTAATAGAAAGTAAATTGTACCTCCACAGCAGACCTGTCAGGTCGCTCAAAGTAGTCCTTTACAATCTTCTTTTCATCGAGCTTGCCGAAAGCGATGAAGCCCATTCCGATCAGCCCTCCCGAGTGCGTTAGAGGGAACCAAGGCAGCAGGCTGTTAGCGGTACACGGGGTGGTAGCGGTCATGTTGTAGTAGTAGTGGCGTCCTGTGAAGGAACTCATCAACATAAGCATATACATCTCTCAACGCTCTGGGCTAAGTAGGTCTCTAGTACATTGAGAAGCATCTGGGGACATACAGTCAGAGATAGGTCGTCAATGGCTATTAATGATTACTGTGTTACGGAAAACTTGATATAAGATTTGTTTATTCATCCGGTTTTAGTTGTTAATAAGACTTTAGTTTTTAATACAGTTTTCCTGAAGGAGCCGTTGCCAACTGAGCAGTACACAAATCAAAGCGTACGTGGCGTGACGTTTTATTTAATTTTTTCACTGTGAAGGGAGAGTTGTACAGAGGATAATAGTTTGTTGTAAAAAAAAAAAATCATACCTACTCTTGTTTGCATCTAACATTATTTTTATAAGTATTAAGAGTGGCTCTCCTACACAGATAAACCTTGTAAGGTTTACGTGTTAGGATTATTGTAATGTACTTATGTTGTTTTTTGTAAAATGATTTGAAAAATAAAAAAAGTAATATTAAAAAAATCCTAATCTCCAATTGCTATTACAGAGTAGATGATTTTTTTTAAAGTAAAACAAAATCGACCTGGTAAATTTCTCAACACTAATATTTTTTCTGGGAAGAATTTGCTGTTGGCCGTCTATGACCTACACAGCATAATAAGATTTATAAATCTCACCCATTAAAACGACACAAGCTTGCTTGGTGAATCCAGAGGTGGCAGTATCAGCGATCTTGTCAGAATCGGTGGAGATAGCCAGGCGCTCTCCGTTGAAGCCGGTGACCCACACAAACTCCTCCTGAAGAGTCTTCGAGTCGTCACGAGCTTTGATGCGGTCTGCGGCGCTAATCTCGAGGGTAGCTGGTAGGGTAAGAAAAAGAGGTAAATGCTGCATCTTATATAATGAAAAAACTAAGTCAGCCCCCACACATTTATGTTGCTTGGTCTGGTTAGCAATAGAACTTATTTTAAGGCGGAATGGCTAGCTACCGTGATCTTATTTAGTCTGCCACCAAAACTTTAATCCTGGTAGAATTATTGTAGACAGTTAAAACTAGCCATTTTAAATCTTAAAATGGCTAGTTTTTCAGAAGTTGAGGCTTTGGAATAAAGTGCGTTTTCATCTTCGGCCTTATCGTCACATACTGCTACTGCTGTACTTATGGTTGTGAAAATATTAAAAAGGTTATAAGTCAAGGTAATTAGGCTTTTTTCACACAAAAAGCTGCCATGCTAAAGTGGGACTGGGCTGGACATGTCTGTCGCATGTTGGAGGAACGGTGGGCCAAGGTAACTACCGAATGGGTCCCACAAAACCGAAAACGACGTCGTGGCAGACCAAAAATGAGATGGCTGGACGACCTTGACTCCTATCTAAAAGATTGGTCACTTGTTGTTTCAAATAGAACAAGATGGAAAGAGGGTAGGGAGGCCTTTGCCCTGCAGTGGGACACTACAGGCTCATAATAATAATAATAATTAGGCTTTTTACTATACAAGAACTAAGACATCTTTTCTAAAGACTGAAGAGCTACTTTTACTTGCTTGGTACGGTGTTCGATCATGGATGTGGCTTAGTTTGCTCGAACTCCTTGTAAGGACAAACAATGGTAGACAAACCTTCATTGATGAAGTATTGATGCTGAGTCCAGTAACTCCTGCGAACCCCAGTGGTGGTAGCGGGTGGTGACCATCGAGTGAAACCGAGGGTCTCCCAGTCGAAGATAGCATCTTCGTAGTCGTCCATGGGCACCTGTTAACATTAAGGATTTTTGTACATTCAAAAAACTCATTACTTGAGCAGGCATTGAACACCAATGGCGATAGTTGCTGATTTTGCAATCGTTTAAAGACTGCTATGCCACCAAAACGGGGTTGAGACTCCATTGGGATCTGCCAACCTTTGCATTGTACAAACTGTTGCTCAATCGCTAAATCCCGTGCTGGTGGAAAGAGGACTGGTGGTAGAGTCTGGTAGGATTTCCGAGAGTTGTTCTAATCTTACTCTTGGCGGCGGCTTTGTTCTTCATACAAGATCGACGTCTGTGCGACGAATCTTATCGAGACTCAAGTAGAGGATGCTGTCGATTTTGCGAAGGGCAACACGCTCTGAAGCTCGGTAAGAGGCCGCTCTGCCTCCACCCAACCCCAAGTGTTTTTGGTTTCAGCCAGGGCACAAAACAGAATGGGACCAAAAAATGATCGTCTCAAGTTCCTCCGTGCTTTGGAAGGCACGTAAAGCCTTTGATCCCGGCTGCATTAGCAGTCGTTTACAACCACCAATCCACTGGGCCCTCGTGGGGGCTTATTGCCAGTTTTCCTTATACATTCATAGGAAAGGCTCGTGCCCCAGCAGTGGGGACATAAAATGAGCTAATGACGTGATGATGAGGGTACAAAATACTCAAAACAGTGGCGAAATACTTACCGCGACCTGCAGTCCAGCTATATAGTTGGTGTCGTCGAACATGCAGCAGAGGACGCGGTCGTCCTGGGACGGGCAGTACATCGCCAGGCTGGGCAGGGGGCCTGCGGGGCGCTCAGTCTCCACCCAACGAGCGCTCTTGGCCTCAGCCACGGTACGTGGTACGTCGATGAAGTGATTGGTGCCTATTCCGAAGACGTTTAAGTCGAAGCGCACTGGAATTAAAATATGCGCAATGGTTTTATGACACGAAGAGGTATTTAACTACTATTATGTAACAAAATTTTCCGATGGTTTCTAAACATTAATTAATAAAAAAATAAAAATGTTATTGTAGAGTACGAGGAGCTCGATGGCGCAGTGGTTATCGCGCCTGGTCTGCGAGTGCTGAGGTTAAGCAACTTTCGCAAAGGCCGGTCATCGGATGGGTGCCCATAATTTATCATCTTGAGCTCCTCCGTGCTTCGGAAGGCACGTAAAGCCGTTGGTCCCGGCTGCATTAGCAGTCGTTAACAACCACCAATCCGCACTGGGCCCACGTGGTGGTTTATGGCCCGTTCTCCCTATCCATCAATAAGGAAGGCTTGTGCCCCAGCAGTGGGGACATAAAATGAGCTGGTGATGTTATTGTAAACTTTACGATAAAATTAATAAAATAAATAAAAGTTACATTTATAAAAGTAAAGAAGCAGTTAATTATTAAGAAAGTTTTAGAAATTGTAGATTCAATGTTACTCACCTTTAAGTCCCCCCTTCCAGTCGCCTGAAATAAAAAAGAAAATTTTAAAATATTACAGGTAGGTAATTAATTTAAAAAAAATATATTTTATAACAGCTGAGTGCGGGAAAACTAGGACCGGAATAATCAACAAAATTAATCTAATGATGTAACAATAGCCATCAGAAGGACATGGTGCAGTTGACAAGTTCAATATACTAACGATAGTTCAATGCCACTAAAAATCCAGATACAAAATATTATAACAATATATAGCATTTTATATTTATTTATATTATATTTAATTATGTATCATATGAAAACACAAATGTTGAAAAACATTCCACATCCCATTCAATGTTAACAACTACCGTCATTAACATCCGATCATAATATTTTTACAAATACTAAGGATCAGTTAAGAAGTAGGCAAGCTATTTATAAATGTTTATATAATTTTTAACGCAAATTTTGTTGCGAACAAATTACAAAAACACAAATGTTGAAAAAATTTCTCCACGAGCAGGGTTTGAACCTGCACCCTTCTGACATACCGGGTCAGGTGCTCTTCCAATTGAGCTATCGTGGTTCTAACCAGCCCGCCGAAATTATTCAACACTAACATTTCTGTTAACATTGAATGGGCGCCTTTGGCTTTCAAAGTAAAAAGTAAATAGTGTTGAATAATTTCGGCGGGCTGGTTAGAACCACGATAGCTCAATTGGAAGAGCACCTGACCCGGTATGTCAGAAGGGTGCAGGTTCAAACCCTGCTCGTGGAGAAATTTTTTCAACATTTGTGTTTTTGTAATTTGTTCGCAACAAAATTTGCGTTAAAAATTATATAAACATTTATAAATAGCTTGCCTACTTCTTAACTGATCATTAGTATTTGTAAAAATATTATGATCGGATGTTAATGACGGTAGTTGTTAACATTGAATGGGCGCCTTTGGCTTTCAAAGTAAAAAGTAAATAGTGTTGAATAATTTCGGCGGGCTGGTTAGAACCACGATAGCTCAATTGGAAGAGCACCTGACCCGGTATGTCAGAAGGGTGCAGGTTCAAACCCTGCTCGTGGAGAAATTTTTTCAACATTTGTGTTTTTGTAATTTGTTCGCAACAAAATTTGCGTTAAAATATATATAAACATTTATAAATAGCTTGCCTACTTCTTAACTGATCTTTAGTATTTGTAAAAATATTATGATCGGATGTTAATGACGGTAGTTGTTAACATTGAATGGGCGCCTTTGGCTTTCAAAGTAAAAAGTAAATAGTGTTGAATAATTTCAGCGGGCTGGTTAGAACCACGATAGCTCAATTGGAAGAGCACCTGACCCGGTATGTCAGAAGGGTGCAGGTTCAAACCCTGCTCGTGGAGAAATTTTTTCAACATTTGTGTTTATGGTACTTTTAAAAATTTTTTATTGAGTTTAAAAAAAAATAATTGAATGGAGGGGGGAATATTGTAAGGAGGTTATATGCAGCTCATAGTAAAAGTTAGATTAATTTATTTGTATGTAAGCCTCTGTAGTCTGGATGAGTATTTGAATCATCGAATTTGTAATTAAAAAGGTTGGCAACGGTTTGACACAGTCGCAGACAGTCGTAGACAGGAGCTACGGCCCGGCTAAGAGCCGAGGTGCTCGGAGATCAGTTTTATATAACTGTTGTTCATATTTACTTCCACCCTACAGTACTTACCAATGGCCTGGGCAGCGGCGATGACACCAAAAAGGACAATAAGCAGCTTCATCTTCGACTGGTCACGCTTGAATGAACACCTTGACGAATCAGTCGGGCTTATTTAAGGACGCTATAATTATTATCAAAGATTAAATTCTGTGACGTGACTGAGTTTTCTATCGCTTCAGATACCCATCAGTATTATTACATTGGGCGTGTTTACCAACCTATAAGTTTTATATCGGTTGATCGATCAGTGCTTCAAATTAAATACTAGGTTTCTAATGTTTTTTTACTCGACAATTACTTTAAGCTCTATACATATGTAATAGTGATACCTACTGACGGCATTTTCTAGTATTCAAGTTATTTTAGACAATACCAGCTCTCTTCAAATTTTAACTAATGTTATAAATGCATAAATATGTTTGTTTGTCTTTTCTACACGTCAAAACATTTTTTTTTAATAGAGATAGTTAGAGGCAAACGGATAACATATTTTCACTTGTTACGGTAAACTGTCAATTGTATTTTGAGCCTTAGCGATATTAAGTATTGATAGAAAGTACAATGCGCCTATTTTTATTTTACATTACAACTTAAAAGGTACTTACAGTGAGATGAATAACAGATAAGGCCGAATCCAAAAGCAGTTCACCCGGAACCCTCAGCCATTGAGACTGGTTCCCTTTTATCTAACTGTCGGAACATAACAATACTACTAATATTGTTATTATGGCGATAGACTCTGACATTGGAGGTGGAAGCTAGCCTCACGAAGAACATACCATGAAAAAAACAGAGTTCATTGATATGTAAGTAGCTTCTCTGGGAATTGAACACGGGATCTCTAAGTCTGAGACTGCTGGCGTACTACTACACCACAGATAACATTGTTTTACAAAAACTGCAACTTAATTGTTATTCACCTTAATTATTTACGAAAAAGTGCTACTTGGATAAAATACAATTCTTAAAGGTAAACCTTGAGGAGCTCGGTGGCGCAGTGGTTAACGCGCCTGGTGTGACGAGTGCTGAGGTTAAGCAACTTTCTCAAAGACCGGTCTTCGGATGGGTGACCAAAAATGTATCATCTCGAGCTCCTCCGTGCTTCGGAAGGCACGTAAAGTCGTTGGTCTCGGTTGCATTAGCAGTCGTTAACAACCACCAATCCGCACTGGGCCCGCTTGGTGGTTTATAGCCCGTTCTTCCTATCCATCCATATGGGAAGGCTCGTGCCCCAGCAGTGGGGACATAAAATGAGCTGATGATGTGATGATGAAGGTAAACCTATTATGGCAGTTTGTTTAAAGAAGTGACAACCTTCAAACACGCGCAAATCCACAGGCTTTAGCTTGTTATTCAGCAAATTGTTATGCACTTCTGCTGATATTGTTTATCAGTATGTTTATCAACATAATTTCAAAAATTTATCGGATTACCAATTAGAAATAGAAGTTACGATTTCAGTCAAGCGTACAATGTTCAATAGATTAAGCACCTATTAAGATTACATAGCGTGATGTTTTTGCTATCTAATCTAGTTATATAAACAGGAGAACTACTTTAAAATACTACTACACGACTTTAAAAAATAAGTGCCCTTCCATGTTCCCACATGAACCAGGACACACTGAAGTCTTTCTAGAAGATGCACAGGCAATGAGTCACATACGGCCCGCCGCGCCGCCACCGCGCCGGCGCTGGAGTCACATACGGCCCGCCGCGCCGCCACCGCGCCGGCGCTGCCACGAACCTACTGGGTTGAAGAGAACCACTGAGAGACCCACACTACTGGCATACTGGACCGGAAACGGTGTACTGAAATGTTGCAGGCAGGTACTATTCATGACGTAGAGAAGTGATAAGACGGTATTATCCAAAATTCATTCGATATAGGTAGGAGTGTTTACATGGACGACGTCGCGGGTGGTCTATACTTTGATTATAAGTAACTGCTGCAAAAACAATAGATTTGAATACCCCGGCACGGTTTTCGGTTAACTCAATCAAGTCAAGGCCCTTGCCTAAAGAGCGACCTTTCCAACTTAGGGACCTCGAAACGCACCGGAGAGTCTAGTCATGGCAGCACTTCTCCTAGTGATGGCAGTCCCTGACAACATCTTACCAACATTATTGCGGCACTTTCAGTTACTCTCTACAACCTATTGTAGTCCGTTCAAAGTAGACATTGAAAGCCCTTCAAATAGAGAGCAGATAGACGGGGTATACTCCCGAGTAGACAGTTGAACAGCAGACAGATGTTGCTCAAGGCCACGTGGCCACATCAAATAAAGGACGGATTCTTTTTAACTCAAATTCTCAGAATTACTCTTTAGGTGACTAATACATTTACAAAGAGTAATTCTACTTATATTGCTATTAGTAAAATTTTACTTATATTACGCTTCCAATAATGTTCAGAGACAGTGTAGTCATGCATATTAAGGAGAATACAGCTCCAGCTAACTTTCAAATGGCTTTTTCTCAGAAATGGTAAATCTTAGAGAAAAAAGTATAAGCACAATTTTAGTAAATAATTACCTGATCTACAATTTTAATTGTAGCTATTGTTATCGTAAAACTAACCGTTTGGCCAAAAAATCAAAAAAACCCATTTTTGCGACCTTTGACTTTGAATATTTTTTTTTGCACACACCCGTATCAATTACGTGCCTGTAAATTTTCAGCTTGTTGCAAGGGTAAGGGTAAGGGTTTTTTTGAGCTAATTTGACCGGGCTATTGGTAGTCAAAAGCAAGTGATTGTCAAAAAATATAGACTATGTCCTAAAATCTAAATTCTAAAGCTTTTCATTTAATCCAGACCAGTTACATAAAATTACAAAAAGAAATGGTTACAAGAAACACATTTCTGCAAGAAAAATAACTTTAAGCAAAGTTTTTCTTTCGTCACGTTGTACTGAGAAAGCAGCAAGAAACACTTCAAGCGCCATTTCTTTGTCCGGCTTTATATTTCGAAACAAGATCCAAGTTCATAACAGAAATTTCTCGTGGACCTGTGTTGTGTTTACGTAAGTATGACTTTGCGTAAACACTCCATCTTTAACGTACATTTTCCTTGTTAACAATTTTTCCACTTTATATAACCCTTTTCCCTGGGGGAGGTCTTTGTCCAACAGTGGACGTCTTTTGGCTGAGATGATGATGATGATGATAATATAACCCTTTGCTGGGTTATATTTTATGTCATGTTCATTAAATTTGTGTAAAGCAAAGCAACTCGTAGGTACAAATTAAAACGATATTCAAAAAGGCTTTATTCCCCGTTCCCTTTGACGGGATGCCACAACAAATACCTCTTTTTGAAAAGCCACATTCAATGAAACGCTTTCAGCCGTCCATCCGTAAAGCCGATATGCGGCCTTATTAGTTTCGGTAGTAAATCAACAGGCCTTTGAGCGTGAATGCGAAACCTCAAAATCAATTTCATGCGACTGTGACGTACAGTCGCGTACGTAAATACATTGGTATGAAGAAATCAACAACAATCATAATACCCACTATCGACAAATCGACAATGCAATGTCCGGACAAGAATAGTATTTAGTAGAAAACTATTACAATTTATGTCTATACGATTGTAACAAAATTGTAATGTTCAAATAAAACTTTTTTAACGAATCGCTCGTATTTCTCGTAGAATAAGATTGGGCGGAACAGCTCTGGTCTCGGGTGGCGACCCCGTACCGAAAAACGCAGTGTAGGCAGGCCTCCAACAAGGTGGACTGACGATCTGGTTAAGGTCGCAGGTAGCCGCTGGGTGCGAGCAGCACAAAACCGGTTTTTGTGCATGGAGATTCTTGGGGGAGGCCTTTGTTCAGCAGTTAAGTCTTTTGTCTGAGATAATAATGATGATATTTTGGGCTTGCAATGTGGTGTTGGAGCTGGGATTTAATAACCAATCCTAACTTAATAGCGAGTATTTAGAATTTAAGAATTTTCTATTATTATAAGGGTGTTCGCTCACAAACTATATGACTCAATTCATAGGTCCCACGGCAGAGCAAAAGCCGTTATCAAGTCATCGCTACAATTTATGGGAAGTGGCATAAGTATAAGCACTTTTTAAAGCCAACTCCACCTGACGTTGAGTTGAAATGGTAGTCTAGACGAGAAAACAACTGGTGCACGCAGCATCAGCCCCTCACCCTGCCGCCGACCCAAAAGGTGTCTCTTCAGGCCTCGTTTGAAAGACTCCATATCATAGGAAGGAGGAAAAACACATAAAGAAGAAAAAGAGATCTTGAAGCGTCAGATAACAAAGATGACTTGTCCATAATGGACATATGTTAAAATATTATTATAACCTTTAAGTTCGCGACTGTACGCACGTGCACTAACTAGAGGTACTGAGGTCGGTGAGGCGGAGAGGGACGCCGTCCGCCGGTGACAAAACGAGCCCTTCCAAATTAAATGCAGGGTGTATGGAGGGCATCTATATGATAATGACCTTTGTTTTGAAAGCTTACGCTTGCAATTGCTTAGTACTAATGCACGCTGCACTGGTTTTGTAAATTAATACCAATTCAATGTATTTAGTCTAGCTGAGTTTTAGCTATAGAATTGAAACCCTTTTAAGGGTGTTCGCACATCAGAAGGCCAAGAATAGTGGCATAACGCTAATATAATAGAAATGAAATAGAGTGATTTTCGTATGGGATTGACTTACGCCAACGATATGTATAAACGACCTTGATTGATGGCAATTTATTGGTGTTTGTTTTTATTTTATTTTAATTACTATTCTACTAGCTTTATGCCACTTGTCAAGACCCTCAGAGTACTGAGGGCTATATGATCATGTTAACGAAAACAAAAAATATGGCATTGATGCAGCGTGACTGCAGTTCTTGGTGACAAACGAGGAGAGCTGTACAATATAAATTATCGTTTTCGTTGACGTGATCGAATGCTGTGTAAACAGAAAGAGGTAAAGTTAGACTGTTAGTGCTTACATGACTTGGTGCAAGCTTAAGTCAGTCTTTTAAAAAGACAAATGTTTTCCATAGAAACAAAATGTGAAATTTCTTTAATAAATTTTGAACCTTAGCGTTTGGGTATAAAGATCAAAATCGATTAAAGAAATTTGACAGTTTTGGATAGTTTGATGTGCAGCCGTGTGTACAATCGTTCAGTTATTTATATTTATATTGTCGCTAATTAAACCCCTTCAACAAGAGATATCAAGCGATGTCTAGATTAAGGGTAGTTATTATAAGATAAGATACTAAGTTAATACCTTAGTCCTAAGAAATGATAAACACTGTAGCTATTAGTCGATAATACAAAAAAACATAGTGTTATGTTTTTATTTATTTTAATTTGATTTACCAACAGCCAATTAGTTTGACACTTCGTTCTAGCAATAAAATGTCAATGTACTCGTAATAGCTGTTGAGGAAAAAGTAACTTCTCATTTATTTATTTTAATTCTTCTCATAGTTTTATGTAGAGAAGATTTTTTTTCGTTGTTTTTCTAGAGAAAAAGTTAAGTAGTAGTAGTAGTAGTAAACAGCCTTAAACTGTCCCACTGCTGGGAAAAGGCCTCCATTATTGAAGTCAAGTCATCACTACAATTGATGGGTAATGGCTTAATCACCACGCTTGCCAAATGCGGGTTAGTGATCACAAATTCGCACATCTTTGCCCGACCTGGGAATTGAACCCGGGACCTTCGAGTATCGGGCCGAGCGCTCTGCCACTCGGCCACCGAGGCGATAATACCACATATAAACAAACACAAAGAAAGGTGGTTTACCCGTAAACTAAATCAGATGTTACAATCAATAACTGTACAAGAAAAGTGCTATTTTACTGTGTTTCTCCAAATAGAAGATAGCATTATATGTCTGGGTAAACATATATATATTATATTTATATTTATATTTTATATTAGAAGGAGGCAAACGAGCAGGCGGGTCACCTGATGGAAAGCAATCACCGCCGCCCATGGACACCCGCAAAACCAGAGGAATCACAGATGCGTTGCCGGCCTTTAAGGAAGGAATAGGCTCGTTTCTTGAAGATTCCTAAGTCATATTGGTCCGGAAATACCGCCACTGAGAGCTGGTTCCACAGCACTGTAGTTCGTGGTAAAAAATTACGTACGTATTATTAATTACGCACAGTAGTAGATCGCCATCCATCAAGATGGTATGGATGGAAAGACAGATATAAGTAAATAATAG
Organism: Eudonia lacustrata; assembly: GCA_947562085.1. Lineage (NCBI taxonomy): Eukaryota > Metazoa > Arthropoda > Insecta > Lepidoptera > Crambidae > Eudonia > Eudonia lacustrata. The sequence goes on along the minus strand of OX387318.1, from coordinate 19,757,039 downwards.
TTTAAATCACATAAATACATTTCTTATTACGTTTAAATAATGTTAGCAGAAACGTACGTGCTTCACAGTTATGAGTGGGTACCTATTCAACCGTGAAAATGTTCGACAAAGATTGCCAGACATCCGAAGCTAATACCTTGAACTGCATAAAGGTTCATGAAAATCAATTGGGTATCAGTAAAAAAAGGTGATTTAGACGAACTATTTTGTAGTCTATAACTTTATTTATTGAAAAAAAAACTGTAAGTTACGTATTCTGATAAAACTCAAGACTTCTCTTTTAATAATTGATGAAATCAAATGATCCGTGCTTCGGCGACGCATTGTAAATTTACGTGGCGGGATCTTGATTTTTCCCAACAATTACAAAACATATGAAAGTGATATTTGATGACATGATTTTTCATTTAATTGACTTTATTTTGCTAGTTACAGAAACACGATGTGTCAACTTTTATAACAGAGAAAAAAATATCAAAGTAACTTTTTTAAAACATAGATTCGCATTTTACAGGTTAATCAGACCGATTTAAACATCTTCATTTTCTTAGTAGATTAGTCTTAACACACACTTCAATATTGTAGTTAATTTTTTTAAAATAATTTGTAGTTTTAATTTAAAGGAAAAAAACCAGTTTTTCTTATGGTACGGGGCGCAAACGCTCCGTATGAGATTTATTGTTTAGCGATGCGTCGCCTTAAGTCATTATTGGTCCCGGCTGCAGACCGATGTGCAGTCGTCTACCTGTATCTATAAAATGCATTGTACACAAGAACCTAGCTACTATACTCTCATCGTCGCTGCGCAATTAACACCATCACGCACTAATATAATGCAGATTAAAAATAAACTATAATAAAATAATTTCGTTAGTCACGAGTAGTCACGAGTAGTCACGAGTAGTCACGAGTAGTCACGACGAGACGGCGACGTGCGAACGCAGCCAATTAACTAAAAGTATCCTTTGCACACTTATTATGTAACTACTTAGTTTGCACAAAACCGAAAACGATTCCTCCGTGCTTCGGAAGGCACGTAAAGCCGTTGGTTCCTGCTGCATTAGCAGTCAAACAACCACCAATCAGCACTGGGCCTGCGTGGTGGTTATGGCCCGTTCTCCTTATCCATCTATAGGGAAGGCTCGTACCCCAGCAGTGGGGACATACAAATTAGCTGATGATGATGATGAATTAATGAAATGACCTCTTGCTAACTTTTTAACAGCGCACTTTTTTAATTTTCATATCAGTCTAAAATTTTAACATGTTTTAAGACAACAACGCCACCTAAGTATGTTGAGTGGTGAGCACTAGGAGAGGCCTATGTCCAACAGTGGGCTAATATAGGCTGACGCTGATGCCAAACTGTAATTATCTGAGTACGGAACCCAGGATATAAGCATCAAGATAACTATGTAGATAAAAAAATATGATAACACTATTTCGATCTATCGTAAGACCGTAACTGATGATAAGATTTTAAAATAGTAACATGGTATAAATTTACATAAGCCAACGTGACAGTACTTAATTAGAATTTTAAAAATCTTATGTCATGGTGTATTAAAACATTGTCACTTTATCAAAGTCTAATTCTTATCGATTGTAGCCCAATTCATTTATCTTTGTTATTAAGTTATCTGTATTATCATTATTTCTATTCGAATACCTAATAATAAAGGTACCTATTTCAAATCAGATATAAATAAACTCTATATAAATACTTATTGCATTGTTAATGCTAAAATGTAATTAAAAATAATTATGGTAACTGTTTCACCTTTAAAACATTTGAAGAGATGTTTTATTAAGATCTTCAAGGTACAGTCAACAACGAAAGTCGTTGATAACTTTAGTATCGTGATATAATACTTTAGTAAGTTGATAAGCGTCTGTTAGTCTTTTGTTGCTTTTAACTTCTAACTTTTAATCGACTTTTGTGGCTGACTGTACCTAAACACGCTGATTACGTAGCCCTCACGCACGCAATAAGAATAATAAATGATGACACACCATACCACCAAAGGGGTAACAAACAATTAAATACAATATAATTTATGAAATACCTACAAAATCATTGCAAGATTCCCGGTATCAAAAGCCGTGTTATAAAAATAATTGAAGCTTACAACCTTTATTGTAAGTAGCTCTCGACATCGCAACGGCGAGAGGGGCCCACGCATTAATCTGCTTGTTACCGCCCCATCAGCAAGCATAATTGGCATAATCCGCAAAAATACGTTTTCTATGAACACTCCAATTGTAGGATGACCATACGTTTCAATTTTTGTGGGACAGTACTTTTTTTGGTAAGTTGAAATACAATTATCATGGTAAAAGAACAATGTTAAAGTTTCATCATCATCATCTCAGCCAAAAGGCGTCCACTGCTGGACAAAGGCCTGCCCCAAGGATCTCCACAACGACCGGTTTAAAAAAAGAAAAAAAAAAGAAAAAGGTTGTTAAATTATGCCTATTAATAATAAATAATAAAAAAATAAAACAAATATAATTTGAGTCAGTTATTTAATTAAATATACAAGGTAAACAATCCTTCCTAGCTGTGGGTTCATAGCTAGGAAGAGAGAAAGAGAGAGACATAGTTAAGCAATCTCAACAGGTCATTTATATCGTAGCCTATGTCTGGGCAAAATTATGAAGACCGTAATAACATCGATTTCTTGTTTTCAAAAGTTTACGCGAACAATACACATTTAAACAAAACAACTTTTACGGATATACTTGCGTTTATTTAATAAATTGATGTTATATAAATTTATTCTGACGTCATAGTTTCGAACAATGTCTATTATAAACAACACATAATCGTCAAAATACTTTCTGAAGAAAGTTGTTAAAACTAGCAAACAGATCGTTTACACGAAATACTAATTAATGTAGAGCCAAAATAGAAAATTGCGGTCACCCTCGAAGGTGATTAAATTTTCTAAACGATAAAATTTAAAAAAATATGTGAGAAGAAATATTCAATATAAGTTGCGCAGGATATTTTTTTACTCTCTTGATTTTATTTTGTTCTCTGACTACTTATTTAGTACATACTTTACATTAAATCTCTTATAAAAAAATAATTCTAGAGCACAACAAACGAAAGATACAAACAAAGATAAAGACAGATTATTGTTCTCACAAGATCTTTTGGTTAAACGAGGTTTTGGATAAATTCACTAGCATTAAGCATTTTGTTAACTTAGTAGTTAACAACGTCTACTGCTACTAGGCATTTGTAAGTCGATGCCCTTTCCTGATACTTCAATAGGCTTTTATTTATTTATTTTATTTATTTATTTCATCTGTTTTATTCAACGGTTATAAAAAAATTCTCAATTCCTCTATATATAATAATTTATATAATAAGTTGGGGAAAAAGTTTCTTCGCATTTTTTAAGAAAATTCAAAACATTTTTTAATATAGTTTATTTACATTTAACTAAAGTATTTAGGTGCCATTTTGTTCGATAACTTTTTGCCATCTTGTAGATAGGGACATGATCCCATTGCTATAGAAATGTTGGGGCTTCTGATCAAAATACCGCGACAAGTGGTTTTGGCAGTCCTCTCGTGATGTTTACCTGACACTGCCTAAAGAATTCTGAAGAGACCAAAACAGGTGGAAATCTGAAGGTGCAAGGTCAGGACTATACGGCGGATGCATTAACACCTCCCAGCCAAACTCTCTTAATTTTTGCTGAGTGGCTAAAGATGAGTGAGGTCTAGCGTTATCATGATGAAAAACCACACCCCTTCTGTTGATTAATTCCGGCCGCTTTCTCTCAACTTCTTGCTTTGATCTCTTAAGTTGTGCGCAGTAGAGTTCAGAATCGATAGTCCTGCCAGGTGGTAACAGCTTATAATGAATAATGCCCTTCCAATTCCACCACACACACACAGCATCACCTTGTTGCGAGTTAACCCGGGTTTCGCCACAGTCTGTGAAGCCTGACTGGCCTTTAACCACGACCTTTTTCGCACGTTCTTGTCGTACGTGATCCACTTTTCATCATCAGTTATCAGCTTCTTCAAAAATGGTTCGGTTTCATTACGTCGTAATAAAGAATCACAAATGAGTACACGGTTCATTAGGTTTCTTTCAGTGAGCTCGTGAGGTACCCAAATATCGAGCTTTTTTGTATACCCAGTTTTTTTTTAAATGCGCCAAAACTGTTTTGTGGTCAATTCCCAGTTCTTCAGTTACGTCGTAACTACTGATATGCCGACCTTGCTCCACTTTTTCAAAAATGACATCCATTTTATCCGTAATAGGGCGACCAGAGCGACGTGCATCTTTGACATCAATATTTCCGGATTAAAAACGCTTTAAGAGCGTTTAGGCCGCACACTAGCGCCGCCAATGAAAAAAAAACATATCTAGTAATTAGAGATAGAAAATCAAATAATGTTCAACAAACTATTTGAATGAAGTAATTTAGCATTTTTACATCACCTAATGAACACCTCACATGTTATGGTTTAGTTAAATACCGTGTTATAGTAAAAAGTGACCGTAACGTCTAGATTTTTTTTTTTCATTGGCGGCGTTAGTGTGCGGCGTAAACGCTCTTAAGACGACGCATTGGTAATTTACGTGGCGGGGATCTTGATTTTTCCCAACAATTACAAAACATATGAAAGTGATATTTGATGAAATGATTTTTCATTTAATTGACTTCATTTTGTTAGTTGCAGAAACACGATTTTTCAACTTTTATAACAGATAAAAAAATATAAAAGTAACTTCTTATATTATATTAAAGTCACTTCAAAATTGTAGTTCATTTTTTTAAAAATAATTTGTAGTTTTAATTTGAAGGAAGAAAAACCAGTTTTTCTTATGGTATGGTATGGTAAAACGTATGAGATTTATTGTTTAGCGGTGCGTCGCCTTAAACCAAATTTGTGCTACTCTCACAGACACTGCATGCACATAGCATTAACATCGCAAATTTTTTTCGCGGTTTGCGTTGCATTTTTACCTTTTTTGTAGTAAAATTTTAAAATGTATCGAATTTCTTCATTAGTAAGTAAGAAAAACAAAAATCACACATTTTCCTAATTTGAATTTGGAATTATCTTCTTTAAAATTTTAACTTTTAATGATACCAAAACCAGCCAGATACAAATTGTACAGCCAAAGAGATTTTATTACAAGTTCATACATATTATATGCGAAAAGACTTTTTCCCCAACTTAATATTTTAACGTACTTACGACGTTTATGCACTCATTTGGACGATATCTTTTACTGATCTTACTTTTTCTCAATTCTAGTCACTTTGTTCTTTCTTTCTATTCAATCTTTTTTGTTTATAAAAAAAATAAGTACTGTTACTAACACAAGTGGATCACCAGTCGTCCGATAAAAAATTATATAATATGTTTTTATTTGTTAGTTTTTTGCTACTTATTTGTGCTTGTGATTTGTAATTTTTTTTGTCTATGACTATGTTTGGAAATATTACACCGATTTCACATCTTTCATGAAATCACAACTACTAAGTAATCAGACACAAAAATAGCCATTAAACAACGGATTAACACAAACATTGGCGTGTTCGCGTGATTCGAACCTGCGACTGTGGATTTCGCACAGCCATTATTAACCGCAAGCACAAAAGTAAATTAAATTATTTTTAGTAGGTTATGGAGGAGCGAATTGGCGCACGGCAGTGGTTAACGCGCCCGGTCTACGACTGCTAAGGTCAAGCAACTTTCACAAAGGCCAGTCATCGGATGGGTGACCAAAAATGTATCATCTCGAGCTCCTCCGTGCTTCGGAAGGCACGTAAAGCCGTTAGTCCCGGCTGCATTAGCAGTCGTTAACAACCACCAATCCGCTCTGGGCCCGCGTGGTGGTTTATGGCCTGTTCTCCCTACCCATCCATAGGGAAGGCTCGTACCCCAGCAGTCAGGACAGAAAATGAGCTGATGATGATGATGAATAGTCGTGTTAACCCATCTATAAAAGTTATTATGCTAGAGTTAGGTAGGTATATGTATATATACGTCATTAGTGGAACGGACCTATAAGGATTGAACTATGATTTCTCGCATTCAATTCAAGCACCTATCGGCACCGATGCTTCAGTAATAGAAATAAGCGAAGCATAAAAACAAAGAATGAACAAATTCAATCCCCCAATAATAATAATATTTGTGATATTTTAAAACTTAAAAGCCTTAGTAAAAGTCGTATACGGTTACTATAACCAATGGTGAGGCTTATGTAAGTAAAAAGAAAGTTGTGTAGCATCGTCTACGTCGTGCTACGGAAAACCGTAGCCGTAGCAACGCCGCCGTCGGTCGTAGTCATGTAGCTTAATTACAAAATTATTTTGTTTTTGCGAAACACAATTATTGTGAAATGAAACAACTTTTACGGATTTACTCGCGTTTATTTTACACATTACTTATTTAATGTTTACGTTTCGAACCCTTTGCAGGGTCCGTGGTCACAGGGAGACTGAGGTGGTGGTCGTCTCATAATTAGTTGGTAGCTTGTATACCCTCTATTCAATTTAATCAGGTGCGTTCCTGATCTATCTTTTGGTCTGGCAGTATGGTGTTGGGGCTGGGATTTAAAGTGTTGCAATGTACATACATTACTGTCGGCCTTCAATAAATGGTTGCAGCTAACCACCATCAAATAATGTGCGGAAATTCAAACTTAGGAGTACTGCATCTGTCTACACAGGTACCAGTAGAATAACGTAGAACTAATAGAAGTAGTTTTTTAGATTTTTATAGTAGAAAGGAGTTAGCAAGTTTAATAAAATAGTGCAAGGACACTTTTAAAATTTTCTTAAGAAGTCCGCGTGGGGATTCAGTAAAGCCCTACATCTTTAATGAGATACTCCCTTGAGTAGTTGGGGGGGAGTTGGGTTGGTGGGGAGTTGGAGTCCTTCTCAGTAAAGATGATAACCTCCAACCCCTTAGTTGGGGGTGTATCATTTCTCACTTCTCATATCTATTATCATTCATTATCACCATACATAAACAAATGAAATATTGTCAATTTACATAACATGTAAGAAAGTTACTTTGACACTGGCTAAACTGCATACATCTCTTTTCAATTTCCTGCCAATCAGTCATCCAAGCATGTTTGAGAAAAAAGTTTATAAAAAACATAGTAAGTGTATTTTTCAATAATTGGCTGTGCCAAATTGTTTACTATTAAACAGTGCAACGCTCAATGCAAACGAAAACGTTTTTAATTTTTCCTGCGGAATAATCTATCTGACATGATGTTTGCAATCCATGCATGTTTGCATGGGCATGGATGTAAAAACTGCATAAAACGATGCGCCAACCAAACAGGCTGTTCAAACGAACCTCAAGCCTTTGACGCTGTAATTGGTACAGACAGAACCACAAAATGTATTTGATATTCGCCTCACTACTCAGTAGTGTCACACAATATGTTGATTGCAGAAGGTAAACTCCATAGTTTCTTGCGCCCATTCTTCTCCACAGCTAAAAAATAGACGTCCTGAATGGGTAGTAGGAAAACAATTTTTTGGACGATTCAAAAGCACTTTTCTAAAGTTTATTTGAATTAAGAATATTGACTTGACTTTGACTTTGACTTTGACAAACAACAAACGCGCTCGAGCGAGCAACGCAAGCGTAGACAACCTCATTCGGGCATGGAATCTCGCAATAGGTGCACTCGGACTGATCCGAGTTGTACCGAGATTCTGTTTCAAAATACAAATAGCTTATGTAGGGCATGTGGAGAGGAAACGGAGTCAATGCAGCACCTACTGTGTGACTGCGACTCTCTGGCTAGGAAAAGAATGGGACTCCTGGGGTCGGCCTATCCGAAGCCGGAGGACTTCAGGCTCTTTGCTCTCAAGGACGTTGCCATACTTATGGCACCTATCATTGCAGAGGAGGAAGAGTGAAAGGTTGGGGTTGCACAAAAGATCCCGATGGGTCGAAGTGTTACTGACAGAGGGAAACCTCAGCGTGCCCCACTAAGATAAGATAAGATAAGATTGTGTGCGTTGCTCGAGCGCGATAATGGCACCGGTGTTCGATACTTTACCCTTTTTTCTGGTGGTGGCAATATAGACGCCTCATAATTTGAACCTTATATAGTTTGAAAAAGACAAAGTGTTGATTAATTTCGGCGAGTTGGATTGAGCCACGATAGCATAGTTGGCACTGCACCTGACCCGGCATGTCATGGGGTGCGGGTTCGAATCCCGCTCGTGGAATTCTTTCAACACTTTGTCTTTTTTCAAATTGTAATTTGTTCGCAACAATATCTGCGTAAAATTATATGCAAATAATCACCTTATATAGTTGCAATAGAAATGAAAATCAATGAAAACTATATTACGGTATACCAATCAAAGGGTTACGCGACCAGTGCTCGACAGTGAATTCAAATAATTTATTTTACTATTTAAATATTACGGAATGGCAGCAAGGAAGCAGGTGGTCTGAATACAATTATTACTAAAGACAAAAGTAAGTTGCTGACCTCTATTCTAAATGATTACAGTGTGCGCGCGTGACAAAGTGCGCGTTATTCGTGTTAAGTTATTATAAAGATATTGGTGAAAATTAAAATAATATATAATGTTTGTCGATAATGGAATTATATGTATGATTGATATTGTAATTAGTAATTTTAATAATATAGTAATTTAATAATGTTATAATTTAATAATCCTACTAATATTGTAAATGCGAAAGTTTGTGTGTATGTACGTTCGTATGTTTGTTGCTTCTTCACGCTGCAACGGATAGATGGATTTGGATGAAATTCAGCATACAGATAGTTTATAACCTGGAATAACACATAGGATACTTTGTATCTAGATATTTCTACGGGAACGGGAACCACGCGGGTGAAACTGCGATCGGCCGCTAGTATGTTATAATAATGCTTCACTATTGCATTGGGTGAGTGGTGAATCTGTAATAATAGTTGTAAGCATGAGCTTATTTTATTATTATACATGATTTTATTATTATATATTTATTATACATGAGTATATGATTAAATAAATAAATAAATAAATAAAAATAAAACTGTTGATAACTGGTCCCTATCGAAAACTGGTGCCACCACCCTATGAAGCTTATCTTCTGCAGTCTCATTATTTTGTGGTAGCGTGTAACGTTTGGTTCGATTTAATTTACAAACGCCAATGTAAAATGCCATAGCAAATAATAATTAAGTGAAAGCACTGATTAAATTTGGTGCAGAGAAAAGTAATGTAATATTATGTAAAAGCCCATCCGACCATTGACATACCGTTAATTTATTAAATTATATCCAAATAGTGGACTTTGCTTTTGATGTTTTCAATTCGGATCGTGATTTTGATTATATCTTTAGTGTTATGACTAAACATGACATGTATTATTATGTATAGTCGACAATGAAATTGCTTTACCACCTTAGAAGTGAATTTTGTTTGCATTTAATAAAACAACAAGTTCTGTTTTTGGTTAAAAGACCAAGTGACAGATACGTTGTCATCATTGACAATGAGCCTTAGTGAAATTTTACTGTAACGGAAGTTTTTGTCAAAAGTGATAAAGCAATTTCATGGTCGACTATACTTACAAAAAAGAATTTATATCCAATTATGTTTGAACTTATTCTTATATTTCTATTTCTCATTTATCGTATCTCCTTTTTTATAATGTCTAAGTACTCTCCACCCGTCTAACTGTCTGGAAAATATCGATTTAAAGAGACGAGACGGCCTTTGTATTTGTTCGACGTTATCTCTTCAATATAAATTCTGATGTTTTAATACTTGCACAAAATCTATCTACGAGTATCAACAAAAACGTCGGGTAAAGGAGGTTTGATACCTTTTGTTAATTAGTTTGCGTTAATCCCCGTTTAAATTCTTTGATAACTATGAAACGCGAATGTTTAAAAATGTTTATCTATCAATAATCAGACAGGACTAAAAAAAACATCTGTCTGGATATACACTGGCCTGCAAAATTAAGTATCACACTTTTAAAATTGCAATAACTTTTTAAGTACACAAGATATACTTTCGAAACAAAAAGGAAAATGTTACTAATGTATAATTTACTTTAGTTTTAAAGAAAGCTGATAAAAATTGCTGCAAAACGTTTTTTATTTAAAAATCTCTAACTTCTATAGTTTAGAAAATAAATAAATATTAAAAGTGTAGTACTTATTTTTGCAGGCCAGTATATATTTTTCCAGTTCTGGGTAACTGTATCGGAAAAATTTTGGGGGTTAAAGTTACTCGCGTCCGTAGGATTACCCTTGAGACACTACACGTGACCCCTGGGTGGTGCTAAATGAGTGTCACTGTCTGAGTGGTAGAGCCACGCTGCGTTGAGAAATGGGCCGGCTCGCCCGGCGTAATACCACCCTCACACAGAATATCGGCGTTAAACAATGGCACTCGTTGCTGTTGTGTTTTGTCCGGTGAGTGAAAGTACCGGAGGCCCATCTCTCACCCCTTCCCCCTCCCAATTCCTACTCCCTCCTCAAGATCCAACTCCTTCCTCAAGGCCGGCAACGCATCTGCGATTACTTTGGTTATGCGGGTGTCTATGGGCGGCGGTGATTACTTTCCATCAGGTGACCGGCCTGCTCGTTTGCCTCCTTTTAAGAATTGAATAAATGTAAATTAATATATAATTTTACTCTTTGAGCGCTCGGGAACAAAATCTTGGAGCGGGCGGGAATAAGCCAATTCAATGATCCTTTTTGGAAGTTATGTTTTTTCCTGCATATAGCTCCCTAATGACCAAAAAGGTATATACGCAATAGTTATATTTTACCTGTTAAAAAAGTATTTTTCTCAATTCTGTACCCAAATTGAAGAAATGCTAAATCACGAACCAAACACAGTGCAGGTTGTGTACGTACAAATTATAATCAGTGCATGTGACCGTGTTTGAACCACTTGGACACTGATTAGATGCTTACATAATCGCTCGCTCCGTGTAAAAAATAGAAGGCATTTTTTTTTGCATTTAATTAAGTTTTTTATCTATTGATAACCTTCTATGATTTATTGAACGGTGGATAATATTGTTGCGTATTAAATAAATAATGTATTGTTCTATATATAACAGCAAAACTAAACAAAAATATGCGTTCATGTTCGGGCGTACAGCGTGCGACAGGAAGAACATTTTTTTTTAATTTCATGCAAACTGGAATAATATGACATTTATCTTATTATTCGAGTTTGGGAAGGCATGAAATAAAACACCGTAATAATAATTTAAGGTTCATATTAAACAACTTAATATGTCCTTAAATTATTATAACTACTTAAAGTTAAAGTAGTAATATTATTATGTAAATGTAAACAACAGGAAGTAATAACTCATTTTCAAAATGGCAACATAATTATAACGATATCAGACAGATAAGTTTTATCAGTGGATTGAAGAAGTACATATCTTTATATTAATACGTGAAGCAAAAACTTTGTACCTCTTTTTTACGAAAATTGCGCGGACGGAGTAGTATGAAATTTCGCACACTTATAGTTTATTTAGAGAAGGATCCGAATGTTAATATTTTTTTTAAATTATGCATAAAAATAACATTACACACACTACCATGTATTTGACACACACGTATATTATACTCTTTTCAAAAATTTCAAAAATGGAAGAGGAGCGGCCGAAATCTGTCAATGCCAATCCAAACTCACATTCTATCTTTTTTAATTTTTATTTGCATAGGATACAATCCGAGCAGCCTTAAAAAAAATACGGTCGAATTTCGACCACTGGGTGACCACTAGTTAATGTAAACTAGCTCTACCCGCCACTAAATTAAATTAGGGTATACAAGCTACCAACTAATTATGAGATGACCAACACCTCAGTCTCCCTGTGACCACGGACCCTGCAAAGGGTTCGAAACGTCAGGATAAACATTAAATAAGTAATGTTTAAAATAAACGCGAGTAGATCCGTAAAAGTTGTTTCATTTCAATAATTATAATTTACAATATTCTAAGAATTTACAAGACTACAATAATTTGCAATAAACAAATTCGATGACATAAGTGTCAAAACACGATGTGAAATTGTGAAATGACAAAAACTCATAAAAGTATGCAGTTTATTTTCCTCTAACACGCAAAAAGATTTCATATTGCTTTATGACTTTGGGTGTACATCGTGACAGTAAACGAATCGCGCCATTGGCGAATAGCTCAAGTTGGCGAAACGCGCCTGTAGGCGATTAGTACAGGTTATTTATCTATAGTATTGCGTTGCCTGACAACAAAAAGTAGTGTAACTCTTTTAGATTTAGGTATTATTGTACGTATTGATTAATTCCTTTTCGGAATAATAGGCTATGTCTTTCAAGGTAGGGTTTAGCTACCAAAGAGCAAGGACTATAAAAAAATACCTACTCAGTGTTGCTAATTGATAATATCGTAACAGTTAGCAACATTTTGTCTTAATTTATTTATTTAATAAGAAACAAATAGTCACAATCAGAATCTGAAATCAATGTCATTACATTGATTTCCGTTTTCTTTATAATACATTAATTAATACATCAATCACAAATTAGTGTTCGCAAATGAGGTGGACTTGGACTTAATAATGTATGTATTACCTATTAATAATGTGTGTCTGCCAACCTAACGCATGTATCCTTTGGTAGTCACCCTTTGATTCACCGTGCGGTCACAAAATAAGAAGAGTACATACAGAAGTTAAACTTCATACATACCGCGCTCAACCAATGCACATTAAAGGCGCTCTCACAGAGACGGAATCTCGCTGCTATTGCGATATTCCGTGCCGTGTCCGTGAGAAGTTGTTTATGTGCGCAATGCTTGAGCGTACTGAATGAATACTTGAATGTACTGACTTTCTGCAGTCTTCTTATTTTGGGGTGCGCTCTAGGACATGCAGAATGCTGTCAGCATCCCCCCATATATACTAACAAGTCGTTAGTGTAATTAGTTTGTCACCAAGCGTGAGTGTGTTCATACAGCGTGTCAAGCACGGTCTCCTGGACCGTTTCTGTGTGTAATCAATCCAAATCGTGTGCAGTCGACCAAATATGTCGCCAAACCCTTCACGATTGACGTTCGGTTGCAACACGTCAAACAACAAGGTCCAATTTACAATGTAACAGTGTAGGTACTGCCAATTGTAATCAACCTTAGCGATATAATGTAATTTACAGGAAGTTTAGTCTACAGTGACAGACCAGTTTCTTGGCCGAGTACTCGTAGGTATATGTATCGGTGTTATAGGTAGCTAATACTTTTTATTTTGACAGTTATGTAACTTTAAACATCCATTAGCACATTATCATTTAGCGATAATAATATCTGATAGTGTTTTTATGTTTTCTGTCAAATTATAAGGCATTAATATTTTCGGGTGAAGTGCTCTTTCATCTTTGTCTTTTTGATACGATTAGGTGAGCTGAAGCCCTAGTGCTTTCCCGTAGTAGTAAAAAAATCAATCAGTAGGTAAGTACCTATTTGAACGTGCTAATTTTATTTTCTATTCAATCACGTTAATGAAAACGAGAATTTATAGGTACATACGCACAAATATGACACAAAAAAGATAATAAACAATATGGCACAAATGAGGAGCTCGATAGCGCAATGCTTAACGCGCCCGGTCTGCGATTGCTAAGGTTAAGTAACTTTCGCAAAGGCTGGTCATCGGATGGGTGACCAAAACTTTATCATCTCGAGCTCCTCCGTGCTTCGGAAGGCACGTAAAGCCGTTGGTCCCGGCTGCATTAGCAGTCGTTAACAACCACCAATCCGCACTGGGCCCGCGTGGTGGTTTATGGCCCGTTATCCCTATCCATCTATAGGGAAGGCTCGTGCCCCAGCAGTGGGGACATAAAATGAGCTGATGATGATGACGCACAAATACGAATTTATACATTGAAGCAGTGTCTCCTGGCGACAAACGAACAGAGTTAAAATTAGAAACTTTAAGTTGGAACGCCAATAACAATCACTGCGAGTTTTCCGACTGCCACTGCCATCTAACGTCAATAATCTGAACTAACGGTTTAGGTTGCCTTCCGAATAACCGGAGTAGGTACTTGAAATAAATATTTTTTGGTCTGCAATCGTGTCTCATTGGACTGATTCTGTCATTTTTCCCAAATTCCAAATGTCAAAATCAAGCGACTGAAACGTGTGTAGATTTTTTAAATTTCAGTAATTAATAAAAAAGAAAAGAAAACAATTAATGTTTGCAAACAGAATCACAAAACTTACCACAATAAGTGACCTAAATAAGTATGTTAATTTTTTCATAGTAGAAAATCTACTGATTTAATTTTTAAGTAGCAAATTCAACTTTTCCAAGCTTCTCGCTAATAGCTAATCGGGACGCGATTGTATAACTAAGTATCTACAAAATAACATTTATAGATAATAGGATACAAAATTGAACTATTCCCAGAACAGGTACTTTAAAGTTTACCGAGTAACAAGCAGGTAGCATAATATTATCTTTCAGGTCTGAGAAACTACTAAGCTGATTTATTATTTTCAATAGCAACGTCAATAAAACATCCTGCCGCCGTCTCGTTCTCGGAAAAGTCCTTATACTCGCACTGCTTTATATGAAAACTTCGCTAAAGCGCAATATCCCTGAACTGAATAGTCTCGTTGAGTCTCGTACATTTATTTTGAATTTCCGCGAACACTACGCAACCAAGTGGAATATTTACGAAGACCTAAGTGGGTTCAAATATGAGCGGATATTGTTTCATTTCAATCTGTAACTTTCGTTCAATAGGTGACGTTGCCCGCTACTCCGTTAAGGGCAATGGGGGTTTTGATGGAGGGTTAATGTTGTCGTTTCAAAATTCTTGTGCACGAACGGGACTTTTTTTATTAAGAGCGTTTACGCCGCACACTAGCGCCGCCAATGAAAAAAAAAACATATCTAGTAATTAGAGATAGGAAATCAAATTATGCTCAACAAACTATCTGAATGAAGTAATTTAGCATTTTTACGTCACCTAATGAACACCTGACATGTTATGGTTTAGTTAAATATGGCGTTATAGTTAAAAGTGGCCGTAACGTCTTATTTAACTAAACCATAACATGTGAGGTGTTCATTAGGTGCCGTCATCATCATCATCGGCCTATCTTAGTCCACTGCTGGACATAGGCCTCCCCTAATGAGCGCCATAGCGCCCTGTACTCAGCTTGACGCATCCAGCATCTGCCTGCAGTCTTTCGCAGGTGCCGTAAAATTGCTAAATTACTTCATTCAAATAGTTTGTTGAGCATAATTTGATTTTCTATCTCTAATTACTAGATATGTTTTTTTTTTCATTAGTGGCGCTAGTGTGCGGCGTAAACGCTCTTAAGGGCAATGGGGGTTTTGATGGAGGGTTAATGTTGCCGTTTCAAAATTCTTGTGCACGAACGGGACTTTTTTATTAAATAGAAATCTTGTAGACAGACAATAATTGTTATGACAAGTTAGCTCGAAAGCGTAACCTATCAGAGATATTAGCGAATCTCTACTGTATGTATATCTTTGATCAATTATATACGGACTAGCTTTTGTTTGCGGCTTTGCTCACGTGGGCTACACGAGTAACGTGTCACGTCATTTCCACATTAAGAATTTTATTTTTTTAATATTATAAAGCCCATCCATGCGAGCTAGAATTACTATAAGTGTCAAACACAAAACAACGAAATCAAGATCAATCTGTATAAGTTATATTGGTCCGTTTTGATAACTCCTGTACAAATTGTCATCCCCTACATAAGGGATCATTTTCTAAAATGCTTGAAACACTTTGACAGTTTTGGGTAGGTTGATCTGCCGCCGTGTGTACATAATTGATCGAAGATGTATACTAAGTAAATATCTGATTTTACCAACTAAAAAGTTACAAATGATCCCTTTCCTTTAGATTGACATTATAATTACTTCAGAGGATTTGGTTGCGACACTATTGGCTGGTGCAATAATACAGGCTGTTTAAAAAAAACAGTTTCGATTCTCGAACTGGAAAAATATTTTATCGAAAATGTAATGATATATTTTTATTTTATTTCAAAATTGGTCCCGAGACTTCATTATGTATTTTTCGCTATTTCTCATAGTTTCGGATTTTCGGATTCGGATCATATAAAAACTTCCTGTATAAAGTCACTCTTAACTTGGAAATGTTACGGTTTACGGCTAAGCTATATATCATTCGTATAGACAGACGCCTTCGACACTTCTAAAACAGCATTTTCAAAAAAGGCATCAAATCTGCCCATTGTCCTTTTAACACGTAAACATGACATTCTAGATGTCTAGGTGATTATCCAGGCTACCATTAACACTGTGGTTTCATCAAAGACCTAAGGGCTGTGCCTAATTAACGTAAATAATTGGTAACCTGATATACGTCATGCAAGGAGGGACACAGGGTGGAGCAGTAATTTGGTTTGATTATTAACTTGTCCATTAGACTGTTAATAATTATATGTGGTCAGCTTTATAATAACGTCTCATCAAATAGTAATGTAACATAATATTCAATAATAAACTATTATCACAAACGGAAGTACATCATACTGATGATTAACACCGGTAAAATACCTATGGTATCTTGTAACATATGAAGTTGTGAATGCAAAATTCAAAATAATTAAAATATTAGTATCAGTTTTATTTTCGGAAGGAACAGCATTTACAAAAGTTTAAATTAACTATCGTGAAAAATTAAGAGAGAGCTTTGATAATGTTAGACAATGTTCCAGTTATTTATTTTATTTATTTAAAGGTTTATCTACATACATAGTTACATACATAGGGGTTAGCAAAGCAGTTGTAAAGGTAACTGGTACAAGGGCGTCGCTTATGTCAATCTGAAATGCCGATTTATACTTCGTTTGTCCCACTGAGATTCGTTCCACATAAAAAAAACCCTAGTTCGTTCCAAACAATATGCTTCCTTCGTCCCAAAATATGAATTGCCTGCAGCGGGCCCGTAAAAGGAAACGTCACAAATAGATAGATAATTTGAATTTGAATGTAGAGCTAGAATTCATGTGTACCTGCTGTACTAACTAAAATAAACTTACATAAATATTTTTTAATATACACGCATACTAATAATTGCATAAACAAATGAAATGACGGCTAAGTTAAAAGAAAACAATCTTTAAGAACTAGAAATAAAGGCGATTATACAAAAAAGTTGTAATACACGTATCGTGCAATCAGACATTAGAAATTAGCATTCTCATAGTTGCTTTTCAATCGTTCTTTCCAATATTAGTGATGAGCCACATGTGAAATGTGGATCAAGGAATTGTGAACGTGTCAATTAACAAATTGATAAAAACTACCAATCAGTGTTAGTAGTGCTTTTAAGTAAAATCGTAGAAGGAAATCCAATCCGCACTGGACCCGCGTGGAGGTTTATGGCCCGTTCTCCCTAGCCATCCATAGGGAAGGCTCGTGCCTCAGCAGTGGGGACAAAAATGAGCTGATGATGATGATGATGTAGACGGAAAGAAAGAATGAAATAGGAAAGGAAGAAAAAATAATTTTATTCTTAGAATTAGAAACATTTATTAATGTTGGCGACCAATTTTATAAATATAAAAGAATAATTTTATTCTTAACATACATAACATTTATTTGTATTGGCGACCAATTTTATGAAAATAGTCGTGATAACCCGTAACTCAGTCTACCGGAGCTGTGGAAATTGAACCACGATACCTCGCATTTATTCAGAGTTTTTTTCGGCCGTGCGTCGGCGTCGGTCGACGGTATATAGCCGAATCCGTTCGGTCTGTCGGCTATCGTTAGCAAACAGACAGCATACAGGTTACAGCTCTGCATGTAGTCTGTTTGGGTAACGATTCAAACACATTCCTTTTGTAGGTAACAAAAATAGTTACTAGCGTTTACGTTGCAACCTCAAAGCTTCACTTCCGAACGAAGATGTGTGAGGCTGTTTGCTGTTAGATGGAGAATGTTATCAATTGCATGAAATTTTTCACTATGATTCTACTCGTTTGATTTGTATTCCTTTCTATCTTAAGTCCACTAGGGCGAAATTAAACGAGTGTACTGAAGTAGGTAATATATTGATAGTGTAAATGCACTATTTAGTTAGTATAAAATAATAATTATATTGTTCGTGTTGTTTTTCTTTGTTTATCATCCATAAGAATTTATTTGTGTATTAAGAAATTTATTGTAGTTGTACATTTTGCTAGTGATAATACAATATATAAATATCTTATCTTATCTTATATCTTATAGAGCTGGTGATGATGAGTGATCTTGTGCTGTTCATAAAGATATACTTAGCTAGAGTGCTATTCAGATGCGATGTTAACAAACTTTTGTGACAGGTGAAAACTTTATAAATCTTTTTCATTGTTGGAAACCTGCTGAAGAAGCTGCAGTGCGTTGCGGTAAGCTGTCAAAAGGGTTGTTAACTATATTCTAAAGTGCTCACCGACTTTCGCTGTTCACTGTACAAAGTCTAGAACTTAAAATAGTCAGACGGCTGTTACTTGGAAGGCTTGTCTAACTCTTTGCGAAACTTGATACTTAAGTTTGCTTAACAGACGTACCACTGAACTGTTGGGCTGTGGCTATACTCGTAGCAGAAATAAATAAGTTATTGAAACATTGAAATGAAACAACTTTTACGGGTCTACTCGCGTTTATTTTATACATTACTTATTTAATATTTATCCTGACGTTTCGTTAATGAAACATATTATAATATCTATCTAAGATGTATAAGTATTTGTTATTGACTTTATAGATAACCTAAGCATTCTATGTAGGTATATAATGCCTATACGTTCAAGCAAAGAATGAAATATATTTTACCTTACATTGCCTAGGCATTCTGTAGGGTTGTTAGGTGGGTGTCATGTTCGGTACAATTCCAAGTGTTGAGTCGGCAATGTGTTGAATACGCGACAGGCGGGATGGCGGGAGGGCGCGGCTACCTTACTCTTCCCGCTCAATTTGTAACCCCAGCCTTTAACATCGATGAACTAAGCTTTTACATTATGGCCTAAATATTTTAATAATTCAATTTATAATTTTTTTAAATCATATTGCATGAAAGCGGTCGTTGTGTAGATCCTTGGGGGTGAAGATACTTCAAGGCCTTGAATGTTTTTTGGCTGAGATGATGATCAAGATGATAATTATTATTATATTGATAATTAAGAAATCCTTCAATATCCGTGTGGGAGGGCATGGCCACAACAGTGTAACTTTTATAATGATGAATGATGACGATGAATACGGATTTTTTTTATCGATATCTTTCATTTAATAACGTTTTGTCTAACAAACACTAGTAGTCAGCAATAGGCTGCTGTATTGTAGGTGCTGTTCGTGGACAAAAATGTAAAAATACATTTGAGTTCCACTAATAGCACCTGCCAAAAATATCAATAGGTGCTGAATGTGGATTAAGCCAGGTGCTATTCGTGCAAGTCCTATTTAGTCGGGTGCTCAAAGTGGATTACCTCAAAAGTATTTCTACAAAAATTCTGGATTCGAAGTCGCTCTTCTCGTATGTCAATGTCATTTATTTAAATAAAAAATACTTATTTTTACACGACAAAGTTACGTCAATGTGCTTTAAATGACACACTGTTGCATTCAGCCTTTATAGAAAAGTATGTTCATATTATAAACAGTACAGAAATAGCACAATACCGCTAGACTAAAAGATTCTGTACGTTCATTTTGCGTGAAACGGAACACTCCTAACGACGTCATCGTTTCATTCGTAGCATCTTACAAGTTATTTTTGCGACGACCGATATCTTAATCCCCTTGCGAGACCGCAAAGGGTTCTTTAGAATTCTTTAGAAAGGAAAGGTAAAATCCGTATAGAGAGTTGCATTTCGAAGAAATTTCTACTTTAATTTCTTGGTATTAAAGGACTGCAACTTACAACGAAAGCTGGGAACAATAGCGTGAAGGACATACCTATATGAAACACGATATCTTTATGTCATCAACCAAAATAAAATAGACAAATATAAAAAACTAAAACTAAAAAGTACAAACGTACTTCTTGATCTGCGGAGTTGTTGAAAAGGAAAATATCTTTATTGGAACAGTCACTAATAATAATATAAATATAAATATAAATATAATAATATTAATTTATATCCATTTAAGTACATTGTTAACTTTTTATTAAGCGTTCTTGACACTCTTGTTGCAAAAATTGGGAGAAGCCGCTGACACCTGAGATACTGGCATTTAAGCCTAGTTTGGGTGCCAGAGTCTGTATAGGAATTTGTTTATAACTTTTTAAGTCAATAAAGAAATTGTTATTATATTATTATTATCATATTATTGTTATTATATTTTAATTTATTTATTTATAATTATTAGAACAAAAGCCAGTTCCTTCCTATGATGACAAGACTTACAGTAAGTAACTCGGATGTGTTTGTGACAAGAACAAAACAAGATGCAAAAAAAGAACAAATGATATAAATAAATAAATAAACTTGGCAACAGTATGAATAATTATTTAAACTTTTTTATTGTCGTAGGGCTTGATCTAAGTCTGTCTGGCTAACCACTATCGTTTTATCAAAGTCAGTCGTGTTATAAACGCTTTATCACCAGTTTATTTTATATACCCACTGCTGGGGCACGAGCCTTCCCTATAGATGCTATCCAGATGGATAGGGAGAACGGGTCATAACTAGTGATCGGATAATCGGATGCATATTTACCTAAAGTTGAGGTGTTGGCTGTTAAGGAATGCATTTTTGTATCTAAAAAAATCCCGGGATTTCGGAATCGATAAATTGAGTGCTTTGATTAAAAATCAAATCGGGTGTAGATATATTTATTTATGTTCAGGTGTCGGCTAATATGGAATGCACTTTTTTTAACGAAAAAATATCTAGAAATAATAACTTCCTTATAATTTTTTCAACTACTTCTTCAAGTTTCAAAATTTTTGATTATTAACGTAAAACAGCATCACCAACAAACTCCCGCGCTCAACTGACAGTATTGTATTAAACGACTAAGTTGAAAGTTTAGGATACAAAGTATCTATGTATCTTCACTGCGTCCTACCACAAACGGTAGTGATTTAGAACAGTCACTGGAATCTGACGCAACACATCATGTTCAACACAGACAGATAGAGAAATGTTAACGTCAGATTTCAGTGACCAAACCATAGTGATAGATAGTGATTAAAGTTGTAGTAACCAAGGTAATATTTCCGCCAATCAGGATATCAGTAGGGTTGGCTGGATAACACCTTTGTACTTCAATAGAGGATATTATAGCACTTAATTTATTAAAAATAAATGTATGTTTTGTATCCTGTAATTATGTGCAATAAAGTATTATTGTATTTTTTTAACTAACACTCACTACTCTTCCTCTTACACTCTACATATTCATAAACTGCACGGGGAGTTAAAAATAATTTTCAAGAAAATACACATGAATAGTTGTTTTCCCGGAGTCCCGGATTTTTAAAAATAAATACACATGCTAAAGACGTCCTTTCCACACCATGTTACAGAATAGTTTTGCATTCCCAATGTTTTTATAATCCCGGGATTTATATTAAAAAAACATGTTTTAAGAAGCCGCTTCCATAATTTCCTAGCCAAAAATTAACTTTAGGTAAATATGCATCCGATTATCCGCGATCACTGGCTTAACCCACCACGCAAGCCCAGTGTGGATTGGTTGTTGTTAACGACTGTTAATGCAGGCGGGACCAACGGCTTTACGTCACTTCCGAAGCACGGAGGAGATCGAGATGATACATTTTTGGTCACCCATCCGATGATCAGCCTTTACGAAAGTTGCATTGCAGACCGAGCGCGTTAACTCCTCCTTGAGCTCCTCTCACAGCGGAGCTGTTCAAAACACTACATGTGTAATTTGAAAAAAGACAAAGTGTTGAAAAAATTCTATGAGCCACGATAGCATAGTTGATAGTGCACCTGACCCGGCATGTCATGGGGTGTCGGTTCGAATCCCGCTCGTGGAATTTTTCAACACTTCATCTTTTTTCAAATTGTAATTTCATCACCAGCTCATTTATGTCCCCACTGCTGGGGCACGAGCCTTCCCTATGGATGGATAGGAGAACGGGCCATAAAACCACCACGCGGGCCCAGTGCGGATTGGTGGTTGTTAACGACTGCTAATGCAGCCGGGATCAACGGCTTTACGTGCCTTCTGAAGCACGGAGGAGCTCGAGATGATAAATTTTTGGTCACCCATCGGATGACCGGCCTTTGCGAAAGTTGCTTAACCACAATCGCAGACCGGGCGCTCTAACCACTGTGCCATAGAGCTCCTCAATTTGTGAAAATATATATGTTACTAGCTTACCCGGCGGACCTCGTACCGCTTTGACAGTTTCCATGACAACAAAACAAACAAATCATTTTGTATTGGGAAAAAATCTAAAAACTAAAAAAAATGTTTGGGGTGGACCACCTACACTTATTGGTATAAAAAATAGAATACGACCGATTGTCAGGCCTACCGAATATACATATAAAATTTCATAAAAATCGATCGAACCGTTTCGGAGGAGTATGGCAACTACGAGAATTTTATATACTATATAATTTAAATAGATTTTTTAGCGAAGAAAAATGCGTGGAACACTGGTCTTAAAGTGCCGAAAACTGGTGCCACTACACTAGGTCATAGCTATCCTTCCGGTTTATTTGGACTGAATATCAGATTGTACTGATCTACATAATGCACGAACTTCAAAAGAACTTTTTCCAAAATGACTGATATTCTATAGGTCTTTAATAAAGGTGTGTAATATTAAATGTCGGAAATGAAACTGTCAAATTGATGAACAGTCCCTCACTTTATTTTTAAAATATTAAAAAAAATCACTTTCTAAGACACCAAACATCAGAAAATGGAAATTGTAAAAAGAAATTCGACTTTCCATACTAAATCGATCAGCTGATTGCTTACTTATAATAACTTATTAACTTTGTAGAACTTATAAAAAAGATTTTCCTGAGTTATGTTCCCGTCATTTAAACCTCATTTCAATTTAGAGTAGAATAGACAAAACACGGTAACACGGAATTCCAATTAATTTAAATGAGGTTGCAACATAATATTTCTCGCTTTCTACAACCAAACAGTACAGAACCGACGTGCCAAATATGTTATTCCCCAACTAGTCAAAGCACAAAGCGAATGCAATAAGGCAAAACATTCCAACAAGGAATAATTATATTCAGTGTTTGAGTAAATGAATCAACGAAGTACTACGCTCATAAACTGCACAGCTTCGGCGAATTCCGTTCCTCTCGTCATTTCGTTCACGTAAGCCGGTCCGTCCATAACAATAGTCTATTGGTGTCAAACAGAATTTCCGGGAAATATATTTCCGAAACGCCCCTGTAAAGTTGAATATTCTCTGAAGTACCTGTGTGGCATACAACATTTAGGTCACGCCAGGCTAGCTGTACGCATTCCTAGAAATTTTGACGGGTAAAAGCTAGGGTGTTCAGCGATATGCATTTATTTTATTAATTGAATTTTCGAAACTGAAATGTTGGTACGCGTTTACCCGAAAGCGTATAAGGGCTGTAATGTATTGTGCAAGTTTTATTTACCATTCGAGTACATTAATGAAAACTAGAAATATTATAGCAACATTGATACTCTCCTCATTTGTCACCAGAAGACGGTGCTATGTAATACAAATTCTTGATTTCGTAATCAAATGGCAAAGAAAACTATCAATCTCAAGCAACAACACTGCAACTAGAGCTCATGATAACTCCCACCCCTTAAACAAGTGGCATTATTTACTTAGTTAAGAAATATAATAAAATATTATTGAATGCGATTGACATAAGCCAACGATACGTATAAATTACGTTTGATCGGCTTTATGTCAACCCCATCCGTTTATTATTTATTTCCATTTCTATTCATCTAGCGTTATGCCACTTGTCTAGGCCCCTGGATCCCACTTCTATACTTACCATCTGATAAAGCGTCATATATGCCTTCTTGTTTTTATAAAAAAAAATTAATTTTGTACCCGTTGACAACCCTACCGAGCTAGGTTTGCCCGGGCGAGGTGGGGATCTGTAAAATAGTGCAATACTAATTCCCGGAACCTTTCATTTAGTGTAGAACGTGAGCCTTTATCAAACAAACGTATCTACAACATAGTATGGCGCCCAAATAAAATCCGATCCGGCCACGGCACACTGCGTTATTGAAATTAATTTCCAGCGGTACAGAATTTCGTTTTATGAACTACCCATTTACAATTTACAAAGGGGTTTCGAAAATGTTGAAATGCTTGTTTTAATACATTTTTGCTGTCTGCGAGGGACGCGGACATTGGTGAAACCATTTTGCGCTATGGAATAATAAATATTCCCCTATCTCTTTGTAGGGCTTTCGTTCTTTTAGTCGGGGATTTTTTATTGTGTAAACCAACTCGGTTGTAGAAGCTTTACGAGTGTAGCATTGGTTGATTCCTCTTTCGCTCTTTCTTTTCTACCTTCCAACGCAACAAAGAAGACATGTAAGTGCGAAGATCGAAGTGCATTTCTATTATTATTATTTGAATTTATTAGAATTATTATTATTATTCTCTTTATTAAATATAAATATATCTTAAGAAATTACAATATTTTATATAAATACGTTTTTACAATATAAAATATTATAAAAAACTTAACCTAGGTTGCCACCGGCAGCGGGGATAGACCCAAGCTATCGGTGGTTAGGGCTGCAGAGTGAGGAACCTCCTAACAATACGTGCCGTGTCAAGGAGTACTGCCTTTTGCATCTTGTGGTCCGCTGGTATAAATGAAACGGTTTTTCTATGGACTGTATTAAATAATAACGTGCTGCAACGGTGACAATGGCTCACACACACAATAGTACATCAAAGGAAGTGACGACATTACGTCGCCGTGTTACCAATACAAAAATCTTACTGTTTAGTGGCTAAACACATTTGACCCTTGACCCAACCTTTCAGCGAGAGCCTCTCTAGGTGTTGATCGAGGCTCTTGTCTAAAATACCGTTTGCCGAAACGACTATCGGTACAATAATGGTTGAATCCACATCCCACATGGCGGTAACCTCGTGAGTTAAGTCAAGGTACTTACTGAGCTTGTCCTTCTCGGCTTTCACGAGGTTCTCATCATGAGGTATGGTGATATCATGATATCAACCAGTATTGCCGCTGGGATCGGTCGACCACCACGATATCAGGCTTATTATGATTATTATTTCTACAAACTGGCTAAGAAACTTCTAATTGATGGAACAAATTATGTGTACACATACATAGTTATGATTATTTACATAAATTTATTTATTTATTAGGTACACAAAACAGATAGAAATTAAAAAATAACAATAAAGCATGATAAATTGTATAAGAGCTAAATTCCTATCTAAAACATGTGTACACAACACGATTAACAATAAGCGTCCATGTTAAAGTTTACCTAATCTACAACTATATCCAACTAAAAACTAAATAAATACAATACATAGTAATGGTGAAAAAGATATATAAAAAAAATAAAAATATAACAAATTAAATACTTATTCTAGGTTAATGTTGACTTTACAATTTTACGAAAATAAACTTTATGAAGTTTTTTTTATTAAGTGGGAGATGCCGAGCCGAGAATTTCCCGGACGTTTTTTTTTAAACTAAATATAATATTATTATTTTGCTTCATTTATAAAATACACTTTATTCTAGTATGTTTTCATAGTTTCACCTCTGATCTTAAAGTTAATTAGCTCTCTCCATCCGACTGGTTGTCTGGAAGAAATCGCTTGCAAGCGATAAGACCGCCAAATTGTAACTTTGTAATATTATTATTGTATTTCTTTTGTTCGTGTTTATGTTTTATAGTGTTGCAATAAAAGTATTATCTATCTATCTATCTATAATTTTATGGAAATTTTGTTGCAAATAAATTACAATTATGAATATTCTATTATGATATATTCATGTATATATTTATGTATATTCGGTAGGTCTGACAATCGGTCGTAATCTATTTTTATACCCCTAAGTGATAAGGGTGGTCCACCACAAAAAAAAAATAGTTTTTGGATTTTGTTCCAATCCAAAATGATTTGTTTGTTTTGTTGTCATGGAAACTGTCAAAGCGTTACGAAGTCTGCCGGGTCAGCTAGTAACATCTATACTAATATATACTAATATAAAGCTGAAGAGTTTGTTTGTTTGTTTGTTTGAACGCGCTAATCTCAGGAACTACTGGTTCGAATTGAATAATTCTTTTTGTGTTGGATAGTCCATTTATCGAGGAAGGCTTTAGGCTATATAACATCACGCTGCGACCAATAGGAACGAAGCATCAGTGAAAAATGTTGCAAAAACGGGAAAAGAGCCTAAAAAATTAAAAATGCTGCCGAAAGTCACTATTCCACGCGGACGAAGTCGCGAGCACAGCTAGTAATTATATATTTTCACAAATTTTCATTGAAATTTTACATAAGACAGCAAGGAAACAAGTGGTTTGTATTCAAGTAATGCTAAACACTAAAATCAGCTGTTAACCCCTAAGTACTTTTAATGATTAAAAAAGACAATAATTTCGATCACTGGTTTCTGTCTAACACTGGAGCCACTACCCTACTCATATTTTAAATTATATGTAAATTATTTAAACGTGTGTTTCTTAAGCTGATAGGAAGGCGCTATCGCATCTCATAGACGTTTGCAAGTCTTGCAACACACGCGTATTGCCGACTCTGGTGTAGTGATGCAAGAAACTTACCCCCTTATTCATAAAAACTATTTAAGCATTATGTAGTTAACCATTGTTTTGTCTCTTTTCTAAAATTCAAAATGACGTTTGTGTGACGTTGACAAAACAATATTTAACTAAATAAAGCTCAAATAGTTTTTATGAATAAGGGGGTTAGTCTTTAAATGCTTAAAAGAAGAACGGGTCTTATTTTGAAGCCTCTCGACTAGACTAGTCTTTTAACCCTTAATCTTTGACACAAAAGACTAAAATTGAGGCATATTTGAGCTCCTTGAGCTCCTTAAAAAGCCTCGGGTGTCGCGAGTCCCGTAAGGCTGTATAGTATTTTTATTATACAGGTAATGACATTAAAACAATTATAACTGTAATACAAACCCGATTAAGAACTTTCTTGTCTTCTCTAATATCTAAGTTTCTTGTTTTTATTCACAGATTAAGACAGTCAAAGTCAGTGAAAATTTTTTATTTAACCTCTCAGGAAAGTCATATTCTGACTTTGACATTTCATCTCATATGTGCCACGAAATCAGGTTATGACTTTCCTCGTAATCTCAATACTTTTGAATCTTCGATACATTTTTTTACCTATACTCATTCAGTACGTCTACTTTAATGCATAAGGTCTTATACATTTACGCCATGTAATTTAACTTGTGCCCATCTAACAGGAACATTTCAATGTAAAACTTAGTTAATTTAGAAATATGTTTAGGGTAGCATATAATATCTACGGTTTTTTTTGTAAGGTACAATATACAAAATATAGACCAATTCATGGTTACATTAAACATGTTCTAAATTTCCTGGCAAATCTATATCCCAGTAAGGAATTGTACACAACATTGATCAAAGAATTAAGTAAACAGAAAACAAATTACAAGGGATATGCTCAAGTGTTAATTTTATATAATTATAATATTATTTTGTTGTGATTTTAACTTTTATTTCTACGGTTTTCTACGGTTTTCGCTGCAAAAGAACATTGCAAATACTCCTTTTGAAGTATTCAATGAAGCGCAGCGCCATAATCTCCCATTGTGTTATTGTCCGAGTTGAAGTCTGAGCTCTTTACAAAGGTTGTGATACAATACAAGATGCTATAACTATTATATAGTTGTGTATGATTTTCTTTTTTTTCTTTTTCACGAATTGAATGATTTAAAAGAAGTTTTTATTTTTTAATTCCTTCGTTTCGGGTTTTTGATCTTCATCTCATCTTAAGTTGAGTGATATAAGAGGTAGTAATAGTTTTAGTATTTTGTATGTAATTTATTTAACGTGGCTTTTTTATTTGTTTTAATTTATTTACATTTACCTATACTAAAATATTGTATGTAGATTGTTTTTGAATTAGTCAATTAGAACTACTAGAGCTACTACTAGAACTACGAGTATAACGGTTTTAGTTCTTCGTATTTATATTATAACTAGCTGTGCTCGCGACTTCGTCCGCGAGGAATAGTGACTTTCGGCAGCATTTTTAATTTTTTAGGCTCTTGTTCCCGTTTTTGCAACATTTTTCACTGATACTTCGCTCCTATTGGTTGCAGCGTGATGTTATATAGCCTAAAGCCTTCCTCGATAAATGGACTATCCAACACAAAAAGATTTTTTCAATTCGAACCAGTAGTCCCTGAGATTAGCGCGTTCAAATAAACAAACTCTTTAGCTTTATAATATTATTATTATAGATATAGATAATATAGATTCTTAGTTCAACATACACTAGCATCGCTTCTAAAGTGCAGATTTTAAACTGATTCTAAAAGGTATTGAAAAAAGACTTTATTTTATTTGCTATTTATCGAAACGTTACGTTATACAAACACTCTTAGATTATGTACATCTAAGCACACACTATGCCAAATAATAACTTCAGGTACCTAATAATTGAAATATGAAAATTATAGAAATTATTATAACAAAAATTAAATGACAATAATAAATAAATTGAATTGAATAAAAATTATTAAAACATGACATACATAATATACATTTATACCTACATACTCTCACTCCTTCTTCCATAAAGGGGTAGGTAGTAGACAGAGCATCATCAATTTTTAGTAAGCTCGCCGCCGGAAGTCACATTTAGCGTAACAACGTAGGGCTCGACGAACGAGGCGAAAAAGATAACATCAGTGACATATATATCGATGGTGATGGGTTACTAGCCGGTCGCGTGAGTGGTTTGAAACCCTAGTCCCTTGGTCGATACAATAAATAATAGGTTACCTATAAAATTGGAGTTTTTTCTTACTTATTATTAGGTGTATTACTTCTAAAAGTCTATACCGGTTGTTAATATTATTATACACCTTTAATTAGGACTATGTTACTTAGGCTTCAGTAACAACAATGATTATTAATTTTGTGCCTTTATCGCCCATTTTTTTTTAAATTGACTACTTTTTTTGTTCGCGGAATTGTCTTTTTGTTTCATTGTAGGTTTGAAGGGACTTGAATTTTTTTCTTTTTAATGTCTGCTATATTTTAGCTAGTGAAACAAAAACACTACTCTAAAATTTTTATAGTGTTAAAATAAATAGATGCTTAGAAAATTAAAAAAAAACGTTAGTATGAAAAATAAAATTTTATAAATATCTCTCCAATTTCATACTATTAAAAGACGCCTCAGTGGCCGAGTAGCAGAGCGCTCGACCCGATACCCGAAGGTCCCGGGTTCAATTCCCAGGTCGGGCAAAATGTATTTCGGATTTTTCGATGCACAGCCCGGGTTTGTGATCACCAACCCGCATTTGGCAAGCATGGTGACTAAGCCATTACCCATCAATTGTAGCGATGACTTGATTTCAATGATGGAGGCCTTTGCCCAGCACAGGGACAATTATAGGCTGTTTACTTTACTCTACTTTACTATTGAAAGAAGAACATTTATCATAATGCGTGAAGTATATAGTCAATATTTTTTTATTTAGTCTATTTAATAGTCAGCGCTGAGTTCGAATGCGAGTGGGGGAAGCACTCGCGTGTGATGAATGTCATATTATTATCTAGTGTCATTGTCAACGATTCGCAAATCGCACCCCAGTTTCCCACTGTGTGACGAAGGCTCAACTTAAACTGGAATTGGGTAGAATGCTTACATTAACCATTGCTGTAAGAGCCGGGTGAATCAGATCAGATTAATAATGGTGATAAATTCTTAATATCATTTTGATTTTATTTTATTCAGTTTTATTTGTCAAGAGACTGATTTGTTGAGAGAGCAATTTCCTCAATATTCATTTGGAATGCTTCAATGAATTCGCTTTTATGCTGTCTTCAAGTACATACCTTTCTAACGGCAGGTACCTACTTAGGGAATCTATCAACAACCAGACTAATAGTTACATATTACTTTGGGCGCTTCAGGTTACACCACGGTTTACACCCACACCCATAACCTTTCACAACGCTTTCTGGTTAAGAGCGTTTACGCCGCACACTAGCGCCACTCATGAAAAAAAAACATATCTAGTAATTAGAGATAGAAAATCAAATTAAGATCAACAAACTATTTAAATGAAGTAATTTAGCAATTTTACGGCACCTAATGAACACCTGACATGTTATGGTTTAGTTAAATAAGACGTTACGGCCACTTTTAACTATAACGCCATATTTAACTAAACCATAACATGTCAGGTGTTCATTAGGTGACGTAAAAATGCTAAATTACTTCATTCAGATAGTTTGTTGAGCATAATTTGATTTTCTATCTCTAATTACTAGATATGTTTTTTTTTCATTGGCGGCGCTAGTGTGCGGCGTAAACACTCTTAATAACTCTTTCAACATAAAAGGTATAAAAAAACCTCTTTCAATTGAGCACTGAGACAAGTTCGCTGACGATACCAAACGCTCGGTTTCATTACTAGCGCTGTCTCAAGAATGTTTTAGTATTTTACCTTAAAATAAAAGGTGAAAAAGTTGTAACAGGATCTTTTTTTTAAATATATATTAGAAGGAGGCAAACGAGCAGGCGGGTCACCTGATGGGAAGCAATCACCGCCGCCCATGGACACCCGCAAAACCAAAGGAATCACAGATGCGTTGCCGGCCTTTAAGGAAGGAATAGGCTCGTTTCTTGAAGATCCCTAAGTCGTATTGGTCCGGAAATACCGCCGCTTAGAGCTGGTTCCACAGCACTGTAGTTTCGTGTTAAAATTTACGTGAGAAACGCACAGTAGTAGATCGCCATCCATCAAGATGGTGTGGATGGAAAGACAGTCGATTGCGTGTAGTGCGGTGAAGGAAATCAGCGGCAGGGATCAAACCGAACAATTCCTCAGAGCACTCCCCATGATAAAGGCCTTAGTCTTAATCTTAGTTTTTTGGAGAGATGGAATAAAAATCTTAGTTTTTTGGAGAGATGGGAATAAAAATCTTAGTTTTTTGGCGAGAGTTTGCTGTTAGGCGGCCTTTCCAGTGTCATCGGCCTTTTTTGGGGGCGACGAGAAACTTAAAGGGTTCCTCAAGCCATGTGATCGAAACACCGTCAGGGGTTTTTAGAGGGAACGGCAACACGCAAACGTGTCCCTGTTCCCTACTAGATTGCTGCTGGTGTAAACTTCCATAGATTACGGCAACCGCTTACCTACCATCAGGCGGGTGTATGCGTGATTCTCTTAGTAATGTTAAAAAAATACATAAAAACCAAATATTTTTAACAGCTATTCACAAAGATATATTTATAATCTATCTAATACCTTTAAACGAGCAATTCTTGTAATAAATGTATACATAGTCGGAAACGGCTCCAACGATTTTCATACAATTTAGTATGCAGGGGGTTTCGGGGGCGATAAATCGATCTAGCTAGGTTTTATTTTTAGAAAATTACCAAAATAAAAAATACCGAGCAAAGCTTTGTCATCCAGGTACTGAATATTTAAATAGCATTGAAAAAACATACCTACAAAACAACAAACAACTTTAGGCCATGTCGAAATAATTGCATACTATTTAATAGGTACGTTTAGTTCCTGTTCCTGCTATTACCACAGGTTTAGGCCCTGGGCCGTGGCCGCAGGTAAAGCGATTGCGATGCAACGAAACACGTAGCGACTCCTCGCGCAAACCTCAAAATGCCACTACACATTCATATGATATACTAAACATGCACTCTCGCATAGGTCAAAGACACCTTACTCGTAGAACAAGAGTATGAAGACCTAGTACACTCGCGCTACATAACAGGTACAGACATGTACCTTTTTTTTTAAAGATATTGCTGATTGCCTTAGACGGCATTTTCAGCGTCATCGGACTTTTTGGGGGCGGCAAAGTACGTAAAGGGTACCTCAAGCCGTGTTGAAACTAATCACCTTCGGAGGTTTTCTAGAGGGAACGGCATCGCACACTTAAAAGTGCGCGTCCCCGTGCCCTACCAGATTCTCCGAAGGGTTCGGATCGGATCGGGGAGCGGAACCACCCGAGGGCGCTTAAGGCACGGACCTCCGCTCGGGTAAACCGGGCCGTGAAGGAGAGAAGCGCCCAGGTACATGCCTGTACCTGGTATAGAGCGCGTGTGAACCGGTTCTACGTACCCTTGTTCTACGAGTACGGTGTTGGGCCTAAACTAGTGTGCATGTTTAGTGTAATCTGTAAATGTGTAGTGGCATTTAGAGGATCGGGCGGGGGACATGTACAGTCGGCGGCAGATCAACCTACCCAAATCTGTCAAATTTCTCCAATGAATATTGATCCTTATAACCAAACAATAAAGTTTAAAATTGATTGTAGAAATTTGACAGTTTTGGGTAGGTTGATCTGCCGCCGTGTGTACCTAGGCGATTCTCCCCACCCCCACGACCCGGTCAACCCGAGCCGTGGTATTAACCTTTAGAGTACTCTCGGGTTGTTCCGCTCTTGATCCGAACCGATCCGAAGCCCTCGGAGAATCTAGTATGAACACGCTTGCATGATGCCGATCCCTCAGACACCCTCTGACGGTGTATCGATCACTTGAGCAACCCTATAAGTTTCTCGCTGCCAAAAGGTCCGGTAACACTGTAAAAGTCACCTGCGACCAATAGCATTTGCTCTCCCTAAAAATACCATTAATTAGAAACGATTTGATTACAAATTAATGTTATAATATAATTTGATAAAAAAAATAAAAATTAAAAAGCAGTTACAAAATTCTGTGCTTACGTCAGCCTTCCCGGTAGCATAGCGGTCAGTGCAGCCGCAGGGATTGCGGAAGACCCAGGTTCGATTCCTGGCTGGGTCGGGTAGGCCTTTAGTTATTTTTACTGTATTTTATAAATATTTAATTTAGCTTAAGTGCAACAATTAGCACTTGAAAATAAAAAGTAAAAATTAATGTCATTCATCGTTATGTGATGTGGTGTCTATGTTTCGAATTTGTTTTATCGTAACTACCGTCTATATAAGAATAAGAATAAGAAACATTTATTGACCTGCACAAAATTAAATATAAACAGGATACACAGATAAAATAAAGAACACAATAAAAATTAAAAATAAAAATAAAATAAGATAAAAAGAACATCATAAAAACAACTAACACAATGAACAAACAGTTTGAACATTTAACACAATTACACAGAACAAAAAAACAGTAGACGTAATGCTGCTAAGGCAATTTACCTTTTAGACATTTTGCTTCTTAGACTTAATACAACTTAGACATTGCTTTTAGACGTTCTGCAAGTTAGGCTTTCTGATCATAACTCAAACTATGGAAGCGCAAGGCCAACGGGTAGCTGTCTCAGCAATGCTTTTGTGGCAATATACAGAATGCCACAGAATCGCTGGTTTTCAGACACCTCCCTGAACGTGAGGTAACTATATACGTCCAAATACAACCTTTTTAACGGATTTTTGATTTTAAAGAAATCGCTGTCGCTGTGTCGCCTTACTAAAGGCCGCCACCGCAGTGGCCGCGGCCTTAGTTTATTGTCCTACAAAGGGAGACGTTTTGTGATCGATATATCATTATTAAAACAGCAGACAATGGCACCGCCCGTCAAAGGGCTTTGTCGTAACTTGCAATTTATTTCAAATGCAGTTAGGTGCAAAATGCAAATGGTTTTTACAGTTTGGTATTAACGTCAAAATAGATTGTTCGTTTCCTTGGCGGCGAGGTGGCCTAACAAAGAAATGAGTACACTTTGCACACGAATAATGAAAATGTAATGTACTCACGTTCATTGCACTTAAGAGTTACCTACAAGTTATTTTTTTTAAATTCTTTTTATGCAAGTATTTGACCGCGATCTGATAGTAAGCGATGATGCGGCCTAGGATGTAGCGTGCTTGCCTAGGTAACGCCTGTTCACCCTTGCCTTGAAAATATCCAGATCGTACGTTTCAAAAAACAGATCTGCAGGAAGGGAGGTCCACTCCTTAGCTGTCTTCATCAAAAATGATGATGCAAAGCCCTTTGTGCGTATAGACGGTATGTTGACAGCATAAGGGTGTGATCTCACTCAGTCCGCGTCTAGTTCCCTAAAGTTACTTTTAGAGGTGCCAATCAGCCAATCGAGCTTTCGGCTCTCGAAATCGATTCTAACGCGTCAGAGTATCTATTAGGAGACGGGGCCACTCTAGCGTGACACCATCCCCTCTTGGAACCTTCTGAGGGCTCACTACAACTTGGAGAACCTTACGTAATTTTTACAGTTAGCTTAGCAAAAGACTATATTCGATCTGATGTTAAAGTGGATATGGAGTCCAAACGCGAAGAATAACTGGTGCAGCGTGAAAACGAAGATAGTATCAGTCACCCTCACCCTGCCGGCCCACAAAGTGCCTCTTCACTTCACGCCTCGTTTGAAGGACGCCATATCATAGGAAGGAAAACGTGTACTGGCAAATTTGGATTAACAACCAATCAACCAATTTTGTTTAAACATAAATTATGTTCCCGTGTTTTAAATTTATATGTGTGATGTTATTGTACGGTGTACCAAATAAAGACTTTTTCTATTATATTATATTCTGGTTTCTTGCCGTCCCTAATATCCGGTAATGCTGTAAACATAGACGGTCTACAGTAATTAATCCCTTTAAAAAGCATAATATTATTTTATCCAGACATTTCGACGCGCTTGTACGGTTCATTTGTAACATACCATCGTCAATTATTTTTTAACTAGCTGTGCTCGCGACTTCGTCCGCGTGGAATAGTGACTTTCGGCAGCATTTTTAATTTTTTAGGCTCTTTTCCCGTTTTTGCAACATTTTTCACTGATGCTTCGCTCCTATTGGTCGCAGCGTGATGTTATATAGCCTAAAGCCTTCCTCGATAAATGGACTATCCAACACAAAAAGAATTATTCAATTCGAACCAGTAGTTCCTGAGATTAGCGCGTTCAAACAAACAAACAAACAAACAAACAAACTCTTCAGCTTTATATATTAGTATAGATTGGATGCATTCCAATTTATGCATAATTAACTCAATTTGCAAAGCATAAAAGTTTAATAAAGCATTTTTGGAACGTCATACCTACGACTACACCGTAGTACACTCACGAGCATTAATAAATAAATCTATTCTATTAACATGTAAACAATGTAACTCTTAATGCAATGGTATAAGAGTCAACTCGTAACTGTACCTGTGAGTTGGTACTCTATGTTTTCGTTAACTCTTTGGTACATTAAATAAGTTGATGTAGCTTTTGGTATTATTATTTTTATTTGTGTTGTATAAAATAAACCATAAAAGTATCATTTTACTTTAAGGCGACGCATTGGTAATTTACGTGGCGGGGTTCTTGATTTTTCCCAACAATTACAAAACATATGAAAGTGATATTTGATGACATGATTTTTCATTTAATTGACTTCATTTTGCTAGTTGCAGAAACACGATTTGTCAACTTTTATAACAGAGAAAAAAATATCAAAGTAACCTCTTTTAAAACATAGATTTGCATTTTACAGGCTAACCAGACCGATTTAAGCATCTAAATTTTCTTAGTAGATTAGTCTTAACACACACTACAAAATTGTAGTTCGTTTTTTTTAAATAATTTGTAGTTTTAATTTGAAGCAGAAAAAAAACAGTTTTTCTTATGGTACGGGGCGCAAACGCTCGTATCAAAACGTATGAGATTTATTGTTTAGCGATGCGTCGCCTTAATCTTACATTTGACACGTAATAGGATCCATGTGGTAGTTAAGTTATCGTTTTCAAAAATAGAACTAAAACAAAAACCCTGCTAACCACTCAGTTGTTTTAAACCAGACACAATAGAAATTCAATTGTTCTATGGCACTTTGGTTACCTTCGCGTTTGCGGGGACAGCCCGCGTCATTGCGTACGTCCTTTCCCGTGCTTTTTTCTGTATGCTTGTTTAATATTCACTCAGTGCATTCGTTCTATTAAATTTATCATTCTCTCTCTGTTCGTTCAGCCTTCGTACAATATATACGTGTTTGCCGAGCTCTCTGTATTTTTAATGTGAAAGTGCAGTTTATAGTAATAAAAGTAATTACAGAACCAGTGTGTTTCAGTGATAATATAATCCTCTTATAAACAAGACATTTTGCTCACATAATATTAAACATAATTTGGTCCTTCGAAGTGGAGAAAACTGTGCTTTGTAGATGAACTATGAGCTTGTGTGCGTGCGTTTCGGAGCTCTTGAACCCCGCCCGATCCTCTAAATGACAGCACACATTTACAGAATACACTAAACATGCACACTAATTTAGGCCCAAGACACCGTACTCGTAGAACAAGGGTACGAAGAACCGGTTCACACGCGCTCTACACCAGGTACAGACATGTACCTGGGCGTTTCTCTCCTCTTCCACGGCCCGGTCTACCCGAGCCGAGGTCCGTGCCTTTAGAGGCGCCCTCGGGTGGTTCCGCTCCTCGATCCGATCCAAACCCTTCAGAGACTCCTGGGAGGGCACGGGAACGCGCACTTTTAAGTGTGCGATACCGTACCCTCTAGAAATCCTCCGAAGGTGATTCGTTTCAACACGGCTTGAGGTACCCTTTAGGTACCTCGCCGCCCCCAAAAACCCCGGTGAAGCTGAAAATGCCGTCTGAGGCAATCAGCAGTCCCTCTCCAAAAAAAAAAAAATCTTGTATGAAGTTGCCGCACACTCGTTTACTCTGCCTTATGGGCGTCCAAGTATCTAAGAAGAAATTAAGTTTTAACCGGGAAAGTGAAGTGTCAGTTGTATGTTTTATTTTCTGTTTTGACGAATATAAATGTATTGTTTTCTAAAGTTTACGCGAACACTACACATTGAAATGAAACGCCAGGATAAACATAAAATACCTAAGTAATGTGTAAAATAAACGCGAGTAGATCCGTAAAAGTTGTTTCATTTGAATATAAATGTGTAAAAATGACGTAACAAAAGTATGCTACGTGTCTCTTATAATTATAAAATAAAAATACACGCCGTGGCAGCTTATGAATAAGATAACGACACTGCAGCTTGTAGATAATCAATGCATTTATGTTTGCAATTTATGCTCTTGCTAGCTGCTGTTGTCCTTAAATAAATTCTCTCTAAAATTTCGTGTGAGATCTCAGTAAAGTCCAAATTCCAAATTCAATTTCAAATAATTTAAAATAAAAGTTATTACAACATTTTTTCTAGTCCCACATCTTTATTGATTTGATTTTAAGGGGTTTGAGAACATTATTTATTATCATTAAACATTTCTATCATAACTCATCGTCATTAATTATTAAACAAAAAAAATTTTTACAATACCTTCCTTACTTTGACACTGGCTGATTATGTAAACTACACTAAGCCAGTAATCAAGAAAAAAAGAAAGTTGTTTAATTTCACAAAACATCAGCTGGGACTTCTTGGCGGGAAAGTGAAGAGTCATGTCTGCGGTTTTGTTTTATTTTCTACAATTAGTGTTATGTCGAATATTAATGTTAAATAATGGTGGATTATTAACCGTTAAGTCTTCGTGAGTGTGCATGAATGTTGGCAAATGAAACAAAACAGTGCAACGACACTTTTCAAATTCTTTCAAGAAATCTGCGTGAGGACTTAGTAAAGCCCCACATCTTTACTGAAATACTGGAGGGGTTGGTGGGTATATCATTTCTCACATCTCATTTCTATTATCATTCATCATCATTATCAGGAAGGAAATATTGTTTATTTATATATATAAAGTAACAAGTAATATTACTTGTAAGAAAAATTACTTTGAAACTGGCTAAATGTGCTAAACGCACGAAGCCATCAATTAAATTAAAAAAAAAACATCAGCTGACTTTTACCCTTACGCCTTTTTTAATCCAACTACGCCACGACAAACGGATAAAAATGAATTTATCATCGTTATAGCAGTATTATCTGGATACGCAACGCATGTCCAAATGCATTTAGCGGTGATAGTTAGTGATGGAATAAATTGCATTGCTAATCCCCGGCTGGACGAGAGAGGCCGGTGAATGGGATTACAGCTGTCGACGCAAAAGCACTCAGATAATTGACAATGACGCACCTAATTTCTGGAGCTGGAGACATAAGCCGACCCTAAGCCACAAAATAAGGAGACACAGAAGTTAAACTTCACACACTGCGCTTGAGCAACGCTCACATGAGGGCCGAAACAGATAAACACGATATGACGTCGCACCGCAAAAATTAACGTTGCGCCAGGCTAGTATAAACCTTATTGCCTGTCAAATACTAGACAGGCGTCCCATCGTGGTACGGCGCGACGTCGTATCGTGTTTATGTGTGGGAGCACAGAATAAATAATAGTACTACGTGTGCGAGCCCTAAAACACATAAACACGATACGACGTCGCACCGCAAAAATAAACGTTGCGCCAGGCTAGTATAAACCCTATTGCTTGTTAAATACTAGACAGGCGCCCCATCGTGGTATGACACGACGTCGTATCGTGTTTGTGTGTGGGAGCCCTAACCTCTCACGGACACGGATTTCGGAACAGCAGCGCTATTCTCTAAGCAAAACAGCGTCAAACTCGACGTTGAACTCGCTCATAACTTGCAAACGAATTTCAACCTACTTTCAAATGGTAATAAAATCTACATTCGTTTGCAAGTTAGGAGCGAGTTCAATGTCGAGGTCGACGCTGTTTTTCTTAGAGAATAGCACTGCTGTTTGAACTGTCCGAGCGTTGCTGTCGCGAGATTTTGTGTCTGAGCGGTTGTCTATGGCGTGCGTTGCTTGAGCGCGTTTGTATGAAGCTTTCCTTCTGCAGTCTCTATATTATATTGTGTGTCACAAGCTCTGTGCCCGGATGCCTGTATGGCGCTGACAACGGAGTGTTTTGAGTTGGTTACTTGGGTGATTTAAAATATAAAACTAACGTTACAAGTTAGATTTTTTAAGATATAGATAAACAATACGATAAAGGCTGATTATCATGATGATGATGATGATGATGATGATGTAATAAAATTTCAATCAAAGTGATTATTTCGGTTCTCTATTGTGTCTCATAAAACTTATCTAATACCTTTAGCAATTCTTGTATAGGTATATAATCTGAATCTCGGAAACGGCTCAAACGATTTTCATGAAATTTAGTATGCAGGGGGTTTCAGGACGATAAATCTATCGATAATCGATCTAACTAGGTTTCATTTTTAGAAAACATAAAAAAATAACGAGCAATGCTCGGTCATCCAGGTACTATCCTTAATTTAAGGTGTCATTCTTTTTTATTATTATCATTAGTGTCCGATTGATTCTCGTTAGTGGTCACACTCTTGGCAGAGTGGTCGAGGTCGTTACTTCGGTCGCAGTGATTCGCCTGACCAGCCGTCGCGTCGCCATTCCCCCCGACCGATGCCATCTTTGTGCACGCGTATAGGGGGTTCTCACTGCTTGCTTTATTCCGACGACGTCCGAATGATTACCAGCCCTAATTAAAAGTCACATAATAATTCAAATCTCCTAAATTGGAATCCTTAATCTTAATATTTATGCCATAAAATTGTTTGTTTTAAATATAAAAATCCGTCCAATAATTCATTAATTTATTATTTGTTATTGTCAGAATCATCTGTGTTTATTGTTTGTGACGAATAGCCACATATTTATCTTGAGAGAAATAATTAGAGAATTTACCCTCACGAGCCAGCCCTGGCCAAGTGTGGAAGGAATTGTACATTCCTATAACACGGCTTACTATAAATTTAGGTAAATAAACATTTTTCATTTTTATTTTCATTTTCATATTATTTACAAATGCCAATAAATTATTTTCCATAATGGTTGAAAGCTCTATTTATCCTATCCTAATCTAAATATCCTAATAAAATTATGGATTAGGCACAACGAAAAATCGGATATGAACCGAGTTCGTACCGCTCGCTTTGACAGTTTTTATGACAACAAAACAAATACATCTTTAAATAATTTACCTACTACTGTACTGTACTGTACTCGGGCGCCCATGGTAACCACAGTGCCATAAAACAATTGAATTTCTATTGTGTCTGTCCATGGGCGTCCAAGTACGAAGTGTATCAAACAAACAAGAAAACTCACTTTATCTATAATAATGAGAATTCTATATCTTTGATTATACTCTGGAGAATACATGTAAGTACAAAATTTTATGATGATCGGTGCAATAGCTTACGCGTGAAAGAGTATCAAACAACAAATTTTATAAACATAAAAAGGAAAGCAAAGTACAGTGCTTCTATTTTCTTTATTGATGTCTCTCGGTAATCATCGTATTTCCGAATGCAACTGAATTTTATCATGTGCCTACTTATAACCTTCCGCACGAGTGCACCCCCTAACTATGTCTCCTAACGGATGCACTCCTCACAACTTAACATATTATTACGTTTTATAAAGGTAAAGACGGCAGGAACTAACTTATTACTTTATTGTTGTTTTGTTTTTGATTTCTATAAAAGAGCTGTAAAACTATAAATCGTAAATCAATTACGTATGAAACAATAGCATTTCCTTTCATTCTAAAATAAATTAATAATAAGTAACATGAGTAGTAGCAACTCTATAAATCCAACGACAGCCGAAACACAAAGTTTGCATTGTACAACATTCATTAATTTACTTGAAATATGCTGAATTGGTCACCTTTTTGACACAGCCGTGAGACACACTAATGTTTTTTTTCTGTTTAGGTACTCCTTTTATTTACTACTGTCTCTTGTCTGTGTTAAAATAAATTTAGTTTTCTTTCTTTAAAAATAATTCCTTTCTAAATAAAGAAAACATACGAGTACAATGCAGCTCAACGAACACAAGAAGTGAAGAGAATTTTAATAGTAGATTGTACACCAAGGGGATAAAGCACTGTATTATGTCACGGGCGCGATATTTGAATCCTGAGCGTAACAAAGGACTCCAGATTTAACTCCCGAGCGTAGCGAGGG
Source organism: Eudonia lacustrata (assembly GCA_947562085.1). Lineage (NCBI taxonomy): Eukaryota > Metazoa > Arthropoda > Insecta > Lepidoptera > Crambidae > Eudonia > Eudonia lacustrata. The sequence continues at coordinate 19,715,843 of OX387318.1, read as the reverse complement.
GGTTTTGAGTTGATTCCCGAGCGAAGCGAGGGAATTAAAATGGAGTCCTGAGAGCAGTGAAGGATTTAAGCGCGCCCAAGGCAAAATCAGTTTTATCCCTGAGGAGTATACTCTACTTTTCTCACCTTTTGCGAGACAATAAAAACCAAGGCTACTAGAAAAAGTATTTTATTTATTAAAATACTATTTTCATTACTAATTATATATAATTGGCACAGTAAATAACAATAAAAAGTAAATTAAAATTAAAATTGATGTTTGATACATTAGTCCAGTTATGTAAAGATAATGGTTATATTTTTTGGTACGTTTATGTTAGTTGAGGTGGAATTTATTTGAGTAGCAGCACCCAATACATCAGAACCTTGCGTGTGAGGGTCGTTTGGCACAGTAAAGGTTGGGGAAGGTGGTGCTTGAGGCAGTGGGCTTGACGGGATATATTTTGAGCTAGATGGCTGTGGTGGCAAAGGTTTCCAAGGATCATCAATAATGGACGTAGTTTTCAGATGAATGTTGTCACCAATACGACAGCTTATCTTGTTTTTGTTTTGTATGGAATTCTCTATGTAACCCTCTATTCTTGTTTCTCTTCTTTCTCTATGTATCTGGGTCATATCTGCTCCTGAATCTGCCAACAGACTTGCCGATGTTCTCCTCAAACAATGGACCGTATAGAGCTCGGGATTTTGCAATTTGAGGTATTTTGCAATTTCTTTTGGCATGGCGCTGATTTTATTCTTGCCAATGACTTGCCTGGTGCATTTGCCATTACTGTAACCGATAAAAAATCTGTTGGTGTTTATATTAGAGGGGCGCAGAGCTTGGTACTTTTCAACAATTCTTGCATAATCTTCACAAACTATGAACGAACGTTCTCTATTTGTTTTGGTATCTGGTAAGTTAATCAGCAATAAATCTGCATGTTTTTTAATATCATTGACTTAAACAATACGTAAACATAAACATAAAAGTCAATGATATCAAAAAACATGCAGATTTATTGCTGATCCACGACATGCGCCATTCACTCCAAAAATCAAGGCAACCTGTAACAAAAAATAGGATTGTGAGTAAATAGATAGATACACTACTACAGTTTTTGACCTTTATATTATAAAAAAAGCTTGCGACAAAACCTTAGAATGTGTATTTTTGAAATGTGTGCCATTTAAATACCCTTTTATTCATTAACTATTTTATAGAGCTATTATAGGTAGGTACTAGAAACGTAACTAAAAAGTAGGCAGTAATCATACTTACTTTCATGGCCAGAAAGCTGTGATCAGGAGCCTCATTCAGAAAAGTTTCCACATCTTGCGCTGTCAATACTTTTGACTTCTTTGCTCGATGACCATCTGATTTCCTCTTTAAAAATGCCAATAACTTGCTATATGTATTTATCTTAATGTCGTGTTTGATGCTTATTGTTAACCTGAGCATCGAATAGATACACCACAGGCTGCTGGACTTCTTTGTACACGATAAATACTCGAAATAAACAAGAAGCACTGACTCCGACACAGACTTTGCGCCTTTTGCAGTTTTCCATTTGTGGAAATCGTCGTAAGCTTTCAAGTATTTCTCTTTCGACTTCTCTGGTAGTAGGTTATTAACAATACCTAAGGCGTCTAATTTAATGGACTCCGGAGTTAAATCACTTTCGTCACTCGACATTTTCTTAATGTTTTATTCTATCTTCTTTTGCAGTTTTGTCTGATACTGATTGCACCGTATTGAAATACTCGCGGCTTTTGTTTTAAGTATTGATTTTTTTTCGTTCGGCTTGCCGTGGCGTGGCCAGCTCGATTTTCGAATAAGTTCGATTTTCAAATAAATGAGGCGCGGCGCGCGCCGCCGTCCACCTCCTCGCCGTCGGCCACCAGCAGCTGCAGCAGCCGCGCGCCGCGCGATTTTGACGAAATTAGACTTTAAATGCATAACAATAAGAACTAAGAGAAGTGAGAATCACATTACTGCCCGGCGGGTTATAATGAAATTCAGTACAACATTACACCCCGGCAAAAGACAAGGGCTATAATGATTTACTTTGAGTAAGGTTTGCATGATATATAATGAGGCATTGTCGAGCAGGTGGTGTGAAAAAGTATTTTCTTTCATTTATTGCAGTCAAAATGACAAAACTAAAAAGAATTTACTCCGTAGCATCCCCTCTTTAATATAACTCATATGAGCTATCTGTTGTTTAGTTTTTAGTTTCATTAATGCATCCAGTCGAATCATGTTTACAAAGCGTACAAAGAGCGGCGGGCGCCCTAAGCGTTGTCAATCAGGATACCTAGGGTTTGAAATTACATTTAGTTCATCCCATCCGTGGGGCCGAACCACCCCTGCGTCTGTAATGAGAGTACTGGCACGAGTTAAGGCGAGGGTTTCTATAAAAAACGGTGTTTTTAAATGAGTTTTATTCGAAATGTAGGATTTTAAATCCAAAAAATATATATGTTATTCATTGGCCTTTTATCTAGTAATTTCGGCTGGTAATTTCACGATATTTTACAATTTCCTGCATCGAATATAATATCAAACATACGTCTTATTAATAAACTAAATATCATTGTATTCAGGCTATACACCGTTTCAGACAAAGAAAAATGTACCAAACCAATTGTCTTTGAATAGCTAATAATGGTCGGCCATTATAATTTTAATAATAAGTAAACGTTCAATAAAATCCACATTATTGCCTAATTCGACGCTCACGCCATCATTCAGTCCCGAGTGGAACGCCTTGGTAATCTCTCAGTCGGAAACGCTCGCCTTAAGGAGACTCCAGAAGGTAAGTTTAATCTTCTATCTATCTTCTCTATATATATAAAAATCTCGTGTCACAGGTGTGCCATACTCCTTTGAAACGGCTCGATCTATTATTATTATATACTAGCTGTGCTCGCGACTTCGTCCGCGTGGAATAAGTAGTGACTTTCGGCAGTATTTTTAATTTTTTAGGCTCTTGTTCCCGTTTTTGCAACATTTTTCACTGATGCTTCGCTCCTATTGGTCACAGCGTGATGTTATGTAGCCAAAAGCCTTCTTCGATAAATGGACTATCCAACTCAAAAATAATTTTTCAAATCGAACCAGTAGTTCCTGAGATTAGCGCGTTTAAACAAACAAACTCTTCAGCTTTATAATATTATAATATAGATATATTCGGTAGGTCTGACAATCGTTCGTAATCTATTTTTATAGCCATATTAATCACTCGATCAGTTGTCTCTGCCAGGCGTCTACACCGGTGTCACTTCTCACCCAGTAAACAGCACGGATTAGGAATGACTATTAATAAGTCCCAAGGCCAAACGATGTCCGATTGTGGCTTAGATTTGAGCACACCATGTTTTTCACACGGAAAATTATACGCGGAGGCATGCTCTCGAGTGGGCAAACCATCCAGTTCGTTTGTGTTAGCTTAAGTTGGGCTAACAAAAAATATTGTACAGCACTGTAGCATTAATGGATTGATATTGTTTGTTAGTGTTATTGTCGTAATTAATGATACATATAGGAATAAATTATAATCATCATCAGCTCATTTTATGTCCCCACTGCTGGGGCACGAGCCTTCCCTAAGGAATAGATAGAGAGAACGGGCCATAAACCACCACGCGGGCCCAGTGCGGATTGCTGGTTGTTAACGACTGCTGATGCATCCAGGACCGACGGCTTATGTGCCTTCCGAAGCACGGAGGAGCTCGAGATGATACATTTTTGGTCACCCATCCAATGACCGACCTATGCGAAAGTTGCTTTACCTTAGCAATCGCAGACCGGGCGCGTTAACCACTGCGCCATCGAGCTTCTCTATTATTATTAAATTAATTTAATTCTCGATTATCCCGTTCAGGTGTACCTACATTGTTTTTTCCACATAATGTCAACTTTAGGATTAGCTAGCGTGAATCTTAGATGCTATGACATGTTTTCCGAATAAATTAAAATAAAAATAAACGAACAACGCGTTACGTAGCATTGTTTAATTTCAGTTAGGTTTCCGTTTCTAATTACATTACGAGTGGTTAAAATAAACATGTTATTTTATTTCAAGAGTATTAATAAGAAAAAAGCCTAAATAGGAGAATGTAGAAGTTAATCAATAGTGGATGAAGACAAAAATATATGTAAGGGACGGCGTAATTTTATGTTGGATTAGTAGTAAAAGTATTAGGACGGTTCGACATTATTTGTGATTGCTTATTAAATAACAATATAAATAAATAAGATGAACAACATTCGAATTATGCGATAAGCTAATCTGAGAGTTTATGAGATAAGGTAATCTGGAAGTTTATGAGATAAGATAATCTGAGAGCTAGTGCGATAAGTTAATCTGACAGTTTATGAGAAAAGATAATCTGGTAGTTTAAGATACTAGATAATCTGGTAGATTAAGAGATAAGATAATCTGAAAATTATTGGGATAGGAAAATCTTAAAATGTATGAGATATGATAGTCTGGGGGTTATGAGATAGGATAATATGAGAAAAACTGAGATAAGATGATATGAGATAAGATAAAATGAGACGAGATGAGATGAGAAAAGATGAGTTAAGATCATATGAGATAAGATAATATAAATCATCTACCAATATTTTCCACATTTCTCGTTTATTGAAAAACATATAAAATTAGATAAGATGAGCTAAAGCTAAGATAATCTGCGAGTTTATGATGTAAGATAATCGGAGAGATTATGAGGTAAGATAATCGGAGAGGTTATGAGATAAGATAATCTTAGAGTTTAAAAGATAAGATAATTGGACAGCTCATAACAAATTGTTTTCCATTCAGCATAATTACCTATATGACCTGGTGTTAACTACGACGCGCTGGTCTAAAACTAAAAGTAACCCCGTTCTACTGTACTTAAACAGGTATATACCAAAAATAAATATGTGAAACATACTTATAATAAATAATATCGTTAAGATATTAATTAAAAATATGTATATTCTACACTTATAAGAAGGTTTAAGGCTTATAAAACTTATAAGATCTTAAACTATAATTTAGCAATGCATGAGCGGTAGGAATTGCGAAAACGGGTAGGTAGGTGTTCATTGACAACTTTTCAACAACTTTCATAGACTTTGCACGTCTTACAGACACTGGCAAAGCATTCCACGGACGAGCAGCGTCAAACGATTCGTTGTAGGATCTGACGAACGCATTGGAATCTGCAAACTTTATGTTCTGTATGATCTCGAGGACTGGAAGTCTTGCGTGAAAGGAGGCGGTAGGATTAAAAGGTAAGGGAAGAAAACAATATGTGCATACCTGCGACGAATTAGTAAGTTTGAAAACATTTGGGACCCTACCCTACCGAATACAGAAGCTTAATTAGCTTATTGTTGGTTTCTCCGGGTTTGATTATATTTATTTACAATATAATTCAAAATCTTTTAACGATATTTACAAAATTAGAAATTAGAAATTCTTTATTTTATAGGTAATTAAGTGTACAGCGGTTTCCACATTTATCTATATACATATAATGACTTGGCCTGACTGACTGAGTCATCATCGCCGAGCCTAAACCGCTGAAGCTAATTAGATAAAATTTGGACTGTAGGTTAATTGAGTGGTAACCAGCCATTAAGAAAGGATTTTACGGAAATCACACCCTAAGGGGGTCAAATAGGGGGTGAAAGTTTGTATGAAAGTCCGTCAGTTTTGAAGTTAAATACATATAAATTGGTATTTGGGTTCTTGAAAAGAATTAAATAATGACTGTCTCAGGAATTTTGTTTATTTTTCTTTAAATAAGTAAAAAAGGGAAAAAGGTTTTTGGGAACTAGCCGGGATTCAAACAAATTGTTCACAATGTCAACCGTAATGGGTTTTCGTTTTGTTACTCTTATGTGGTCGGAATAGTGATGTGAGTTTATGATATGCCTTTAGCCTTCCCTAAATAAGCCTGCCCATGCGGAACCTAGATAATAATAATTTACAGCCACATGGATAAGTTGTCTTCATTTTATGTTTATGTTTTTACATCAAGTTGTCAAATATTTGTGAAAAAATATATTATGTGTAATATTATGTAACAATGCTCTTTGTCCAGCGTGGACTTTTGGCTGAAATGACGATGCTGATGTGTATATGTTCAAATGTGTAGACAAAATTAGTTGCATAATTTTCTAAAGCAGACATTGTTGTCGATTTGTCCACAGTGATCAACCTTTTTATTATCGTGGACAATATTAAGAAAAACAAAATTACAACAATATGATTTTTTTAATAAAACAGATTTATATTGGTCCTTATCTATGAAATTGACGTTTTTTTCTCACTTATTAAATAGGTTTATTACTTCTAAAAGTCAATACCGGTTGTTACTCGTATACACCTTTAATAAGGACTATGTTACTTAGGCTTCAGTAACAACAATGATTATTAATTTTGTCTTTATCGCCCATTTTTTTTTTAAATTGACTAACTTTTTTGTTCGCGGAATTGACTTTTTGTTTCATTGTAGCTTCGAAGGGACTTTATTTTTTTCTTTTTAATGGCTGCTATATTTAGCTAGTGATACAAACACACTACTCTACAATTTTTATAGTGTTAAAATAAATAGATGCTAAGAAAATTAAAAAAAAACGTTAGTATACAATTTTATAAAAAATCTTCATACAAAACGCTAATTTCATAGGTAAGGACCTAATATTTTTACAAAAAAGTTTTTTATTAGCTTTTTGGTTAAGTACCTAACTGTTTTATTATTCGCTATGACCAATATCACAAAATAAGGAGACTGCAGAAGGTAAGCTTTAACTAAGCAGTAGTGATGGAAATTAATGCTAATTATCGTTAATTTTAAAAGCTTGCTAATTCTAAAACTAGCATGCTACGCGCTATTGCTATGCTATTTGCTAATATGATTTTTAATATTATGATTGTAAAATGCTATTCACAATGTGAATTATTGTTAATAGCCGTAATCAAAGAAATTCTTGTTTTTTTTTTTAATTTCGGTTATTTTGCGATTGTTTTCACCAAAGAATTAACCTATCGACCTACAAGCTACGGCAAGTGCATCATAAACAAAAAATAATCAACCATATAATAATGGACTCTACACGCAAGCATTTCACATGTATCGTAATAAAAAACTGCATGAAGCATTTCAAAAAAGAAGGGTGTTCCTTTCTCATTGTCTCCTATTTATTCGTTAGCGCGCACGTCGTGAATTTATCAGGTCGAGATGAAATCTAGCAGATTTTTAGCATTAGCTGCTATTAGAGCCGCGGCGGGCGTACACGTGCAGGCAGTGCGGGCACGTTATGTGTTCACGATAGCAGCAGGATGCGTAGAGCAATAATTAATTTTAGCAACTACGATCAATTTAATTGCTGATAATGGACTATTAACAATTAAAAATGATTGCTAATGCTAATTATTCCAACACTACTAAGCAGCTGTGCTTGGACTGTTTGGATATGTGTGCGTTGCTTGAGCGCAATATGTGTTAAGCTTACCTTCTGGGTCTACTTATTTTATGCCAATATACAATGTCCGGTGTAAGAAAACCAGATACAACCAGATACTTTTTGATCCAAGTTGCCTCTTGTCGTGTTACCGGCCCTGTGGGTTCGGTTCCCTGAGCAGCATGTTGTTGAGGAAGCGCATGTTCCGCATCTTGTACCTGAAGTAGCCCTTTTTCTTGAGCCGGCCCATGTGCTGCAGGGTTCTGATTAAGGGCAAGAACCGGAACACAGTGTTGTACGAATCGCCCAGGCAGAACATGAATGTGGACTCGATGTAGGCTGCGTGCAAACGGTAAAATTTAATAAAAATATGCAGTTATACTTCAAAAAACCAATGACAGGAACTACACTATAATAGATAGAGATAAAGATGAGACCCGCAAATTGTCAATCTCAACGTCAGAATCAGGCAACGTACACCCCATCCCCCATTTCCGTAGGCCCAAACATCTATAGGATCCCCCAGATCAATTATCACGTGACCCGTGTTGCCTACTTTCGGTACAGGACACACGGTCGTCGGCGTCACTTAGTTAAGTCAGACGACATAGGCAGCATCATTGCAGACTGAGCGTGCACTCTACTTAATCGAGTACCGCCAACGGCAACGTCGCCTTCCACCCCGGGAGGCGACCGTTCCGTCAGCCTGTAAAGCCCTTACAAGGCTATAGGCAACCCTAGGGTAGGGTTGCCATACGTCCCGGTACACCGGGTCATGTCCCGGTTTGAAGCGTTGTGTCCCGGCCAGTAAGTCAGTGGTCCCGGTTTGGCCTAAGAAAATCAAGTTATCGTTTGATGTATAACATCTTTTCTCTCGCTTTCTTGCAATTTGTGGGAGTGATTTCGTGAAATGGGACGGAAGTGTGTAACAGGAAGACTTTTTTATAGTTGGGTGCTAATTGCTGTACTGAAGCTGAATTAAATATTTATAAAATACAGTTAATTTTTTTACTGTATTTTATAAATATTTATATTTATTGTTGTTTTTTCACATTTTATTTCGTTTTAATACTTTTAATAAATATCTACCAAAAATGAAACGTAAAACTTCCTTACCTTGTAAAAGACTCTGATTAAAAAAAAACTATTAAAGTGTCTTTATTATTAATGGATTTTTTAAATTATCCATCCATTTACCCTATTTCTATTCCAAATGTCCCGGTCGACATTTCAGCATTTATGGCAGCCCTACCCTAGGGGGTGTTTAGTCAGCAGTAGCCTGACATAGTCTAGTCTAGAGTTATTCATACAATGTAGTATTTACTACATTGTATGAATAACTTTATTATTATTATTATTATTATTATTTCTTATGGGGACGTCGCCAGCCGAACGGACGATCCACCCGCGTTGTTGCGGGCCACTTCATCCTTTTCCCCGTTCTCCCTTTTAAGGGAGTTAAGGTTCATCCAGCTTTCACGGCGCCCCGTCGAATCTTTTGGTCTCTTTGGTGAATCTTGCTATCTGTTCCACCTTCAGATCCTTTAGGTCCTCTATGTGTAGTCTATCCGACCCCCAGAGCTCCCATCTTGCCAGCGAATACATAGGGCACTCGGCTAGTAGGTGGAGGCTGGTCTCCTCGCTTTCCATGCACTCCGGGCATATGGGGTCGTTTTTCACTTCTATCACTGTCATATGTCTGTTCAGTCGACAGTGTCCTGTTATGACTTCAATGACTAGCCTCATGTTCTCTCTGGAGAGTCCCATTAGTTTGCTAGTCTTTTTCTTATCCATTCCCTTGATGAAGATCTTCGATTGTCTCATACCATTCGAGGACCTCCATCTTCTGTTGGTTTCTGATGTAATACTGTGACTGATTACTCCCTTGGTGATGTTGTGATGAATAACTTACTACCCGCCTTAAAAAAAGCAACGGAGATCAGTTTGTAGACGTTTACAAAACAAAAAGCAAATCGAGGTCATGACTTACTTCCTTATCTTTAACGGTCGTTATGGTTATTATGGCGACAGTAGTCGAGTGGCTCGCACGCAGGTTTCGGGTGTTGCCATTTCCGAGATCCCGGGTTCTATTCCCGGTCGGGTCAATATAGAAAAACAAACCTTTTCTATATTTTCTCGGGTTTTGGTATCGTCATTGTTTAGCTTAACGTTACCGTCTACCGTTGTTGTGCTAAAGCTATACTGTTTTTAGAGTCAGAGCAATGTATGTAATTTTGTCCAATATTTATTTTTTATTGCAATGCGAAATTAAAACAAATGGATGGGTGACCGATTTTATAGTTACATCTCTATCCTCTGGTGCATTGAAAGGTTAAGCCGTTTGTCCCAGTTGTCCATTCTAATTACTAACACAAAATTTATACGTCAAAGTCAAATCATATTTTATTTACATGCTTCAAAGTTTCCAAATAAACTATAAGTAAATACTACTTACTATGAATTTCAAAAACACAAATGTTGAAAAATTTCCACAAGCAGAATTTTAACCTGCACCTTTCTGACATACCGGGTCAAGTGAACTGGCCAACTTGTGGTCAACTGAGCTATCGTGGTTCTAACCAGCCCGCCGAAATTATTCAACACTATTTACTTTTTTACTTTGAAAGCCAAAGGCGCCCATTCAATGTCAACAACTACCGTCATTAACATCCGATCATAATATTTTTACAAATACTAAAGATCAGCTAAGAAGTAGGCAAGCTATTTATAAAATGTTTTTGTTTTGTTTAAGTATATAATTTTTAACGCAAATTTTGTTGCAAACAAATTACAAAAACACAAATTTTGAAAAAAAATCCACAAGCAGGATTTGCTTCTGACATACCGTGCGTTAATAATTATTTAAACAAAAGAAAAACATTTTATAAATTCCAAGTTTAGTTAATATCAAACAACTGAATCTATCGCTGGTATGGAATTTGGGAGCCTTTAAACTGGACAATAAATAAATAAATTACCAATAAACACAGTACTCTGTTTATTACTACGTGGTTAAAATATTAGCAGCTGTGACACATTATATTATTATTCATAGGTTGTACTTATTGTAGCCACATTTTCAAGGGAGCTTATAAAAATATACGAAAGCGACATTAACAAAGGGAAGATATCCCAGAACTAAACGGTCATGTCTGGGGATTAAGGTTCGTAAGTATGTTACAACCATATTAAAGATGTTTCTTCTTACTATTAAATAATGTAAGTATATCTTGTAAATATACACAATGTTATTTTTAGTTTATACGAAACCTGAAAACTGTTCAGAATCAGTAATAGAATCGATTTCGATATTTTTTATACCATGGTATAAAAAATGAAAATGTGAAAATGTAACATGTTACATTTTCACCAAATAATATCTCTATCTCTACAAAATCTCAAATAAATTATACCCTACTAAAAACACACAACGGGGCAGCACAAAAAGCTTGTAACTTCGTGAGTTTTCAAGATATTATTTTAATTTTTTTGTACTTATTCTTTAAATGAAAGTATTTTACCCGTGTTTCGATTTTCGTATAAACTAAAAACAAGGTTGTATGTAGGTAAGTGTGTATACCTATATAATTACAATAACTTGGATGAGACTTATCTATTAATTTATAATAATACATTTAACTCAGGTTATTCGTACAATTAAGTATATGCTTTTTCACCATGTATGTTATAATTTTATAAACGTAAAAGTATGTAGTTAGCTAGGGGCACCAATGTCCGACATAAGCCCATTGCTCGATAAATTTTTCGTCGCCAAAAAAATAACATTGGTTGACATGACAGCTAAAACGCATCGGCGACCGAGTGGCAGAGCGCTTGGCCCGATACCCGAAGGTCCCGGGTTCAATTCCCAGGTCGGGCATTATGTGTTTCGGATTTTTCGATGCACAGCCCGGGTTTGCGATCACCAACCCGCATTTGGCAAGCGTGGTGATTAAGCCATTACTCAACAGTTGTAGCGATGACTTGGTTTCAATGATGGACGCCTTTGCCCAGCAGTGGGTCAGTTATAGGCTGTTGACTTTTACTTTACTTACAGCTAAAAAGCTAAAAGGCTCTGTATTCTGTAAAGTGGTCTGTATTCAAGTGTCGCTAAAGACTAAATCAGTTGCTGACTCCTATACCAAAAGTCAGTCTCCTAACCATGTTGATAACTGGGTCCTGTCGAACACTGGTGCCGCTATATACCCTAAATAAGAAATTAAAAAAAAAAAATTCAAAATTCAAAATCATTTATTCAGTTTATGCTACAAATAGCTCTTATGAACGTCATTTATGCCATCGGTTCGTAAGTCTATCTACTCTGGGCGGGAGATCTTGTACTGAGAAGAACCGGCAAGAAACTCAGCAAGTGTCCAGCTCTTTTCTCCCTTACAGCGTCATAAATATTGGAAAATTCCCTATCATAAAAGGACACTTTCCATCACAAATAAAAACACAAAATTTAAAGGACAGTCACAACATGTAAAAAAAACACAAAAAAGAAAAAAAAATAAAAATATTTAAGTTTGCAAAAACATCATTTACCAGTTTAATTTTTTACAATGTCATACAGTACTAGTAAAAGTTTAAAACCTGTTTTAAGAAAAAAAACAAAGTTAAACTATAGTTAAAAATAATAAAAATAAGTACGCTAGAGCAGACCAGCCTCCACAGGCGGCACCCGAACCAGAACATTCCATTAGCTCGGGATGCGTGCATGTTTACCCGACTGCGTCATTTATTATGGGTCACTAGCGGCCGCTCGCGGTTTCACCCGCGTGGTTCCCGTTCCCATGGGAATATCTGAATAAAAAGGATCCTATGTGTTATTCCCGGTTATAAACTATATGTATGCCGAAGTTCATCCAAATCCATTCAGTAGTTTTTACGTGAAAGAGTAACAAACATCCATACTTACTAACTTTAGCGCTTATAATATTAGTAGGATAAGAACACTCCATTAGCCCGGGATGTGTGCATATTTACCCGACTGCGTCATTTATTATGGGTCGTTCATGCCTTAATTAAACAAAAAAAAAACCGACTTCAAGAAACAGGAAACTTGAAAAGTAAAAATAGCTCTAAAAAGCAAGAAATAATATTGAAATCATATTATTAATTACCTAGATACGCATATCAGTTTTAAAGAAAGTCTATTGAAGTCAGGTGGTTGGTGGTCGGCTGGGGGACAATTTTGTTTCATTTAAACTTTTGTAGTTGTTCCATTATCTCCACTTTTTTATTGTAAAAGCCCCACCCGACTTCAGTAGACATTTTTTAAAACTAATATGCGTATCTAGGTAATTAATAATATGATTTTAATATTAATTCTTGCTTTTTAGAGCTGTTTTTACTTTTTTAAGTTTCCTGTTTTTTGAAGTCAGTTTTTTTTGTTAAAAATTATTTTATTTTACTATTTTTAGTAATGTGTAGACATAGACCTAACAAGGGTGATTCTCGGATGAGGAAACGACGGCCTAGTAGGTAGTGGTATTTCTATGTAAAACTTCAATTTTAATTAGGTATTATTTTTGTACGAACTAAACATTTTGACATATTGAACCGTATGAATTAAGCCCAACAAAAGGTAACTGCTGTAAATCGTTGAGGAATTCCCTCGACTGTCTATGGTCTCCATCATCAGACCTGTAATGGCACTTATAACCCATATGGGTGTAAAGTTCTTATCAATAGAAATGAATTAAGACCAAACACAAGGTAGCTACTGCAAAACGTTGAGGAGTTCCCTTGACTGTCCTTCGTCTTTATCATCAGACCCCTAATGACAGTCACAACCCATCTAGGTGTAAAGTTCTCATCAATACAAATTAATCAAGCCCTAACACCATGTAATTGCTGTAAATCGTTGAGGAGTTCCCTCGGATGTCTTTCGGCTCCATCATCAGATCGACTCCAGACCTTCATTAAATAGTAGTGCTTTAAAATACTTAATGAAAACATTAACAAACGCACTAGTCGCCACTACGATTTTCGAAGGTTCCCCTCGATTTCTCTGGGATGCCATCATCAGATCCTGGTTTCCTTGCCATGTTACCACCCTTGGGATATCTCCTTTCAAACAAAAAAAAAGAATCATCAAAATCGGTTCTTAAACGACGAAGTTATCCGCGAACACATAAAAAAAATATACGAGTCGAATTGAGAAACCTCCTTTTTTGAAGTCGGTTAAAAATAGGCTTGGGACCCATAATTTCTTCTCTAGTTCCTGACTCAAATCAAACAAAGAATTTCAAATCGAAACTAAGTTCACTGAGTTGTTTGATGAGCTCAAAGCCAGACTAAAACCTCCGCCTTTGATTTAATCTCACCCTATGTGTCGAGGGCGCGTAGTTATTGGTCCCCCACCTGCCTGTGCTAGGCTAGCTCGCAACTGATTGACACTTCGTTGACTTTAAACAGTGCCACGTGCCGCCGGCACTGATGCCCGTCAAATTTCGGACGATTATGTTTGATGTTGTTTTTTTTTAAAGTGATGACGTAAAACTCACTAGCGTGATTTGAGCCCGCAGGCACCCTTTGACACAACCGGTCAAGTGCATTTCCAATTATAGCGACAGCAACAATAATTAATTCCAGAACATTAAACCTTGTACTACAAAATAGTATTTAAAATTAAACAATGGCCAAATAATCCCCTATTTCATAAAAACTATTTAAGCACTTAGTTAATCATTGTTTTGTCTCTTTTTCTCAAATTCAAAATGACGTTTGTGTGACGATGCCAAACAATTTTTAACTGAATAATAAATAAGTAAGTATAAAAAAAAATGGTGTCTCCTTCTAACAATATTAGCTAAAAAGTGACAGCATCTGATTTAAACATTGTCTAACTTCAGCCATCGTTTTGTAGTAAAGCAGTTAACGTATAAATTATGTTCTAAAAAACATTAATCTATTTTTTTATTTGACCTGAGCATGAATTTCAGTTACTTTATAAGTTACTAGCGGCCGCTCGCGGTTTCACCCGCGTGGTTCCCGTTCCCGTGGGAATATCGGGATAAAAGTATCCTATGTTTAAACCCAGGTTATAAACTATCTGTATGCTGTATTTCATCTAAATCCATTCATCCGTTGCAGCGTGAAGAAGCAACAAATATACATATACACATACACACAAACTTTCGCATTTATAAAACACTCAGGGGCACATCTAACCGCCCACCCCGTTAATTTCATACAAACAGGCTCACTTTGTGACTCTATACATAAAAAATGTCAATATATTTCTGCAAAGATGCTAATGTTTAGGTTAAGCGTTCGACTGTCCAATTAGCACTTTGAACAGTTTTAAAAATTTCTTACCGTTTCCAAACCTTTGTTTAAGCAAAGCATTACTTTATTGCCATATATTGTATGGAATGTTATGAAGCATTAATTGTTCTGCCTCTATGGACAAATGCAATGGCTTCAGTACTCTTTCAAAATGCTAATTAGACAGTCGAACGCTTAACGTAAACATTAGCATACAGATATTTGCAAAAATGTATTGACATTTTTATGTGTAGAGTCGCAAAGTGAGCATGTTTGTATGAAAATAATGGGGTGGGCGGTTAGATGTACCTCTGAGTGTATTAGTGTGGTTAATAAACAAACACTCAATTAACGGAACAAAATAGCATGACGTCATAGTTTGACATTCCCAAACAATTTGTACTTACTTAAAAAAATATTCGTGGGATGAGTTCTCATGGGATATGAATACGGAACAACCTAAAACATCTTCTCAGATTAATGCCACAGCCATGACTAGGGTTGTCAACTATTTTCAGGAAATTAAAGTAAATCTATCACTAATTAGTATAAAAAAGGATTTGAAGAAAAAATTAAGTATTTTCCTTTACTTACTTAAATGTGTAAAAACCTATTTCTTTGTACTCTTGGCACTATCTAATATTTTTTTATTGTTTTATAGCGCGTTCAGAAATTAGCGTTGCGTTTTGTTTCATTTCACCTGAGTCTGAGTATCATTCAGTAGTTCAGAAATTAAGTCAACAGGAATATTCCGTTCAAACGCATGCATTAGTCGGAAATTAAGTATTTTCCAAACTTTATTTTTATTAAAAGAATACAGTATGGGGATGGAAAATAACGTAGAATACGTTATTTTAAAGTATGGTTGGCAACCCCAGCCATGCACTTCCAATCTTTTTGATTTTTTTAAAATATCCGAACAGCAAAGCGCTTCTCAAATTTGACTTACTTTATCTCATCTGATGATAGACAACGATAAGGGCAAAGGTAGAAGCGCACTTTACCCAGCACCTAACTATTGGAGATTGAGGTTAAGATTCTTCTATCTTAAAACGTTTTAAAGTGGTGTAAGTACTCGTATAGCATGGCGTATCACAAGCGGTCTGATTCTGAAACTTTCTAGAGAGCTTTTCGCTCGGGAAGCGAAAGGCCGCGCTTTTGAGTGTCACTTAAAGAAAGTTATCTTTTTACAAGCTTTTATTTAACTTCACGACGCCTCGGTGGTGAGTGGTAGAGCGCTCGGTCCGATACCCGAAGGTCCCGGGTTCAATTCCCAGGTCGGGCCAAATGTATTTCGGATTTTTCGATGCATAGCCCGGGTCTGTGATCACCAACCCGCACTTGGCAAGCGTGGTAATTAAGCCATTACCCATCAATTGTAGTGATGACTTGATTTCAATGATGGAGGCCTTTGCCCAGGATGGGACAGTTATAGGCTGTTTACTTACTTATTTAACTTCACATGTTTGTTTGTATGTATGTATGTGGCGTACAAATCTTGCAAGCCTAATTTGACCTACTTCCCGGTGTTCAATTGAGCTGAAATTTGGTACGTCTATGTAACCTGGATGACAATGCAAAATTATTTAGTAAATAAAGAAAAAATATTAGACAACATCACATACATTGTTTTATGGAAATCAGAAATAACGACGGTACCACAACCACCCAGACCCGAAAGATATAAAAAGTTCGTTTTCGACATTGACCCGACCGGACATCGAACCCGGGACCTCAGAGTTAGCGCCGCCTAACTTCCGGCGTGCAAGCCACTCTGCTACTGAGGTCGTGATTTTTTTTCGAGCGTTATTTACCACTTCTACGTAGATATATTACAATAATAATAATAATAAAAGAATGAAAGAAAATAAATAAAGAGTATAATAATAATACACTTAATAAACTTTCCTACACTCACACCAATTATCTAGCCCAAGAGAAGCTTCGTTATGAAACTCGTTAAATGGTTACTAGACAACGGATAAACATACCTACTTAAAATACATACTTATTATACATAGAAAACACCCAGACCCGAGACAACTTAGAAAAACAATAATTAAGCTAAATTGACTCGACCGCGGATCGAACCCGGGACCTCAGAGATGGCGACACCATGAAAACCGGTGTACAAACCACTCTACCAAGGAGGTCTAATACTATACTATAGTAATAAATGGCCAGCTCGTGACTTCGTCCGTTTGAGTGTTGCAGCGCCACCTACCGGGTCCAATTGTGAAACGATACCATCCAGAGACCTACACACACATAAAAAAATCATGAAAGTCGGTCCAGCTGTTCAGGAGGAGTTCAGTGACATACATGTATTAAAGAATCACACTAATATTATAAATGCGAAAGTTTGTGTGTATATTTGTTACTTCTTCACGCTGCAACGGATGAATGGATTTGGATGAAATTCGGCATATATATAGTTTTAAGCCTGGATTAACTTTTTATCCCGATATTCCCACTGGAACGGGAACCACGCGGGTGAAACCGCGAGCGGCCGCTAGTTATTTAAACGAGTAAGTAAATATAAAATTCATAATTCAAAATATTATATTCAGATAAGGCTACAATAATTGCGCTCTCATAAATATCTATTAATATATATATTTTTTTATGAAAAAGCAGTTTGCATTTATGTCACCTGACTGATGTTAAGTGATAATACGTTACTCGTATGGCCGAAGGTGAAAGCGCATACTTCACCCGGAATCCTCAACTACTCAACTACGAATCTTATCTCTTAATATCAAATTGGAACACAATAATGCTTACTAACAATGATGCTATGGGCAATCGAACCCGGTGCGGTGGTCAAAAAGACCAGAAAGGAAGTTCAATTATATTTGTATTGTGAATGCATAAATAATAACAGTTTCCAAAATAACGAATTTAATTACTTTCAATTCAGCGAAAAGCTCGTTAACAAAATGACAATATACAACGTGTACAGAAAGATGTGGTCAAAATGAAAAGATTCAAAGTGTATCCGATCTAGATCTTGTATGTGTTGTTACTGAGACATAATAGGGTATTTGACTACAATGAAAATATTGATCAAACTGTTGTTAACTTAATAGTAAACATGTTTTTAAACTAATTTAGCCAGCACAAAATTTTAAAATAAGTATGATTTTTATAAAAAAACATTAATAACATGATAATTTTTTTATGATTGACCACGTGATCAAAAACGCACAAATCTGGAGCGATGTCACCAGCTTGTAAACAGTAAATGCCAATCAAAGTTTTGTACGTTTAATTTGACAGCTAAAAGTTTGTTTACAAGCAGGTGACGTCACGACATCACGTGACCTGCATTCAGCGTTTTGGCAGCTATTTTATTAATTTGAATTTTAATCGCGATTTTCATAAAAAATAAAGAAATTCATAACGAATTAATCAAATTGCAAATATATTATGCTATAATGAACCATTAGACATATTTTTCTAAAACCTGTCAAATACCCCATTATTAGCTCTAATTTGTCATGCAATTTTAATAAAATATTTATATTAGTGAAGTCATGCGCGTCAGGCGCGCTTAAGCATACAGCAGTGATCATAAATATAAGAACACAGAGGTTACTAGACCACTAGGACTGTAACTTGTTAATTTTCATGTGACGTCACAATAAAACTATTTAATTGAAAATCATATAATAATAATAATAATAAAACAAAAATAAATAAAAACAACCACTGCTCAATCAAATAACCCTCCCCGCGCCATTCTAGGTGCAAAGGTGCCCAACACACTTGCCGCGTTTCCGCGTTGAACAGCGATAGACAACCTTTGCATCAGGAATGACTCGGAGCGAGGGTCAAGACCTCTCTCTCGTAGACGGCGCCCCACTTTCCTGAAAAACAGTTTGGCCTCTGAACCCCAACAACCAGTTGTTTCTACCGCAAGGGGTACAAACAAATAGTTTGTGAGTACCGAATACTTCTCATGCTTTCTTTGAGCTGCCACCTCAGCAGCTGCGGCCGCCATCCTCATGGTGCGACTAACGTGTGAAGCGGCAAAACTTGTTATGCAATTGAAAATTGCATAAAAAGTTATAATTAATAATTATGCCTTAGTAACTCTGCATACAAGATCTAGATCGGATACACTTTAGATCTTTTAATTTTGACCACACCTTTCTGTTACACGTTGTATAAGTATTCAACGGAGATGATTATTAAAAATATTTGAATTAATATTTAACAGCAGAGCTCACCTGCAGACTTCCTGGAAATGTATGTAGTACATAATTGCAAGCAAAGTTTACCGGCTTACGAGGGGGGGTGGGGAGAAGGGTTTAATAAAATAAAAGTAGTCCTGTTTTCACCGCCCACCCTATATCGATGAGGATAGTTCAAAAGCGTGTAAGTAGCATTAGTAGATGAAAATCATATCATTTGATGGCCAGTACTTTCTAAAAATCAAAAGAGTTCACAGTACAAGTACTTAGGTCTTAAAAAAATGTTATGTCATATATGTGACGCCCTGCAAGTAAGCAATTAAGTACCTAAATGAATTTTTGGTCTAGAGGGCCCTAGATGTCACAATACAAAAATGAATTAAGTAAGTGTTTAATTTAATTCAAAAAAAATTACAAATTAACAAAATAACAAAATAAATTCTTAAACAAAATATAACATATTAAATTATCTGCATGTCAATCACATAAATATTAATTGTAAGAAATATTTACACATTATATATACTCAGTTGTTATTTATATTCGAAAAGGTATAAAAACATTTCTCAGTCAAGAACTTTTTTAACTGCGTAGTGAACTGCGAAAATTCCAAGTTTTTAATCTGGTTTGGGATATGATTATAAATTTTGATTGACATAAAGTAAGGACTGGATGAGACTAATGTTAATTTGGTGAAGGGTAATTTCAGCTTATTTAAATATCTATCGTTTCTTTTTGTTTTGTTAATGGGTAAAAAGAGTTCTTGATGTTTTTTGATAAATTTACATGACTCTAATTTATGTAGATGGATATAAATGTAAGTACTATTGATGTTGTTGTAACTCAATCGAAATCTTTATTATTCTAAGATTAAAATAGTTTTAATAGTTATCTCTTTACTTACCTAGTTTAAATTAAATTTTGCATGCCAGCTTCTGGTAAATTGAGTGCGATACCTTTTTTTTATAAGACCTTTTGTACCACATTTCATACAAAATAAATTTTATTTCATTTATTTCATTTCATTCGTTTTTTCTTCCCCGTATAACTTACGCGGTATTCACCAATGCTACTTGCGCGCTTTTGAATTATCCCCGTGGATAGGTTGCCAATAAATTGGTTGCCATATTCGCAATATTGAAAATATATTCTACATAGTGATTTGGACGGATTAAGTGTAGTCATTACATTTGCATGCAGAGCTTACGCTAGTAATTAAATATGTTTTGTTTTATAATAACTTTTGTATGTTCCCCTTTGTGGACTAATTAAGCGTATCAAGGAATGTTATGTCTTTATACGTAGTTAATATTTTTTTATAAAAGGCATGCCAGCACAAAACCCCATCTCTTCCCGTGGGTGTCGTAAAAGCCGACTAAGGGACCATTCCAGAGGATGGGCAGCAGCATCTCTCTGAGGTTACCCTCAACCTACTGCGATCGCCAACCCGCCTGCCAAGCGTGGCGATTATGGCAAATACCCCTCATACCCTTGGGGGAGGCCTTTGTCCAGCAGTGGACGTCTTTTGGCTGAGATGATGATGATGATGATGAAAAGGCATGCAGACGCCATAGCTGTGCTTTTTATACTGTAGGTAATCTACTTTGAATATTTATTATTATAACTTTTTAAAAGTTACAACTTTATTAATATAATGCATTTTTAATAATTAATTCATATTTATTACGATTCTATTTTTAGACTAGACTTTAAGATAGAGTTTATTTGAAAGGCTTTTTTATGAGTAATATCTTAGATACTATTAGACTAGAGGACTTAGAGGACTTGGAGACTAAAAATAATCTTCCTTTTCACAAGGCACCCTTTGTTGTGACTTCTTATAATTAAATTACCTTTGCTTTGACTGTTTACGCGGTGATACTAAATAATACGTTATATTTAGAAAAATATATTCTGTTTTACAATTTTGTGCTTTTGTTCGATCTTACTAGAGAATCCTTCAAATATAATATACCGATCTGTTTCAGAATTAAGATTAGCAGACTCAAACAATGTAGGTTTCTAATCAATCAAGTATTGCGTTACAGAGATTTTATATTAATTAAGTCTTACAACGCATATTTCTTATCGGGAAAGTTAAGAATCGTGTTTGCAATTTTATTTATTTTATATAATCTGTGTTTATATACAATGTTATTTTTAGTTCATACGAAACCTGAAAACTGTTTGTTCAGAATCAGTAATAGAATCGATTTTAATATTTTTTATACCATGTTACATTTTGACCAAATAATATTTACAAAATCTCAAATAAATTATACCCTACTAAAAACACACAACGGGGCAGCACAAAAAGCTTGTAACTTTGTGAGTTTTCGAGAAATTATTTTAATTTTTTTTCTACTGATTCTTTAAATGAAAATATTTGACCCGTGTTTCGGTTTTCGTATAAACTAAAAATAAGGTTGTATATCGAATATCAATAAAAAATAAAAAAAATAAAAAAAAGAAGAAAATCTATTTGAATGAGACGTACTAATCACATTGTATCGGACATCCATACGGAAACAAAAGAGAATCGCAATAAACATAAGCACACGGCGAACTTCAATACCCACTCGGATCTTCAATTGTTACTTGTTTCATTTCAAAATAAATGAAAGCCAAACTCCACATCGACATCAAAGATAATTAGCGCGCAGCATCGGTCACCGGGTGTAAGGGGGCGGAAGAGGGGCGAGGGGACACGGGAGGGCCCCCCTGTCTGACCCCACACCGACCCACCAGTTGCATTTCATCAGGCACACACAGACACACCGTATTTAAGTTACATTGTACATTCACGGCACACGATATTCGGAAACGAATAATTACTCAGCTATTCAGGCTTCGAGCCGTGTCAAAGCTTCGGCATATTCCCAGAATTTGCAAGCATTCGGAAATATGCACGGATTACTTACGCTCCACCTAATTGCTACCTTTGACGTTTGTATGGAACTTTTGTTTGGTGGTAAAGGAATGTAAGATTTCTAGCGAGCTAGTCTAATTAAGTTAGTGATTTCAAATACACTGGTCAGTAATACCCTGAGGGTTACTCGTACTAATAAACAGAGAAAACTTGGAAAGGATATGTTATGTTGCCGTTTTGTAACTTTATAACTTCATTTAAAATTGGAATTAAAGAGACAAAACACGAAAAAAACGCTAGAAGCTTAAGAGCGTTTACGCCGCACACTAGCGCCGCCAATGAAAAAAAACATATCTAGTAATTAGAGATAGAAAATCAAATTATGCTCAACAAACTATCTGACATGTTATGGTTTAGTTAAATATGGCGTTATAGTTAAAAGGGCCGTAACGTCTTCAAATAGTTTGTTGAGCATAATTTGATTTTCTATCTCTAATTACTAGATATGATTTTTTTTTCATTAGTGGCGCTAGTGTGCAGCGTAAACGCTCTTAAGCTCTGCTATTAGTAGGAGTGGTACCTCAGTATGTAAAATAAGCCTGATGATTTGGCGAAGGCGGCGATCACATTCAAATTTGAATAATAAAAATTGCAACGCGTTTTCAAAATATGAAAAATTTAAAAAATTAATACAAAATATATAACAAAAATGTTGTTCACTTCAGTCAAATTGTACGTGCGAGCGTCAAAGGCCGACAGCTACACAGGGGTTGATTCGTCGCATGCCCCCAGCAATGCATGTCGCATTCTAAACTTTTTATGTAATGAACAATTTTCAACTTACTCTTTGCAGTGCCGGATATTGAGTTTGTTTCGATGGCGGATTTTTAAAATATTGTTTTGGACATTTTGTGTCACATCACATGTTACAAGGCTTTTTAACCGACTACAAAAAAAAGGAGGAGGTTATTAATTCGACTGTTTTTTTTTTTGTTTGTTACCTCAAACTTTCGACTGGGTGAACCGATTTTGATGATTCTTTCTTTATTTGAAAGCTTTTTCGTGTGGTCCCATTTTCTAAAATAAATTAAAGTATGTGAAAACAATGCATTTTATTCATTTAAGACATCATGTTTCATAGAGCCATTTAATGCTTAAGACCTACACAACCGATATCTAAATAGAAATAGTGTAAGTTTATTTTTTTCAAAACAACCGGGTTCGATTCCCAAGCTGAGTAAAGTTTTTTTTTAAATGTATGAATGCAGTTTTTCTTCTTATTAAAATCGATGACATGGTTCCTAAGAACAGATCTTCGTATGTCTTATAGTTTCAGACTTTCCCATACTAGCCGATTTAAATGAGACAGCCTGTATAATTCTTACAGTCGCCCAACGGGCACGTCTAGACAGAGCAATCGTGAGTGGTGTGCGGGGCTAGCGGGGCGCGGTGCTACTCGGGCTTGCCATACACTTCACTCGGGACACACGCGTCAGGAGTGGCACATTGTATTAAAACGCGTGTAGTCAATTTTAATTTATTTTTATAACATTAAAATGGTTCATACCATCTGTGAGAGACTGTATGTCATCTTTTCACATTAATAAAAATTTGAAATTACTTCTGTGTGCGGAAACACAGAAATAATATTTTATTTTGTTGTTTCTTTGCTTGTGTTTCAGATCTTTGGCTTCGTTGGCTGGCACCGGCTCCAAAAATACCTAACAATAATTATACCTATTAATTATTAGTGCAATTTTATAAGTCAAATTTTTTGGAGTCGGTTTTTTTTTGTTAAAATTTTTGTTTATGTTACTATTCTATTCTATTCTAAATAGCTGATGTAATTTGATTTGATGAGTTGTAAGTATTTAGCTAGAACAAGCTAGTAAAAAAGTAGTCAGTAGTCACACAGGCTTCGCCTAGATTGGCAGAAAGCCTGTTACCGCCGCTGTGGTGTAGTGCTTAGTTTACCGGTTTTAGATTTAGATATTTTTGAGTTCGATGCCCACCGGTTTTTTTTTAAATTTTAAAATCAATACATATGTACTTGTATTGATGTTAGATTATGCCCAATTATTTTTGTAAGTAATAATTGGGCATTGTACATAATAAATAAAAATGTTCGAAGTATCTCTATGTAAGTAATTTTAGTACAACCACCACCACCGCCGCTATAGCTAAGTCTATCGTCACAACCAAAGTTAGTAGCATTATTGTGTTCCAACAGTTAAGATAGCTAATTTCTTAGTAAAGCAGAATTCCAGGTGAAGTTCCACCTTCGGCCTTAAGATCTCTTAGGTACTGTAAGGAGGTTATATGCAGCGTAGTAAAAGTTAGTTTATTGTATTTGTATGTAAGCCTCTTTAGTCTGGATGAATATTTGAATCATCGAACATGTAAAATTAAAAAGGTTTGCATCGGTTTGACACAGTCGTAGACAGGAGCGACAGCCCGGCTAAGAGCCGAGGTGCTCGGAGATCGATTTAATATACTGTAATGTTTTTATTATAATACACAAAGTTAAGTGCAACTGTTATTCTTATTTTACATCCACCTTACAATACCATATTGTGAGTTGAGTGCAGAAAAATAAAATTTATGTAGGTAAAATAATCATGTTTAATAATACATTGTATATTTTGTACTACTTGGTTACCACTAACTTAATTAGTAACTAGTAAGTAAGATAAAAGTAACCGCTAACTTAGACATCGTAATATTCGTGCAAGTTGTTTACACTGGCGCCATCTATGGGGGGGTGGCGGCGATTGAAGTAATGCAGGTGACATTTAGATAATGGTTTTACGGGGAAACGACTCAAATGGCACTCTACCAAGACTTGGTGTGCATTGGAAGGTGTGTGCTGAGTGCAAGCGATGTTATCTACGAATTGTATGGCTTTACGTGCCTTCCGAAGCACGGAGAAGGTCGAGATAAAAAAATGTTTGGTCACTCATCCGATGACCGGCCTTTGCGAAAGTGGCTTAACATTAACAATCGCAGACCGAGAGCACACAAAATAAGGAGACCAAGAAGGTATAAGCTTCATACAAACGCGCTCGAGCTGCGCACACATAGAAAAGCTCTCACTGTCACGGAATCTTGCAGCAAGCTGTGCTCAGACTGTTCCGAGCTGTTCCGAGATCTTTGTCTGTGAGAAGGTCTTTTATTTATATCTTAGGAGTAAGCACTTGACCTTCATCTCACTTCTTCTTCTTCTCTTCATTGATGTTAAGGCGACGCATTGGAAATTTACGTTGCGGGGATCTTGATTTTTCCCAACAATTACAAAACATATGAAAGTGATAATATCACTTTCATATGTTTTGATTATTTGATGAAATATCAGAAGGTATGATAAGGATGGTATGTCAGAAGGGTGCAGGTTCAAATCCTGCTCGTGGAAATTTTTTCAACATTTGTGTTTTTGTAATCTATGTGTGCTCAAGCGCGTTATTGTATTTCTGCATTCTCCTTATTTTGTCGCTTTAATTTCTGTGTCAACGAGCTCCGCTGCAAGACAGCAATCTACCTATAAAAATAAACGAGCGAGTCTTACAGTAGTCGCATATGATGTGTAACATTTGACATCTCATCTTAGTAATAAGCAATATTAACATTTTAATCTGAAAAAAAATGGGTCAGGTATTACACCATTTTATAATTATAAAATAAATGCAGTAAATACGCATTAGAAGACATTTCACATATCAAAATGACCTTTGATAGTCAAATGACACAATATGTCACATATCATAATAATATCATGTTCATATCGATTTTAAATTTTCAAAATGGCGCGCGCTTGCGCGCTTTCCCGACTTCCTGCTACACTGTTACAATTACTTCCGTCCCATTTTACGAAATAGCTCCTACAAATTGCTTAAGTATATAGAAAGCGAGCGGAAAGATGTTACACATGCGCGCGTCCACGACTTCCTGTTACACTGTCACACATACTTCCGTCCCATTTCACGAAATCACTCCCACAAATTGCTTATATAGAAAGCGAGAGGAAAGATGTTACATCAAAAAAATAATAGAATGGTATTACATGAGCTCTCTGCAGTGTCGCTGTTGGCTTCCCAGCGCATCTTGCATTGGGCGGCGTCCATGTAACAGTGATTCATGAACATCAGGGAAGGCTCTCGCGCAGCAAGCCCGGGCTGCCCGCACACCGGCGCATACGTGTTTGGGCAAACCTGTAGATAGTAGTAGGTAATAAGTAGGATTGGAGAAAAAGTAAAGTAAGCATATTTTTATTTTTGCATTCACAATGATATAATATGAAATGAAAATGTTTTTATTGAAACAAACACCAATTTAGGTACAAATTAAATTTGCCCTGGCTTCTGTAAAAAAATAAACTTGTAGAACAGAAGCTAGGAGGTCAATTCTATTAGAAAACTGCAACTGCACGTTTACGCCTGTTATTTGTCGCGTGTAGGCAGTGCCGTGGAAATAGACGCATTCTATTAAAATTCTCTGCACCACAACTACACTACAACTGCGCGACTACTACACTACAGCTGCACGAATCCTGTAATAAAAGTAAAAGAACTAATGTTACAATACTCTAAATACGTAAAATACTTATAATACGCTGTGCAAAAGTTGCTCACTCACGATCTACTTCAATAAACCTGCACAAAAACTGCACCAATACTGCTGTCATTACTACACAAATGTTAAAATATTTTAATGGAATACGATTATTTTGCAGTAAACGTGCAGGTGTAGTG
Organism: Eudonia lacustrata; assembly: GCA_947562085.1. Lineage (NCBI taxonomy): Eukaryota > Metazoa > Arthropoda > Insecta > Lepidoptera > Crambidae > Eudonia > Eudonia lacustrata. The sequence goes on along the minus strand of OX387318.1, from coordinate 19,689,315 downwards.
CAGTTTTGAGAGTGGAATACCTATTTGCGTTACTTCTCCGTCCATGCAACACTACTGCAGCAGCACTGCATAACAGAATACCGAAACGTCAAAATTTGTGCTCATTTTGACACACGCGACGCTGCAGTGTAGTTGCAGTTATTTAGAAGAATCGGCCTACTGTTCCTTCCTGTTGCTAAAACTCAATTGGTATAAATTAAAGAAAGTTAAAAGTTAAACGTGACACTAAGGCAAGGTGTAGGTGTGTGTGTGTGTGTGTGTGTGTAGGTGTGTGTGAGGTGTGTGTGTGTGTGTGTGTGTGTGTGTGTGTGTGTGTGTGTGTGTGTGTGCGTGTGTGCGTGTGTGTGTGTGTGTGCGTGCGTGCGTGTGTGTGTGTGTGTGTGTGTGTGTGTGTGTGTGTGTGTGTGTACCCGCTCCAATGAATATCATATCATATCATATAATCATACGAAACACACTGCCCAACTTGGAAATTGAACCCAGGAGTAGTGTAATATTGGGCATTCTAGAACACTTTTTTCACTTCATTGATCTCACTGACGTTCGATCAATGTCGTTAAAAAAGTGTTCTAGAAAGCCCAATATTGCTTTTGAAAAGTCAACGCCACTCGTGTTTTGAATGTCCAATCGACTTCTTAAAAGCATAAAGATATATATGTTTAAGCGCCTTTGGCTTTCAAAGTAAAAAGTAAATAGTGTTGAATAATTTCGGCGGGCTGGTTAGAACCACGATAGCTCAATTGGAAGAGCACCTGACCCGGTATGTCAGAAGGGTGCAGGTTCAAACCGAGGTTTTTTCAACATTTGTGTTTTTGTAATTTGTTCGCAACAAAATTTGCGTTAAAAATTATATAAACATTTAAGCGCTCTGCTTTACAGTCATTTTATTGAAACTCACGAAACACTGTGGTCAATAATAAAACAGCTGCTATGAGATTTGTCAAACAAAAACAGTTATTGAAATTAAAATGCATTTGCCCACCATCATCAAATGAGCCAAAACGACATGGCGACCTATTGCCAAACAGTATCCGTTGTATTGTTTGTGGTCCTTCGAATTGTGGAAAGACAAACTTAGTAATTAGTTTGTTACTACATACAGATGGTCCACGGTTCCGCAACCTTTATGTATATTCGAAATCTTTGTATCAACCTAAATACATATTTTTACAAAAAGTATTAAATATGGTTGCTGGTACATCGTATCATAAATATAATGACAACACCGAAGTTTTGAGTCCACATGAAGCTTTGTCTGACTCGATTATTATATTTGATGATGTTGCTTGTGAAAACCAAAACCACATCCAAGATTATTTTGCTATGGGACGACATAAGAATATCGATTGTTTTTATATTAATCAAACTTATACAAAAGTACCAAAACAACTTATTAGGGACAATTCTAACCTAATTATATTATTTAAGCAGGACGACGTTAATTTGAAACACGTTTATGATGAAAATGTAGGGTCGGACATGACTTGGTCACAATTTCGTGAAATGTGCTCAACTGTTTGGAAGAAACCATTTAATTATCTTGTAATAAATAAGGATTGTGAATGAAACAAAGGATGTTATAGGAAGACATTTGATACGTTTATAGAAATAGATTAATGTACAAAAACAGTTGTAATTATCACATAAAATCACTTTCATTTGTGACTTAAAGCTGAAAGGAAACCTATTAAAATGGAAAGAGATCTAAAAGAACAAATTGTAAAATCAGCATCAGCTGTTAAAAGAGGTAGACTTGATAAAGGATGCAAAGAATTCTAGCAATGTTACCCTGGAAACAATATTTAAACCTATCGTTGACCCTCTTAACATTTTAGCGAATAGAAATGATAAAAATAACTTACAGGAAGTAAAGCATTATGATCCCATACCAAAAAAAAATAAGAAAAACGAAAGCGAGAAGTCGTATTCTTCTTGTGAAGAATATATTGATTCTAGTAGTGTAGATGACGAGGAATATCAAGAAACACCTCAAAAATCAAACAAAACCCTAACTGTGTCACCTTTTAAGGACCATGATGTAAGTGAAGGTTCTTTTAAGTCCCTCCAATCATCACCAAACGTTATAAATCAAACTCAATCTTCCTCATGGTCTACGTCATCTGAAGTAATTGATACCATACCTTTTGGAATTAGAAATGAGCGAGGGAAACTAAAGCTTGGAAAAACTTGCGTTCATGATGACGGCAGAATTCTGAAAGTTGGAAGCATTTCTTTTGAAAAGACTCTTGGCTTAAAAGAACTATTGTTTAAAAAGGTACCAAATCTAGATGTTATAACAGATGACGACCTTGAAAACTATAAGCTACTACTTATCAATACTAATGCACACAGGCGTAACTTTGATCCTGCCAAACCAATAAACAGCAATAAAGGATTTAAATACATGAGTATTATAAAACCATTATTTAAATTCTCTAAACAACCAACTACTAGTACTGAGAGCCTTCCACAGGGAAAAGGTATCGATCTTTTAAAAAAACTTAAAACAAATACAGATTTAGTTTATTGGGATGATCCAAATGAATTAATAGAACGATTGAAATTACTGCTAGCGTCAAAAGCTGCTGGTAACACGGGTTTGGATAATGAAATCGTTGCAATAATTGAAGAACTGCGCGAAGCAGGTATCATAAATACAGAATATAAACAAATAGCGCGGGGAAAATTAAGCAGTATACTTGCAGTAAGCAAAGCATTGAGACTATAATGAATATAGATAAATTTGGTCATCACATTCATAAACGTTTGAGGTTATCTGAATACATCGATACCCTAAACGATACGTTACAAAAGTGCGAAACGGGCAAATACGACTTAAAATCATCAAAACTAAAAGGTTTATCATCTCCAGACAAGGACGACGAAGCTGTAAATAAGGCGTATTTGGATAAAACTGTGCAAGATCTAAGGAACGAAATAAATAAGGTTAATAGTCGTGTTAAAATTTACATACAGAACTTAGAATCAGCTACTTCCAATCACTTGTCTACTACTTTTAACTCAAAAACAGAAATAGACCGTATGATTCAAGCAAAGTCAAACAAAAATGAGTAAAAGAGATATAGTAGAAGAAATTCACAGAGCGGCGAGAAGAAATTTTCCTCGTCGATGTACAATTATAAAAGGAGTAGATGATTTATGGCAAGCTGACCTTATGGATTTTCAAAAGTATTCGCAATTTAATAAAGGATATAAATATGTTTTAGCACTTTATCGAAATATGTTTGGACAAATCCTTTGAAAACAAAAGATAAAATTAATGTCACTAACGCAATGCAAAATATATTATTAAATTCGTCTCGGCAACCAAAAAATTTGCAAACAGATTTAGGTAAAGAGTTTTATAATGAAAACTTTAAACAGTTGATGAAAAAATATGACATTAACCATTATTCCACATATTCTGTGAAAAAAGCGGCAATTGTTGAAAGAGTAATTAGAACGCTAAAAGGTCACCTTTATAAATTATTTAACTTATGTGGTCAATATCAATGGCTTAGTAAAAATTTAAAAAAAGTGGTTCAGTGCTATAATAGCACTGTTCATAGGATAACAAAATTTAAGCCCATTGACGTCGATAAAAAAAATCAGACGTTTGTAAAGTCCAATATTATGAAATCACAAAATAATTATAAAATGAAGAAAAATAATAAATACTGCGTTGGTGATCATGTTCGGATTAGTAAATACAAAGGTGATTTCTACAAAGGTTATACTCCAAACTGGTCAACAGAAATCTTCAACATTGTTAAAGTTAATCATACGAATCCAACCACATACCACTTAGAAGATAAACATAAGCAAACTATTTTAGGATCTTTTTATGAATACGAACTGCAAAGAACCAAATTTCCCGATATATATCTTATTGAAAAAGTTTTAAAGAAAAAAGGAAACAAACTCTTTGTCAAATGGTTAGGTCTCAGTGATGATGAAAACAGTTGGGTTGATAAAAAATCATTGATGATATAATATAAATAATGCTCGATTAAGTTGTACAGTCACTTTACGAACATCGATGAAGGAAGGAAGTGGCATTGTCAACAATTTCATAGATAGCATTCCGTTCGAGTTACATTTACCTGGATATCAGTTTTGTGGTCCGGGAACAAAACTTAAAAAACGCTTACTAAGAGGTGACCGAGGTATAAATAAATTGGATGAAGCTTGCTTATATCACGATATTGCTTACGATAATAAAGATTGTAACGTTAGACATAACGCCGATTTAGAACTTTTAAATATGGCAAAGAAAAGATTGAAATCGAAAGATGCTGGGAAAGGAGAAAAGATTGCATCATGGATAGTAAAAAATGCAATGAAAGCAAAACTTAAAGCCGGAGCAGGAGTACGTTCATTCATGAAAGGTGTTAAAAAAATTCAAAAACAAATGAAAAAATTAAAATGTAATGACAACCACTTTCACGGCACTGGCAGTTAACGAGTTTCCTTTTATAGTAGTAACAACCTAGACAAACCATTAAAGTTTAAATGCGTAAAGTTGTCAAATTATTGTATAATGGCATTTTCGATAAATAAATAAATAAAAAGAACACAGATTAATTAATTGAATTCTGTATATTATGCATTTTCTGGATGGAGCTCACTATAGTTATCTGAATCACCCCATTTTTCTTTATCAATTCAAAATGTTACTCTACATATATGCTGTTTCTCCAGTAATGGTTATCCATTACTTATAAACGTTTTACTTGAAAGTTCCGACAGTTAAACGCTTAGATAATCATTTCCTCAGCGATTAAGAATTTCGGGGGAAGTGCGACACCATCTTAGGTTTTTATCGTCAATTCCCATAAATGAGATGAAAGCGTTATATGGGTCATCATAGCAGTAGTTAAGTTTAGTTTACTGGACTACTACTGAGAAACATCAACCCCATTAAAAATAATGTTTGGAGTCCGATGATGACTCCCAAAACCGTGAACGTTATCGTGACATGAAATCTTCACACCGGCTGCACAATAAAATTAGAGACATTTCGGGAATTGAGAACATTCCCATGCCCTATTCAAGGGTTCCCCGAAATTATTATATTACTAAAAAAGTTTGAAATTACTTTAACACGAAAAAGAAAAGGAGACCACATATTGAGATAATCGTCAAACCTGTTTATTAAAACCTGTAAAATAACTTTGAAATAGATATTGAATAAATACTTTTTTTTCTTCAAAAAAAGTGATTCTATTTGTAGCTTGTGTAACAACATACAATATGTTACACAGGCTACAAACAGAACGCAAACTGTTTAGTATAGATATTCTAGGCATACCTTTTTAAGTATTTTTTTAATTTTTTAAGTGGTTTCTTGCTGACGCTATATAGCCGAACGCGATACTTGAAAAGCGATTTGTCTAAATACCCTTATTTACAATTTGCACTACGCCAAAAATATCCCAATAAAAAGTCGTGAGCCCTGCAAGAAGGATGCGCACGGCTGAGCCGGAAGAGAAAGTGGGCTACCACGGCTATAAAATACGCGCATGCAGCTGCAAAAAAAGTGTTTTCTAATATAAAAGGAATACGGTTCCCACGTTGCATTCCTATTCCGAAAACTGGTGGGTTGTTACCCCTCATACCAATCTTTGCTGGTTTATCAGCTCTGGGTTCACTCGCTGGAGGTGCTGCAGGTATAACAAAAGCTGTTAACGATTACAAGATTGCTCAAAAAAATCTTCAAGAATCTGAACGACATAACAAGATGATGGAAGCCGTTGCACTTGGAAAAGGATTGTATTTGAAGTCTCACAAAAAAGGAGCGGGCTTGTATTTACAACCTCCAAAAAACTAATTAAACGGTTACCTAAACGAGCACTTACTAATTTAGATATATTAAAGCACTCAGTTGATATTCCATATTTTCGTGGTGTTTTTATGCGAGATACGTTACCATCAAAACCAAGAAAAATTGAGTGCGCTATTCTTAATTTAGATAGTTCTGCAAATCCTGGAACTCATTGGGTAGCCTATGTAAAGGAAGATAATTATTGTGAATATTTTAACAGTTTTGGTAACTTAAAACCTCCGTTAGAATTAATAAAGTATTTGAAAGATAGGCAAATAAATTATAATTACAAACAGTATCAAACTTTCGGTACTGTAAACTGTGGTCATCTTTGTTTATTATTTTTAAGAAAGTATTGGAAAAATCATTTATATAAAGGTTAAAATTAAAAAAACTTGACAGTATAAAAATGTCTTTCACTGTATCCATAACTGGGCAAGGAGCTTCGTTAATAACTAATTATTCACCAACTTTAGAATTACGTGGGCAATATGAGTGCGGACTTTTATACTTTTCTACTTTTAATTCTATTCCTAATATAGATGAAAGGAACAATAAGTTTTATTATGGTATCAATGAGTTCATTGAAATTCCGGAAGGATCATATGAACTTCAAGACATTTGCGAATTTTTAAAAAGCAACATTAAGAATACTGCATTAAAATTGACCTGTGATAATAATACTCTTAAAACTAAAATATTTTGTTCAGAAGATGTTCATTTCGAAAAAAGTAATTCCATTGGTAGAATTTTAGGTTTCGCTAAAGATACAATAAAAGCAAATATAAGTTGTGAATCTCAGTATCCAGTCAGTATTTTATCAACAACCATCGTGCGCATTGAATGTGATGTAGTCGGAGGATCATTTGTGAATGGAAACGCAGGCCATATCATTTACGAATTTGTACCTAACGTACCACCTGGCTATCGAATTATTGAAATACCGAAAAACCTGATCTATTTTCCTGTTAATCAAAGTTCAATAAGTGCAATCAATATTAGGTTACTAGACGCTGACAATAAGCAAATTAATTTACGTGGAGAAGACGTACAACTTTATTTACATTTTAGGAAAACATGATTAACTTCAATAAAAACCCTGCTACATCTTATGTCCAAGTCAGTTCTAATAGTACATCTACTAAAAGAACACCGCTTCAGTTAAAAAAGAAGCTTACTAAAAATAATAAAGAATTTCTAAAGCTAGTAGGTTTGTTAAAATGATTTTTTTAAATATATCTCAACCTACATCGTACGATAACAGTATTGAGAGTTTTGAGTATCATTCGTATAAGCCCTATGTAACAAGTTTCAACAATAATGATGTATTCGTATTTACGAATACCCATAAATCAACAAGATTTGTATGTGTTGCCCTCACTCAGCACTTTGTATATTGAAGGCAAAGCCGATGTGTATAACAGTACCACAAAAGAAAAAATAACGAGTGTAAATTTTGTAAATAATCCCGCATTATTCCTATTTCAAGATATTCGTTATGAATTAAATGGAATAGAAATAGATAAAATTAAAAATGCTGGCATTACAACGACTATGAAGTCTTATTTGTCTTTGAACGAAAATGAATCCAAAAGTGGTAAAGTTTGGGGTTGGTCTACTTTAGGAATAACCAATACTAGTAGCGGAGTATACCATTGAACAAATTATTAGGTTTTGCTGAAGATTATGAAAAAATTATAATTAATTGTAAACATGAGTTAGTACTTTTGAGGAGCAACACAAATGTTAATGCCTTAAAATTGAATAAAGGTCAAGTTGTAGAAAACATAACTATAAATAAAATCGTCTGGCGTGTCCTGCATATTAAAGTGTCAGATCGTGAAAGAATTAATTTATTAAAACATTTGGAAAAAGATCGTGCTATTACACTAGCGTTTCGTAATTGGGATCTTTATGAATATCCATTACTACCCAAACACGTAAACATACTTGGTCTATCAAGACATCATCGCAAATAGAGAAACCACGGTTTGTTATAATTGCATTACAAACTAACCGGAAACATAATATGCTGAAATGTCAATGGCCGAGTTCGACCATTGCAATGTTCGTGACGTAAGAGTATTTTTAAATTCATCGTATTACCCCTACGAAGGACTGAATATCAATTTCTCTGACAGCAAGTTTTCATTAATATACGAACAGTACGCGAGGTTTCAGCAGTCTTATCACGGACGTCGACCAGAACCGTTGATGAGTATGAAAGAGTTCAAAGACATTGCTCCTTTATTCGTTATTGACTGTTTTCGCCAACACGAAACACTGAAGGGATCAATCGACGTACGAGTTGAAATCGAAACAGATCAAGAGGTTCCTGATCAGACCGCTGCATATTGCCTTATATTGAACGATTGTATATTTGAATACAAACCACTGAGTAACATCGTTAAAAAACTATCATGAATATCGATACTATTATAGCGGATGTGCAAGGGTTCAAGGATGTGAAAAATAATTTTATTATAAAAGAGTTATCAATAGAAACCAGAAACCACACGCAGACATTCATAGTTAAGCCACCGTATACTTATAATAATCTAACAGATGAAGAAAAGAAGCAAGTTCGGTGGTTAGAAAAGAATCGTGGGCTCAAATGGAGTGAAGGATTTATTGATTACCGTGAATTTAAACGAATAGTAGTTCCGTATTTAAGCGGTAAAAGAATATTAGTAAAGGGATTAGAAAAGATTATGTGGATTCGCGAGTTATGTCAAGATTGTGAAATAATAGAATTAGGAGAAAAAGGCTGCCCTAACTTTTTTAAATTATATAATGATTATCGTGTGGAAGATAATAAAATCTTGAATTGTGAGTATCATAAAAAAATGTGTGCTTTAAAAAATGTTCTGTGTCTAAAAATGTGGTACACTTCAAATGTTATTTGAGTTATTAATGTAATACAGTATTTTCCTCAATAAATCAAATGTGTCTATTCATCTTTTTGTTTTATTTACTAAAGTAAAAAGGGTTGAATGAAACGATCTTAGTATTTAATTCAATTACATTTATTTGAGAATTTCTTAAAAACTAAAACTACACCCACAAACTTTTTTTGATATATTGCTAATGATAGCCTCTGTTTGATCCATTATGGGTTCAATATGCTCTGTTACCACATACTGCGCACATAATAATGGATCAGTATGAATTTTTTCCAAGTCTAACACTTCAATCTTAATTAATCGACGACCTTGAATCGGAGTACTTTTCAGCACGTAAGAATTATGTTGCTTCAGATAACTTCTTCTTTTTTGAGGTCTCTTCTTCGTGATATTTCTCATCACCTTGTTATACAGCGGGGAATCGCATCGCAATTCATCTGCTCTCCAATTCGGATACTCCTCTGTAAATCCCTCGAGCATATCTTGAGCGTTCTGTTCAAAAGTAGGAGATGATGATTGCACGACCTCCTTGTTGATGCTGAACGACAACGAGTTTTCTTGAGTATTCTAAAAAATAAAATAAAATAATTTATTACATACATATAACCACAACTATTATCCCCGAAAGGCTAGTCAAAGACTAGGCAATAAGGACAGCAAAGCAGTCCTCTACCATAATCCACTTTTCACCAAATAGCGACACAATTACAACACAAATAAAATTATTTTATAATCGTATAAAATTATCTAAACTACTTACCATGTTGATATTATCTAGCTGGACTAACTGATGCCTTCACTTCGATAATTGAAATTGAAACTAATTTGAAACCCATTTATATTAATGTATATGATGACACAGCAACACGTGTATTGTATTACAATGTAGGTTGCTTACTCGAAAATTATAAGATTTTGCAACAAAATGTAATTTGCAATTTAGCAAAATAAAAAAACATTATTGATATAATAAAGAATGAATAACTTAGCAATAACGTGACCTGATTTGTATTGAAAAGGTTTCATATTACCTTATAATCAGAAGAGTTGTATTACACAGCCTACTCTGAATCTGACTTGTTCAAACTTGTTTGCGTTAGAATTTTCTTACTTCTTTACCGTCAATGTTTTATTATACAAAATATATATTTATACTAAATTAAATAAAAATGCAAGTTAGTTTGTTACTTTTATATTTTATTAGGTATATTAAACACAACTGGGTAGGTACAGTAAATCTACATTACATTTCATAGTATAAGTTAATTTTCAAATTAAAACAATGAATCTGAGCAAAAGCAACTACATATTTAATTATCATTTTTTAAATCAAAATATTAATTATATGTGCCTAAGTACTTAAGTATATCGAAAAACGGGTTAAAATATTTTATAACAAGTTCATATTATTTTAAATTCAAACAATAAATCTTAGTAATGATATTAAACAGTAATACATTTTTTTATTTCTCAAGCCATAAGTATAATTGGATTTGAAAACACAGTGAAAACAATTGTTGTTAAAATATATAATCGCAGTGACCCCAAGACATAGTTGATATTTTATTTTTTAATATTACGCGTTTGTCGTCATTACCTGACAAAGCTATCTTGTTCTGTTCTTGGGTAAATATTTCATGCTTTAAAGATTTAAAAATAATGTTTTTCTTTCTTAAAAAAGTATTTTTGTTTAATACATTATAGTAATCTTCGAAATGTACATTTTTTAAAACCTGTTTCTGCATACCTTTAGCCTTTTTTAATTCCTCTTGTAATGTTTTTATACAGTATAATTTTGATCTTAACCCCTCAGGCGTCGAGCCTCAAAAAAAACAAAGTTCCGGAAGTGTCAAGGGGTGTAGGTATTTTAATATTTTTAGTCACTTTTTTGATATTTATTAAATAGCTTATTTTTGGTAAGGTTAAAAATTCCAAAAAAAAAATCCCTCATAGAGGAAAAAATTACCTAAAATTATAAAATTTAAATTAATTAATCCTATTTACTTACCTGTCTGGATAATTTGTTGACTTTTTCTTTTTCTTTTTTTCCTTTTTTAGAAAAAAAACCGAAAAACTTTTTTGGTGATATACAGGGTATGAAAAGAAGCTTAACGAAAACGAAAAATACAGATTGTTCCCATCATTACTATTACTTTCTTGTATGGAGCCATACATGGGAACCTGATAGTTAAGGAGTTATTGAGGAAGAAAGTCAAAACTTTTTTTTACGGTTTTTGCGGAATCTGTTTAAAAAGGTTATTAGTAAATTTTCTTCTAAAGGAACATTAGTGTTTTTCTTCCATTTTCAATTAAAAAGAGACGTTTTAAACCGCAAGGAATGTCGAAGGCACAATGATGCGACGGCTCTCGGCCGGCCGCCTCGTATCGTACGCTACATGCACACTAAGTTGCACGCGTTCCATTGCGTGTCATAAATAACACCTGATTTTGATACCCAAAAATAAAAGTCGTTTCCCAGCATTTATTTTTACTTAATGTTTCTTAGTTTGATGTACACTATGCGTATATTACGGCTTCGGTAAGGGTCTTTTCATACCCTGTATTATCACATTCTTTTTACACTTCACTAAAGATTATGTATTCACGAGTAGATTTTACAAAAAAGTTTATTCGAAACTAAACAAAACACTTCACAAATAATATTTATTTACGCGGAAGTGCAGCGGTGCACTTGTAATGGCCGTCACAGTTCCGTACCGGAACTAAAAACCGTGCAATACACTGACACTTGATGCAAAAAAACGGGATTTCTCGAAATATAAGTAACTTTGGACGAATCTAATGGTACCATTAGATTCCTGAATAAATTTCCAACAAACCTAGTTCACAACATTTAGAACAAAACATCTATTAGCATTTTGGACATAAACCGGGTCGTACTGTGCGATTATGACGCAAAAACAAAGTTCGATGCTTTTTTCACCAAAGTATTTCGTAAAACGGGTATAACAATAAATATTAGAGACTCGACATTAACATTTGACATGACTCGACATGACTCAACGCGACAGTAAATGCTAGGTTGATTTTAATAATAACATTTGCTGGTTTAGGTCATTGCTCCTCCACAGACCTTCTATAATGACTTCTCTACACATAGAGAGAACAGACCACAGCACAACGCAGACCCAGTGCGGTTTGGTGGTGCTAACGGTTGCAGATGCAGCTGGGATCACCCGCTTGACATACCTTCCGAAGCATATAGGAACTCGAGATGGTAAATGTTCGGCCACCCATCAGATGGCAGGTCGTGCGTGACACAATATATTAAAAGAAAAATAATAATATTCAAAACTTACGAACATTATTTTGGTGTATATCTTCTGGATGATTCTCGGGGCGATGTCGGAGTACTGAAGCACTAACTAGTGGTCAATCACAAGCAATTTTACTAGGCAGGGGTGATCAACTTTTTTTCTACTAGTGCTAGTTTTTACTTTCAAGAATAACACCGTATGTAAAAACTGGTAATTCCAAATACTTTTTTATTTTTATTACCTTTAATACATACCTAATGCTTATTGGTCTTATAAAACACGTCAATTCTAATTAAGACAGGTTTAGTCGATAGTTTGACCTTCTGTACAGTTACCTATACGATATACACATAAATGTTTGCACTCATCAAACAAAATGATGCTACTAGCATTCAACCTGAACCTTTTTCGCGCTATAGTCAAGTATCTAGCCACTACATTAACTACCAGTTATATTTTAACGAGTTTACGTTTAAGCAAAAGTATTTAATCAAGTATTGCAATATTATAAAAAAATATGTAGGTAATATTAGTAACAATGAAGTATTTATAAAATTGAAGCAATGTTTGTAACCTCTGGTTTTTTTAATATTCAGCAAAATATATATTTTATCGATTAGGGTGAAAACTTGCAGTGAAAGTATAAAATTCATATTTCATCATTTCCCGTGTAATTGCTGACCTTTCGATAAAACGCTGACAGCGATTAACCGGATGTGCAACATTAGGACTGTTTTCACTAATCATGAAATTTATTAATACATTCCATCTCATAATCGGTCTTTACGAAAGTTGCTTAACCATCACCATCGCAGATCGACTACGCCACTGTGCCATCGAGCTCCTCACACTCTAAAATTATAAATTTCGATGTAATAAACTAAACAAATGTCTCGGTAAGTTAGAAGTTAGCCGCTCGGATATCGAGAGACGCAGGTTCGATTACCGTGAGGCAGTCTATTTTTATAACTTCTGTGTTTATGTACATATGAATACATAAGATGACTTAGTCCCACGACAAATAAATCTAACCATATTTAATGAGTACGTATTAAAATAGACATTCGGTTTAATAAGTTAAACCATGAAAAGGTACTGTTATGGAAATCCTATCTGATCTCTTTTAGCTAAACGTGGCTTCAGCATGACATATTTGTTACCTGTTGCTCTGTCTATCCCACTTGTGGGAATACGGCGTGATGTTTGTGTTTGTATGTATTATGAAAATTTTCGTTTATTGTATTTGTCAATTAAAACAGTATAGACCTAGCTTTATCTTTTTCATTTTGTTTATATTAAAGGGTTATTTCCATTCTCCTCCAATAAAAATGTTCTAAAGTTATCTACAGAAAAAACACAAATATAATAATTTGTTAATCGATTTTCATTCTCATCAAGCACTATTGAGCACTGAGGAGCTCGAGATGTTTTAAATTTAACCACCCATCCAGCGACCCAGCATTGCGAAAGTTACTTAACGGACAAGATCGCAAGCCGAACGCGCTAGCCGCTGCGCTATCGAGCTCCTATACTAATAATTAAATAATATTTTTTATAATAGTCTTTGGAGAAGTCTAGGAATCAATTATAGATTTCTTATATTTTCCAAACAAAAGATTGGAGGCGGTTGGGAATAACTCGTATTAAAATTGTTTTCGTCAGCATTGAAACGGGAAGTTGTTGAATACGTAGGTAGCGTATGTGAGTGTATGTGTGTGTGTAGTGATTGCATAAGTTGTTGTTGGTGAGTTTGATATAAATAAGGTAACTAATAATTCCCCGCACAGTTGTCTGCATTGACTTAGATCAAAAAACACAAGTGTTTATCTATTATGAAAACCTTGAAAATGTGTTGAGTAGATCGGAGTCGATAATGGCAATTGGCAACTGATTCTAATCAAAATACACAAGTGTTTTCCTATGGGTCGAGGTACTACTTTGACAAATGTTATTCATAGTACTAACTTATTCGGGGATCCAGTCCTGGGAGACCAGGAGCCCTAAGCAGCTTAAGTTATGCTGTAATTTCATATTGTTAAAAAAACTCTGCATCCAATAGACGAAAACCTTGAAAATGTGTAAAGTAGATCGAAATCATCGTATACTGAAATGAAGTTTGATTGAAAAACACAAGTGTTTTCCTATGAGTCAAGGTTCAAATTTGACATATTATGTTATTCATAGTACTAACTTATTCGGGGATCCAGTCCTGGGAGACCAGGAGCCCTAGCCAGCTTAAGTTGTGCTGTAATTCTATATTGTTAAAAACCTTTGCATTCAATAGACGAAATCCTTGAAAATGTGTTAAGTAGATCGAAGTCGTTGTATACAAAAATTGAACTATTACAAACCGGATTCTGATCAAAATACACAAGTGTTTTCCTATGGGTCGAGGTACTACTTTGACAAATGTTATTCATAGTACTAACTTATTCGGGGATCCAGTCCTGGGAGACCAGGAGCCCTAGCCAGCTTAAGTTGTGCTGTAATTTCATATTGTTAAAAACCTTTGCATCCAATAGACGAAAACCTTGAAAATGTGTAAAGTAGATCGGAATCATCGTATACTGAAATGAAGTTTGATTGAAAAACACAAGTGTTTTCCTATGAGTCAAGGTTCAAATTTGACATATGTTATTCATAGTACAAACTTATTCGGGGATCCAGTCCTGGGAGACCAGGAGCCCTAGCCAGCTTAAGTTGTGCTGTAATTCTATATTGTTAAAAACCTTTGCATTCAATAGACGAAATCCTTGAAAATGTGTTAAGTAGATCGAAGTCGTTGTATACAAAAATTGAACTATTACAAACCGGATTCTGATCAAAATACACAAGTGTTTTCCTATGGGTCGAGGTACTACTTTGACAAATGTTATTCATAGTACTAACTTATTCGGGGATCCAGTCCTGGGAGACCAGGAGCCCTAGCCAGCTTAAGTTGTGCTGTAATTTCATATTGTTAAAAACCTTTGCATCCAATAGACGAAAACCTTGAAAATGTGTAAAGTAGATCGGAATCATCGTATACTGAAATGAGGTTTGATTGAAAAACACAAGTGTTTTCCTATGAGTCAAGGTTCAAATTTGACATATGTTATTCATAGTACTAACTTATTCGGGGATCCAGTCCTGGGAGACCAGAAGCCCTAGCCAGCTTAAGTTGTGCTGTAATTCTATATTGTTAAAAACCTTTGCATTCAATAGACGAAATCCTTGAAAATGTGTTAAGTAGATCGAAGTCGTTGTATACAAAAATTGAACTATTACAAACCGGATTCTGATCAAAATACACAAGTGTTTTCCTATGGGTCGAGGTACTACTTTGACAAATGTTATTCATAGTACTAACTTATTCGGGGATCCAGTCCTGGGAGACCAGGAGCCCTAGCCAGCTTAAGTTGTGCTGTAATTTCATATTGTTAAAAACCTTTGCATCCAATAGACGAAAACCTTGAAAATGTGTAAAGTTGATCGGAATCATCGTATACTGAAATGAGGTTTGATTGAAAAACACAAGTGTTTTCCTATGAGTCAAGGTTCAAATTTGACATATGTTATTCATAGTACTAACTTATTCGGGGATCCAGTCCTGGGAGACCAGGAGCCCCAGCCAGCTTAAGTTATGCTGTAATTCTATATTGTTAAAAACCTTTGCATTCAATAGACGAAATCCTTGAAAATGTGTTAAGTAGATCGAAGTCGTTGTATACAGAAATTGAACTATGAATTCGATTAAAATACACAAGTGTTTTCCTATGGGTCGAGGTACTACTTTGACAAATGTTATTCATAGTACTAACTTATTCGGGGATCCAGTCCTGGGAGACCAGGAGCCCTAGCCAGCTTAAGTTGTGCTGTAATTTCATATTGTTAAAAACCTTTGCATCCAATAGACGAAAACCTTGAAAATGTGTAAAGTAGATCGGAATCATCGTATACTGAAATGAGGTTTGATTGAAAAACACAAGTGTTTTCCTATGAGTCAAGGTTCAAATTTGAAATATGGTATTCATAGTAATAACTTATTCGGGGATCCAGTCCTGGGAGACCAGGAGCCCCAGCCAGCTTAAGTTATGCTGCAATTCTATATTGTTAAAAACCTTTGCATTCAATAGACGAAATCCTTGAAAATGTGTTAAGTAGATCGAAGTCGTTGTATACAGAAATTGAACTATGAATTCGATTAAAATACACAAGTGTTTTCATAATGGAGCAAGAATAAAATTTGATAAATGCTATAGTACAACTATGCGATACACCTTGGGGCATGGTGGCAAATAAAACCATATATGCTGGATTTTAAAGTTTAATAATGTGGCCTCAATGATGAATCAAAACTATATTACACAATGGCATTATAAACAATATATAAGCTGTCGGACAGACTAAGCGTAGCTGTAATGATGTTATATTGCTATTACAACGTGTAGGCGCTTGCGTCTACACATCAACTTATTCAGTACTGAGAGGCCACATTCACTTTAAGTTGTGCTGTAATTCCATATTGCTAAAAACTCCTGCATCCTATGAACGAAAACCTTGAAAATGTGTTAAGTAGATCGCAGTCGTAGTCATTTTAGTTATCTAACTGGTATGATTACAAACATACTGAAATAACGATTGAGCGTTGTAGAACACTTTTTGTTGGCGATGGCTGAGCGAGTGGTGTTGATTTTTTAAAAGTAATAATTTCCGAGCGCTTTGCCAATCGGCCGTCAAAGCATTCAGTAAATAAATAAATAAAATAATAATAATAATATTTTTTAATTCGACGTTACTAATCATTTACATGATCCGTGTTCCGTGGTAACCGCGAGACTGAGCTACCTATTGGTCATCTCATAATAGTCATAATTATTTATTGCATCATGTTGGTATGGAATAATTTTGTATAATCAGTTTGTTACTTGTTCCATATGAATTATTTTATTTACGAAAAATGAGCTTTCAGTTTTTATTGGTCTTGCGGTGCGGTGTGGTGTTGGGACTGGGATTAAATAAGCTTTAGTAAATTGGAATCCTATGAAGATGGTAAATTGCCACTATCTCCCCTTTTGATATTTTGGATGTTATAGCGGACGCTTGTCGCCATCTAGCGGGGAGTAGCCGAACACACAGAAATTCGTTCGCGTACAAACGTTAGAAGAGATACATTTTTATTGGCATAAAATTGTGTAATTACATAGCAGGTGTTAAAGTAAATTGTTTGTTCCCATAATAATATGGGAACCAACAATTTACCCTAGTCTGGCATGCAATTTTTAGTAGATAGGTACATGTTACATAGAATCAGCTGTTTACTATGCTGTTTTTGTAGGTACCTAAATATTCAGTCAAACTGTAGAACGCCTTATCTAGCCATCTTTTTAGTTTAATTTTAAAACAGCTCTTAAATTTACTGAGGCTTTTTGATCTGTGGGCAGATGATTGAATATTTGGATACCATTTACATAGGCACTCTTGTGATACAGGGCATATTAAGAGCGTTTACGCCGCACACTAGCGCCACTAATGAAAAAGAAACATATCTAGTAATTAGAGATAGAAAATCAAATTATGCTCAACAAACTATTTGAATGAAGTAATTTAGCATTTTTACGTCACCTAATGAACACCTCACATGTTATGGTTTAGTTAAATAAGACGTTACGGCCACTTTTAACTATAACGCCATATTTAACTAAACCATAACATGTCAGGTGTTCATTATGTGACGTAAAAATGCTAAATTACTTCATTCAAATAGTTTGTTGAGCATATTTTGATTTTCAATCTCTAATTACTAGATATGTTTTTTTTTTCATTGGCGGCGCTAGTGTGCGGCGTAAACGATCATTAGAGTAAACTACGAGTATTACCATGTTTTCTAAGTTGCTATTGTTGCGTTCGCCATGATCACGAATGTAACTCGTTCATAGGTTGACGACATGACTACATACCTAGGTACGAAAAGTCGTGGGCAAGACCATTCCTGGCTTAGCATAAGTAAAAGTAAGTCGGGTCAATGTCAAAAACGAACTTTTCGATATTGTGTCGGGTCTGGGTGGTTGCGATACCGTCGTTGTTTCTGATTTCCAAAAAACGAGTGCTTTAGCTACTTACCTTGGGACCAGAACAATGTATTTGGTGTTATCTAATATTTAAATAGCCTATAATACTATCCAACTGCTGGGCAGTGGCTCCATCATTAATCAGGGACGTTATTGAATTCATTTTTGAGGCCCGCCCGGCTTATGGCGTGTATAATGTACAAATACCTATGATGATGATTATGATGATGATGATGAGAATACGTACTGTTGGACATTTGTGGAAGCACGACGACAACGTCGGTGTGTGCATGGCATCTTCGCTGATATTGGTCGGTATATAAATCCATGGCTTGAAAACTACTTGCGGCCCGAATATGTGTATCAGCATCCTTCTTGCTGTCTCGTTCACGTGTTTGTTCATTTCGTCGATGGGCAAATCGAAGACGTGGGTGGCAGCAAAGAAATTCTCGACAGACTCAGTAATGTTGTTGTTAAAATTAAACATGTTAGCATCAATGACTACTACGTTAGGAGCTCTTCTGTAAACTCTTCTTCTAACCTTCATAACATTCGGATTTGTGTCTTCAGGAACGTCTACACCGTTGCAAAACAATAAATCTGTTCTGGTAAAATTTGTTTTATTCATGCAGTTGTGTGTTATTAGTTGACATTTGTTTGTGAACATACGAACTTTGAAACCGCGGCCATCTTG
Organism: Eudonia lacustrata; assembly: GCA_947562085.1. Classification (NCBI taxonomy): domain Eukaryota; kingdom Metazoa; phylum Arthropoda; class Insecta; order Lepidoptera; family Crambidae; genus Eudonia; species Eudonia lacustrata. Next base: position 19,670,566 of record OX387318.1, on the reverse strand, counting down.
CCTGATACCGCACACTTCTTTTGCGTCGGTCGGGTAGGAGCAGTCGAATTCAACGCAAGGTGATACAGTTTCGGATTCCACGTCGTCCATATTTGTTTCTGGTTTATTTATATTGTTGCCGTCTATGAACAGTTGTTTGCAATACTCAGAGTTTATTATTCCGTACGCTGTAAATTTATTAAGCACATTAAGAGAAAGGCTAACACTTAGGTACACTTTATACCTACAAAAAAATTATGAGGTTCAAAGACTTGCACGTTTGGGGTTGTCATCTTACAGGTTAAGAAACTTTTGCATGCAGGGTCGTCGTTAAAAAAAAACCGAGCTTCTCCGAGCTTTTCCGAGCTTCTCTGTGCTTCACAAGACGGCTGGCAATTGTCTTAAGGCGACGCACCGCCCACCGCTAAACAATAAATCTCATACGGAGCGTTTGTGTCCCGTACCATAAGAAAAACTGTTTTTTTTTCCTTCAAATTAAAACTACAAATTAATTTAAAAAAATGAACTACAATATTGAAGTGCGTGTTAAGACTAATCTTCTAAGAAAATTTAGATGCTTAAATCGATCTGGTTAGCATGAAAAATGCAAATCTATGTTTTAAAAGAGGTTACTTTGATATTTTTTTCTCTGTTATAAAAGTTGACAAATCGTGTTTCTGCAACTAGCAAAACGAAGTCAATTATATGAAAAATCATATCATCAAATATCACTTTCATATGTTTTGTAATTGTTGGGAAAAATCAAGATCCCCGCCACGTAAATTTCCAATGCGTCGCCTCACAACATAGCCCGATGTCCCCTTAAGCTATTGCGCTGATAGGAAGGTCTTAGCTTAAAATGAAATTAAGGCGAGGGTTTCCTAAAAATCGGTGTTTTTAAATGAGTTTTATTCGAAATCTATAAGGATTTTAAATCCATAAAAAATATATGTTATTCAGTGGCCTTTTATCTAGTAATTTCAGCTGGTATTTTCACGATATTTTACAATTTCCTGCATCGAATATAATATCAAACATACGTCTTGTTAAATATTTATAAAATATTCAAAATACAGTGAAAAAATTAAACGCCTACCCGACCCAGCCAGGAATCGAACCTGGGTCTTCCGCAATCCGGGCGGCTGCACTGACCGCTATGCTACCGAGAAGGCTGACGTAGACGCTGAATTTTGTCACTGCTTTTGTAATTTTTAGAGTGCTAATAGCGGCACAGCGCGCCATCTATCCAACGGCCATTGCAACCGATGGCTATGCAGATTCATCTTTGCAGATGAAATACTACAAATTTGATAACACAACGCTATAGTAAAATTTTACTTTTTATTTTCAAGTGCTAATTGCTGCACTGAAGCTAAATTAAATATTTATAAATATACAAAATACAGTGAAAAAATTAAACGCCTACCCGACCCAGCCAGGAATCGAACCTGGGTCTTCCGCAATCCGGGCGGCTGCACTGACCGCTATGCTAACGGGAAGGCTGACGTAGACGCTGAATTTTGTCACTGCTTTTGTAATTTTTAGAGTGCTAATAGCGGCACAGCGCGCCATCTATCCAACGGCCATTGCAACCGTTGGCTATGCAGATTCATCTTTGCAGATGAAATACTACAAATTTGATAACACAACGCTATAGTAAAATTTTACTTTTTATTTTCAAGTGCTAATTGCTGCACTGAAGCTAAATTAAATATTTATAAATATACAAAATACAGTGAAAAAATTAAACGCCTACCCGACCCAGCCAGGAATCGAACCTGGGTCTTCCGCAATCCGGGCGGCTGCACTGACCGCTATGCTACCGGGAAGGCTGACGTAGACGCTGAATTTTGTCACTGCTTTTGTAATTTTTAGAGTGCTAATAGCGGCACAGCGCGCCATCTATCCAACGGCCATTGCAACCGTTGGCTATGCAGATTCATCTTTGCAGATGAAATACTACAAATTTGATAACACAACGCTATAGTAAATTTTTACTTTTTATTTTCAAGTGCTAATTGCTGCACTGAAGCTAAATTAAATATTTATAAAATATTCAAAATACAGTGAAAAAATTAAACGCCTACCCGACCCAGCCAGAAATCGAACCTGGGTCTTCCGCAATCCGAATGAAAATAAAAAGTAAAAATTTACTATAGCGTTGTGTTATCAAATTTGTAGTATTTCATCTGCAAAGATGAATCTGCATAGCCAACGGTTGCAATGGCCGTTGGATAGATGGCGCGCTGTGCCGCTATTAGCACTCTAAAAATTACAAAAGCAGTGACAAAATTCAGCGTCTACGTCAGCCTTCCCGGTAGCATAGCGGTCAGTGCAGCCGCCCGGATTGCGGAAGACCCAGGTTCGATTCCTGGCTGGGTCGGGTAGGCGTTTAATTTTTTCACTGTATTTTGAATATTTTATAAATATTTAATTTAGCTTCAGTGCAGCAATTAGCACTTGGATATCTGATTTCCTGAAGGGAAGATCGATACGCGTTGTCCTCGACGGCTACTCATCGGACCAAAAGGCTATCGATGCCGGTGTGCCTCAGGGATCGGTTCTATCCGCAACCCTATTCCTGCTTCATATAAACGACCTGCTTGTGCCCGGTACCTTTGGGTACGCAGACGATAGCACCGTTGCGGATAGATACATGTCGAGTGCAGGGGCTGGCAGACAAGATGTCGACTCTTGTCGAGAGGCCATGGTTAGCCGCTTGAACGAAGCCCTCCAAGCAGTATCCGATTGGGGCGATGCCAATTTGGTCACATTCAACGCTGCCAAAACACAGGCTTGTTTGTTCTCAGCTAAGCGGAGCCCATTTCACCTGGCTCCGACTTTCCGGAATGTGACTGTAGCTATGACTGACAGCCTACAGCTCTTAGGTGTTGAGCTCTCGTCCAACCTCAACTTCGGGCAGTACATCGAGTCCAAAGCAAAGACTGCAGCAAAAAAACTGGGGGTTCTCTCTAAGGTCAGGCGGTACTTCACGCCAGAACAGCTGCTCCAACTTTATCAAGCACAAGTTCGTTCATGTATGGAGTACTGCTGCCACCTTTGGGATGGATCAGCCAAATACCATCTGGCTGCTTTGGACTTGATTGAAAAACGAGCTAAGAGACTCATTGGTGACCCTGCCCTGATAGACGCCAAGCTGCAAAATCTAGAACATCGGCGTAGGGTGGCTCGTCTGTCGGTCTTCTACAGAATACATGAACTGAAGCTAAATTAAATATTTATAAAATATTCAAAATACAGTGAAAAAATTAAACGACTACCCGACCCAGCCAGGAATCGAACCTGGGTCTTCAGCAATCCGGGCGGCTGCACTGACCGCTATGCTACCGGGAAGGCTGACGTAGACGCTGAATTTTGTCACTGCTTTTGTAATTTTTAGAGTGCTAATAGCGGCACAGCGCGCCATCTATCCAACGGCCATTGCAACCGTTGGCTATGCAGATTCATCTTTGCAGATGAAATACTACAAATTTGATAACACAACGCTTTAGTAAATTTTTACTTTTTATTTTCATTCGGATTGCGGAAGACCCAGGTTCGATTTCTGGCTGGGTCGGGTAGGCGTTTAATTTTTTCACTGTATTTTGAATATTTTATAAATATTTAATTTAGCTTCAGTGCAGCAATTAGTACTTGAAAATAAAAAGTAAAAATTTACTATAGCGTTGTGTTATCAAATTTGTAGTATTTCATCTGCAAAGATGAATCTGCATAGCCAACGGTTGCAATGGCCGTTGGATAGATGGCGCGCTGTGCCGCTATTAGCACTCTAAAAATTACAAAAGCAGTGACAAAATTCAGCGTCTACGTCAGCATTCCCGGTAGCATAGCGGTCAGTGCAGCCGCCCGGATTGCGGAAGACCCAGGTTCGATTCCTGGCTGGGTCGGGTAGGCGTTTAATTTTTTCACTGTATTTTGTATATTTATAAATATTTAATTTAGCTTCAGTGCAGCAATTAGCACTTGAAAATAAAAAGTAAAAAAAATACGTCTTATTATTACACTAAATATCATTTTATTCAGACTATACACCGTTTTAGACAAAGAAAAATATACCAAACCAATTGTCTTTGAATATGTAATAGTTGTCGGCCATTATATTTTTAATAATAAGTAAACGTTCAATAAAATCCACATTATTGCCTAATTCGACGCTCGCGCAATCATTCAGTCCCGACCCGAGCGGAAATTGCGGAACGCCTTGGAAATCTCGCAGTCGGAAACGCTCGCCTTAACATACACAAACAATATTAAAAATATTATGTGCCCATCGTGTTCGTCGCAGTAACTTAAACCCAGTGTTCGATAACTACTGGTTTTCGTCGCCAAGAAATAATATAGAATTTCATTGAAATTTTACTGGGTGACAGCTAAGAAATAGGTGGTCTGTAATCAATGGGATACCCGCTTGAGTGCGAAAGCCATTTCATCGAATTTTGTTCCTTCGAAAACCTTTGAGCGACACATCTATACTGCGACTCCCTGTTAAATCGACGTCTTGTTACTGCGATGTTACCTACGTTATATCGAAAACTGTACTGCGAATGATTTTACTGCGAAACTACTTATTATATTGCAAAGCCTTGTTCAATCGACGTCTTGTTACTGCGATGTTATAAATTATTAAACTTTAGTTAAATACATTAAAATAAACAAGTTGTTGCTTGTTATTTATTAATTAACGACAAACTAAAGGATTAACCACTAAATAAAATAATAAAGAAAATAAAGTTAATCAGCGATTTTCTAAAGTAACATAACATCATAGCATTGTAACAAGACTTCGATTGAATAAGGCTTCGCAGTATGATAGTTTCGCAGTAAAATCGTTCGTAGTACAAGTTTTTCGATGTAACGTAACATCGCAGTAACAAGACGTCGATTTAACAAGGCGTCGCAGAATAGAGGTGTCGTTGAAAGGTTTTCGAAGAAACAAAATTCGTTGATACGGCTTTGGCACTCAAGTAGGTATCCCGAAAAAAATTGTCGAGCCTTGTTTCTATCGAACATTAGTGCCACTAGGTACCTACCCTATATAATATATATTTCGTGGCCGGATCTTATAATTGATCACTTTATGATGTAATCGACCATTTCATGAAATGGTTGTATTTCATGATATGCCTAGCTTAAACTGATCATATCGTTAAAGCGTCAACGTTTGATGTTATGCCCTTCCACGTTTGGCCATATCATTAATGTAGGAAATCCTTACTTACTTACCGTCTGTTAGGTTAAGTTAATTTTTTTCCCCCGCGGGAAGCGCAGCGTAGCGAGAGCCAGTCACGGAAGGAGGGAGCGGCATAAGATTGTACAAATCGATTGTATCGACACAAAAATAAACGATATCAGCGCCACTTACGGTGGGTAATGTAAATATTTTACGATATGATCACTAAAGTTTGACCATTTCATGAAGTAGCCGCGCGTTTAGTTGCCCATATCGAGAAACGATTTCTTATCATTGATCTGCCCAACCACATCATGATGTTGCCAATAGTCAGTGAAACATTTCATGAAATGCGACCGTTTCATGAAGTTCTTGAGCATTTCGTGAAGTGAGCAAATCTGCGATATGGCTACGACATACTACCTACATATGGACGAGAAGAGTATCACCTCTTTTTTTTAATATTTAAAAAAACAACTTTACCTTTTTCATCTTCCACCTCGCAGCCATACTTCATTAACTCACACTTATTTTCGAATAGTCGTAGTTTGAATCCTTCGCCCTCCTCTCGAATACCGCAGGCACTCGAACTCCTTTCATTCTCACAATAGAGGTTGGAGCAGAAATCCTGTTTATCATTATTATTCTGCGATTCACAACTCTTAATGCGAAACAATAGAATTTGTAGAACTAATAATCGTTTGTACGGCCAGTGCATTCTTTGGAACGACTAATTAATAAACCGGTACATGTACACCACCCACACACAGTTCAATAATTAGCTTTGATAAGAACATCATTTTGTAGAAAGCAACAGCCATTATTATTTTTACTGCCTTATTACACTACAGATTTTGTTTTTGTTCTTGTATTTCGTAGAATCAACTTAATTGGCCAATTAATCAACGACAATTTGCCACTCTCGAAAGGTCCTGGGGTTTTATTCCAAGATTTCCAAGGCCAGGCAAATGGTTTTAGAATCGATGCATAGATAGAATCACCAACCCGTATTTAGCAAGCGTTTTTATTACTAAGTAATATAACTTGATTTCAATGATGGAGGCCTTTGCCCAGCTGTGGGACAGTATATAGATATTTGTTGAGATTTTGAGCAACAGAGGAGCTCGTTGTAACGGCCGGCCATTTGGGTTGCGATCCTGCAAGTTAAGCTGCTTTTGTAATGCCGGGTAACCGGATGGGTGACCAAATAAAAAAGCTCTTGATGAAGCTATTATTTGTCTTGTAACACGCATTGGGCCAACGTGGTGGCGTGAGTGGCGGTGGCGTCTGTGTTGGCGTGGTTGTTATGGTAGGTAGGTATACAATAGGTATACGCTGTCGTCAGTTAGCTACATCGCCTTACATCAGCTTGTTCTTCGACGTTGACATTCGGTTTCAAAACTGTAGGTAGGTGCCTTTGTTCTTAAACCAGACACAATAGAAATTCAATTGTTCTATGGCACTGTGGTTACCTTGGGCGTCCAAGTATCTACGTACAGGAAAAATGTTGATGTGTAGGTAGTTACAGAAAAAAATCCCCAATCAATTAATCATAGTTGTTTCCAAGTTGTTTAAATCAGCACCATCCAACTAATTCAGGGACTATAGAGGTTGCATTTTTACGAAACATAAAAAATATAAACATATATACATATACAGGATGTCTCATTCAAATCGGTCATTATGGGAAAGTCTGAAACTATAAGACATACGAAGATCTGTTCTTAGGAACCATGTCATCGATTTTATACTTTTATATTACTAGTGACCCGCCCCGGCTTCGCACGGGTGCAATGCTGATACTAAATATACTAAGTACAGAATGTGTTTATATACAAAGTTCACAACTTTTTTGTGATTAGACATTACAAACATGTTTTCTTTAGAGGTTACTCTTGAAAGAGCGACATATAATTGGCCATGTGAAAAACACTCAACGCTGAAATCTAAGCCTGCAACGTTGAAAGTTTGACCCTGCGATTTATTAATGGTCATTGCAAATATATCTTTACCGGAAATTATAGGCGTTCAAATTGGAATGGTAAATCCGATGGTATCAGAGGAATTCGGGGAATCAATACATCTTCTCCGGTACCACATCCGGTGAGTATTGTGCACACTATTATGAAAGTTTTTAGTGATTTTACCAGCAAACGCGTGCCATTGCAAAGTTTAGGTGGATTCAGGTTTCTTAATAAAATAACAGGACAACCTACTTATAACACCATTTTATGAGGAGGGAGTCCAGACGGGTTCAAAGAATTAAGAAATTCTGTAGGAAGATGGACAGCTTCTTCCAAATCGAGAACAGTATCGACCGAGTAGTATATTTGCGTCGGCGCATCAATCTTTGAAAGAATCAAGTTACCTTTACCTTATCTACTTGTTCGTTAGTTGGTGACAGAATCGCTCTTTCTTTTTAACCAAGATATAGCCTTACAACTTATGTTATCAATGTCGGGATAGACATTTTGACCAACTCTTGGATGTTGTCTGTCAAAACACAAAGGTTTTCTAGGTTAATCCTTCCATCACTTTGTGTTAACTCTCCATTGCCAACTTTTAGCAGCATCTCTGAAAAAAGCCTGTTATTACGTGAAGACAACGAAACCCTCATGTTAGTTTTAAGCTCTAATTTATTAACATGTGGCCATGTCCCTTTTTAGGGAAGCATTTATTTCGTCAGCACGTGTTCCTCGAGTCACAACTGGTAGGATTTGACGAAAGTCTCCTGAGAACAGAATTGTACATCCACCCATAGGTGATTTTTTGCTGTGCAAATCGCGCATTGTCCTATCCAGTGCCTCCACAGACGTCTTGTTTGACATGGTGGCTTCATACCAGACTATTAATGAGCAGTCACGCATAAATTTTCCTATATTGCTCTGTTTAGAAACACTACAGACGCTGTTTCAGCGGGAGCTTGAAAGTAGAGTGTGCGGTTCGGCCTCCTTCTAAAAGCGTAGCAGCAATGCCGGATGATGCGACAGCTAATGCAATTTTTCCGGTAGATCTCACTTTTGTTAAAGCAAATTGATTAAAAATGTTTTTCCTGTACCTCCTGGGGCATCAAGGAAAAATATTTTTCCTTCATTATTATCAATTGATGATAGTAATGTAGTGAATACTTTTTCTGATCGACATTCAATCGTGGCTCATCTTGAGCTACGCTATGTGCCTGCATTTTAAATCTGTAATATCTTCGAAAATATTCATTTAAATTACATGCTGTAAAGGGCCACATTGATCTATATTAAATGCACAATGTATTTAAGGTACTTAATTGGATAAGGATTAATGCTGTATTGCTTAAAATCGCTTCGTAAATAGCCCCCCGGCCGGTACCGCCGCAACCGCTATGTCCCTGCATTTTAAATCTGTAATATCTTCGAAAATATTCAATTAAATTACATGCTCTAAAGGGCCATATTGATCTATATTAAATGCACAATTTATTTAAGGTACTTAATTGGATAAGGAATAATGCTGTATTGCTTAAAATTGCTTCGTAAATAAGCCGTTATTTCTCGTAAAAAGTAAAGGACAAAAAAATGATTATTGTGGGTTATCCCTAAGAGATAGACATATACCATCGCGGACTTTTTTGTAGACCTTTTTAAGGTGTACAATACTGTAGTACATTATTTTGACCTATCTCGTAGGGTCCAGCCAGCGTTTGCAATGTAAGCGCAAAAAAATGTGAAACCTCTTCAATTATCAGTGTTTCTCTGCTATATTATGCATGCATTGCAGCATGTATTATACACACAAACCTTCCTTTTGAATCACTCTATCTATTAAAAAAAACCACATCAAAATCCGTTGCGTAGTTTTGAAGATCTAAGCATACATACATACATAGGGACAGCGGGAAGCGACTTTGTTTTATACTATGTAGTGATGTTTATGTGAATGTTTAATTTCTTAAGAGAAAAACATAGCCTTTATTTAGCCGTAACTTTATCAGTTCTGACAAGTTACCTATTTTTTTGTTATTTAGTTTCATTGAGCTTGGGTACTTCCTTACTACTTGGCTTATTAGCCGAGCTTTTCATTTTATTTGAAAAAAAAACTTCAAAGCAAGGTTTCTATGTATTTTGTCAAAATTAGTCGATTTAACATGAAAGAAAAAGTTAAATTGACTCATCATCATCATCTCAGCCAAAAGACGTCCACTGCTGGACAAAGGCCTCCCCCAAGGATCTCCACAACGACCGGTTTTGTGCTGCTTGCATCCAGCGGCTTCCCGCGACCTTCACCAGATCGTCGGTCCACCTTGTTGGAGGCCTGCCCACACTGCGCTTTCCGGTACGCGGTCGCCACTCCAGGACTATCCCGCCCCAGCGGCCATCAGTCCTGCGAGCAATGTGACCTGCCCACTGCCACTTAAGCTTAGCAACTCTTCGGGCTATGTCGGTTACCTTTGTTCTTCTGCGGATCTCCTCATTTCTGATTCGATCACGCAGAGAAACCCCGAGCATAGCCCTCTCCATTGCTCTTTGAGTGACCTTGAGCCTTTTTATGAGGCCCATAGTGAGCGACCACGTCTCAGTCCCGTATGTCATCACTGGCAACACACACTGGTCAAAGACTTTCGTCTTGAGACACTGCGGTATATCGGACGAGAAGATATTTCGTAGCTTACCGAACGCTGCCCAGCCTAATTGGATTCGACGATTGACCTCTTTGCTGAAGTTGGACCTACCTAGCTGGACCGTTTGTCCCAGGTAAACATAATTGTCCACAACTTCAAGGGCAGAGTCCCCAACCTTCAGAGGAGTGGGTACGACACGTGAGTTCGACATAACTTTCGTCTTCTCCATGTTCATTTTAAGACCCACTTGTTGAGAGACTCTGTTGAGGTCACCGAGCATTGCGCCGAGGTCTTCCAGGGTCTCAGCCATGACCACTATATCGTCAGCAAACCGAAGGTGAGTGATGTATACGCCGTTGACGTTGATGCCGAGTCCTTTCCAGTCCAGAAGCTTAAAAACATCTTCCAGTGCAGCAGTGAACAGTTTCGGAGAAATCACATCTCCCTGTCTCACTCCTCGCTGCAACTGTATAGGTTTCGAGCTCTGGTCCTGAAGACGGACTGACATAGTGGCGCTTTCATACAAACACCTCAACACTTCGATGTACCGATAGTCAATTTGGCACCGCTGGAGAGACTGTAGCACGGCCCATGTCTCAATCGAATCGAAGGCTTTTTCATAGTCCACAAACGCTAAGCAAAGAGGCTGGTTATACTCTTCGGTCTTCTGTATAACCTGCCGTAGCGTATGTATGTGGTCTATGGTGCTGAAGCCTTTTCGGAAACCGGCTTGTTCGATAGGCTGGAAGTCATCAAACCTGCGTGCGAGACGATTCGTTATGACTCTCGAAAACAGCTTGTAGACGTGGCTTAGAAGTGAGATGGGCCTGTAGTTCTTCAGCAGGGTTTTATCGCCCTTTTTGAAAAACAGTACCACCATACCTTCGTGCCACGTCTCTGGCGTTCTGCCCCCTAGTACGACGGAATTAAATAGCTTCTGAAGAGCTACGAGTACCGGTCTTCCGCCTGCTTTCAGAAGCTCGGCCGTAATTCCGTCAGCACCTGGTGCCCTGCCGTTTTTGAGCTGTTTGAGAGCCATACTAATCTCGTATAGGCTGATGTCCGGGATGTCTTCGGTATAGTGCCGGGTTAACTTATCTCTAGGGTCTCTAGCTAAGCGTACAGATGGCCGTGTGGATGTGTAAAGCTGTCCATAGAACTTCTCAACCTCTCCCATAACATCGGACCTGGTCGTGACAGTTCTGCCGTCATCGGTTTTCAGCGTCGTCAGTTGGCACTGCCCAATACCCAGATCTCTTGCGAACACTTTTGAGCCTTTGTTCCGCTCAATGGCCTCTTTAATACGGTTAGTATTAAATTGGCGCGTGTCGCGAGTCATAGACTTCGAGATCTGCCTATTTAGCCGCCGAAACTGAGACGCATCACCTGAGGAAAGCAGAACCATTGCGCGCCGCTCTTCCATTAGTTTGAGAGTATGGTCTGAGAACTTTTTGGTTCCTTTTGCACGGTGGGTTTTAAAGAACTTGGACCCAACCGTTTGGACAGTTTCCACAAACCTGTTGCTGTATTCGTCCACATTTTCGCAATCATTTAGGCGCTCGAAGCGATTCTGCAATTCGAGCTGAAAGCTTTCGGGGTTTTGGATTTGGATGGGTGCAGGACGGAGCGTAGACCTTACCAATCGACGTCTTTCCAGCTTAACGTTGATATTCAATGTGCCTCTTACCAACCAATAAACGCATTGATCACAGTGACATCATTGAATATTTGCTTCCTCGTCGACATGATAAAGTCAATCTCGTTTTTGGTTGCACCATCGGGACTCATCCAGGTCCACTTGCGGTGTTCAGCTTTCCTGAAAAAGGAGTTCATCATAAAGAGGCCCTCCCTCTCAAGAAAGTCCGCCAGCAGTTGGCCCCGGGAGTTCCGATTACCAACCCCAAATCGTCCCACTCTCATCTCATCGCCGCTTCGTTTGCCCAGTTTTGCGTTAAAGTCTCCCATGACAACGGTGTAATGAGTTTTGAAGGCTTGTATGGCTCTAGAGATGTCCTCATACGTAGCTTCCACCTCATCGTCAGGGTGTGTCGTAGTAGGAGCATAAACCTGTATGACCTTCAACGAATACCGTTTGGTTATTCTGAGTATAAGGTACGCTACCCTAGGCGACACACTCCCGGTCTCGACAACGTTGTTCACGAGGGACTTGTGGACGATGAACCCGACACCACCTTGGGACAGTTGTTCGCCCTCCCGGAAATAGAGCAAGTTACCGGACTTGAGGATTATCGAGTCCTCCCCCTCTCTTCGGACTTCAGATAATCCAACTATGTCCCACCGTATCTTGCTCAATTCTTCCTCCAGTTCGTGAATCTTCTCGTCAGTCCGTAATGTGCGCGTGTTAAATGTTGCCAGGGCCAGAGTTCGTTGTTGGCGGTAGCCAGGTCTCTGCCGGAGATTCTTAGCACCCCCTGCCCCGTCGCTGCCTTGGCCGCTACCGTAGCTAGGGCGAGCGGGGCCGCCGGGGACTAGGGGCCGGTTTTTGCTGTTGTGCATGTCATGGGGGGGTATTTGCCATAATCGCCACGCTTGGCAGGCGGGTTGGCGATCGCAGTAGGTTGAAGGTAACCTCAGAGAGATGCTGCTGCCCATCCTCTGGAATGGTCCCTTAGTCGCCTTTTACGACACCCACGGGTTGAGATGGGGTGGTGCAATTCTTTATCTCCGGCACCACACGGGACAAAAACGGGGTTAAATTGACTAATTTTGACAATTACAATTTTAAAGCCACACACTTATCATCTGTTCTTCCAATTAAGTTGTGTTCCAATGAAACCATGAAAATTAATGAATCAATTATATTAACAGTTATGTTTAAAAGACAAATAACCAAAACTCTTATTGACATAGGAATATCTTACACTGTAAAATCAAAAGAAATTATTAAAACAAAGAAGAGTCGTTTAAAAGCCTTGGACTTTTTCCAATATAATAAAAAATCCTTTTAAAGTGCATTCAAAACGAATTTTAAAATTAATACAATTTATAATACAATTTTTAAAGTACTGGCATTTTTGCAAATAATCAATAATAAGATTGAGAAATAACATTTCTTATTATTTGAACCAAACCAATAAAATCAATTGAACTCTTGCCAAACACTATCACCACTCGAGTAATCGAGACTAGTAAAGTAACCAATTTTATTTTTTATTTAATTTAACTTGTGCTTTTTCTCTAAATATTTTATACAAAAACACAATAACGTTACTAGCGCTAAAACGTGCTATTGAAAAAAACTAAATTTGCTTGTTTTAATTCATACAATCACAATTTCTCAAATTTGGCTGTATAGATTTGATTTCATTGCCGTTCACAAAAATAACTATTTAAATACCTAGAAATCCTAGAATCAGTGTTGCCAACTTAGCACTTTCGCTGCTAGATTTAGCATTATTTTCATGACTCCAGCACGAAACAACAGCATACAGCACCTAGCACTAAATAGTGGGTACTCATCCACTCAAACGTCAGGAGACACTTGGGTGTCCAAAAAGTACTTTGCACCTTACGTCAAGAGACACTTGAGTGTCCTCTATGGGCAAGTTATCGTTTATATTTAGGGACAGGGCACAAAATGTAGATATTTTTAATAAACTAAGGAATAAAATGAACTTGGACTCTTTAAATTCGATTATTCATATCTGAACAGGGCTTAAATTTTTAACAAGACCTGCCATACATACGGAATTCCCCAAAATATTATTAATAAAATAGGCAAAAAAGAAATGAGCGACCATTCACTTCAACGGCGGCGGCAGTACAAAGAGAAGAAAACACGGCATCGGATACAGACAGTGAAGATGACTGGATATAGATTTAAAATAATTATTACAACTACATTTGGCTTATATTTTTAATTATTTTACATTATGTCATTTTATTAATTATAAATTATATTATAATTTTATTTCTAGTCCAAAAAACTAGCACTATTTTTGAAAATCCATATTTATCTAGCACTTTTTCAGATGTCATTTAGCACCTATTTGTGGTATTGTGTTGGCAACCCTGCCTAGAATCAATCAATCAAATCAAATTCAATTTTTAATTTCCAGATTTTGTATTATTGTGCAATTTATTACAGTGAAATTCGGTACCAAAGTATCAATGTGATTTAAAAGAGAAGAAATCAAAATGACTACTAAATCTAAAACAGATATTGTCAAGCCAAGATTTGTTAAAGTGTACGATATAGATGAATACGAACAATTATTGAATGGATTAAGAGTACCAGCATGTATGTTCACGGAATCCCATCAAGTCGGTAAGTTAAAAGTCTTGTTTTTTTAATTCAATACCAAGTATATATAAAATATTACTCATAAATTATATTGGCTCAGTTTGACCATAAAACAATCTTTTTTTAAAAAGTTATGAAATTATCTTTGTATGTAACCCTCTTTAGAACAGTACCTACTTTTCACTCCTAACAAGACTTAGGAGCTTAAAACTTTGATATTCTTAACAACACTCTTGACCAAGATTTTAGCAGAACTTTATATTATTATAGGTTATTTATGAGTTTTTAATATTTCACAATATTAAAATAATAATGAAGAGAATACTTTATTTCTTCCATAAATCTTATCTCATTTTATTACCTTTTTCAGTGGACGAAGCAAGTGTGATGCGTCGCTTAAGTGCTTTGACCCTCAACGGGCCATCTGATGGCAATGCCTGTTCCTGCTGTGGGGTTGGCCCGTTTGAGACTCGTGCTCAGCAAACGGCACATTACAAACAACACTGGCACACGCATAATCTTAAAAGAAAACTCTTTGGGAAGTTACCTCTTTCTTTAGGCCAGTTTAATACTAGACAAGGTAAATTGTTTTTAACAAGTATATCTGTTATGGCTTTAACCCGATGTGCAGTTACAGGTGTAACTTAGGTTGTAAATTAGTTATCTACATACAGTTGATGATGTAAAAAAAACATAAAACAATGTATGACCCCATATTGAGTAAAAATATAACATTTATTATAAAAATACAATGTGCATACAATACATGATTATTAACTTTTAATGTGTTTCTTGTAGATATGTCTTATATTGAAGGTCAGCATATTTACAATCTTTTTAATTTTATGTAATATTGTCTTTATTATTTCTGTAGATGTGTTCTTTGAAGTATTAATATGAAGAATAAAAACCCGATGTAGAATTGTTATTGAAGATATAATTTTGTGGGTAATTTAACATGTGAAGTAGTGTGTAATATATAACATAGCTATAGCTTTCACTTTTGTATAAACCACAATTTAGTCTACGCATTTGAAAGTAAAACAATAACATTAACTAACATGTATGTAATAAAAAGTATTGTGAAGTAGTGTTAATCAGTATTGCAAACAGTATTACAGATATAAGGTCTGCATATGATGTTGAGTTGTTAAATAAATATATATTTTATATAACATTAACTAACATGTATGTAATAAAAAGTATTGTGAAGTAGTGTTAATCAATATTGCAAACAGTATTACAGATATAAGGTCTGCATATGATGTTGAGTTGTTAAATAAATATATATTTTCGCTAACAGTATAATAAAATGTAGCTACCTGTATATTCCTTTTAAGGTAAACCAAAATTGTCATATATTTTTTTACTATTTTAGAGGATGATCTCAGTGTTTCGGAAACTGACTCTGAATCAGAAGATTACTCAAATAAGCCAGCTTCTGACCTGTTTGCTGCAGCCACAAGACATTGCAAAGCCTTCTTTACCAACAAAAGCGGGCAGGTGTTCTGTGTGTACAGATGTATTTTGCATCATAAAAAGGTAAGTGCCTACTTATTTTAAAGGACAAGTGGCGTTTTTAGTGCTTCTTTTTAAAAATGTCTGCACACAAACAAGACTTTGTTATATGTGTAGAGGTCTTCAATACGATTAGTAATTTATGACAATTTAGCCCTAAATCGTAACAATTTCAAGATATGAGCGATTTTATAAAGAAAGATTTGTATGATCCATATCCGGAAGTCCGAAACTATAAAAAATAGTGAAAAACACGCAAAACACGATAAAAATAAAATTGCATTCGATTTTGGCTGGCGTATTAACACGCCCTGTCTTATTACACCAGCCAATTTTGTAGTTTATAAGAACCAAATACTCTGGTGTTACTCTAGTATACTCTCCAAATAAGTTATGAAATGAAATGAAATGAAATGAAATATATTTAATTTGCGCTTGAGAAAGGTACATTTTTGGTCTTATTCTAGTTTTCTTCTCTTTCTCAGCTGACAATGTAGCATGCAAATAACTTTAAATGACAATGACTAAATATTCCAATTAATTACATACACATAAAAATACAAAATTAATACTCCAAAATGTCAAATACCAATTAAATTACATTATAATAATTATAATTAATATAATAATAATTATAATATGCCAAATAACAAATTCAAGGAAGACCATTTTTAACTGTTTAGGGCTGATTTTTAATCCTCAGATAAATTTTGTCCAACGAATAACATTGTAATTGTGACATATTTTCTAAAAAGAATCTGTCATTATGACAAAATTATTCAATGAATTAACATTAACCGGCGATTGAAAAATCAGCCTTTAGTCTGTTAAAATCATTTAATTACACCCTTCCATTATAAATTCGCTTATATCTCCAAATTACAAATTGTTACGGTTTTGAGCTAATGGCAGATCTGTATTCATTAAACAAAATGCCATTTGTGTGCAAGAATTTAAAAAAAGGCCCACCAACGCCCTTACCAATTGCCCATTGCCCTTTTAAAACCTAGTTTACAATTCCCTACTCAATATTGTATAGCCTCATTTATTATGTCAGCAGTGTAGCAAGCTAGACTTTACATTGTCGATTCAGCATTTACATAATTGACCTTATCAAGTAATCTGCTATGCACATTTTTTAGTTTGAAATTGGCAGTTAATGAAATCACTTAGACTGATAGACTTGCATTTATTCATAGTCGCGTGCGGCGTCGTTGTACTTATATGTGATTGTGTAGAAAAAATAGGTCAGTCTGTAATGTATTGATATTTGACATTTCGCTTCTGTACAAGCTTATAAATAATTTGATTGATTCCACAACATTCCTTGGTAAGTTACCTTTTGTGTCTGTTGTCCACTTCCAATGCGCTCCTCAAGTTCACCCAACCTTATTGTTCCTCCAAAATTACGTAAAAATTACACACATAACTCTTTTGTCCACCGTTCCACCAACATTTATAGCAAAGAATTTTCTGAAATTAATATTTTCAAGATGTCGTTGTTGTCATTAAACCGAGAATTTAAAAAAAATCCGTCAGCGTATTTAATTGAAAACTAGCTTCGGAGTTTTGGCTTTATATAACTAGATAAGAGAAAATTGCAGAAAGCAAGGCCGCTACGAATTATACTTATAACTATTTTCCACCATACAATAAGTCAAAATTGTCTAATGGTTTCAGTTTCTCTGAACAAGAACGCCAAAGTTGGGCATTTTATGCAAAAATCACGGTCAAAATGTAATAGGCCTATTAAGATACAATATTTACCATTACATACTGTTTGTGTATATGACTGTTTGTTGCCAGAATAAATGAAAAGAAATATATTCTAAAAATTCAGCAATACTAAACATTTAAGTACTAAGATTACTTTTTATAGTTGAAAAGTTTGGTTTGAACTACTACTACTACTACGCTGAAGTTCCCAAGCCTCAACCAGTTAATATTGAATCCAAAGGAGGAGCTATCAACAGATGGCGACGGATCCGCCTGGATGGAGCGCTGCAGACGGCTGGCAGTTCCCGTATTCCAGCGGTGGGCTGTGCTCATGGTGTCTGGTGGTAGATTCGCGGGCGCCATATTCTCTGGCAGTATCCCAGTGGTACATAAAACCCACCGAGCATATGTGACACGGCGTGGGCAGGGACAGTCGCAAGCCACACGAGACTCGCGTAGCCACTTGCCGAGGTCTGCTGGTGCTAACTTGAGGAGATACTGCCAGGCGCAGTTTTTAGAGGTTCGTATTAATTTATTTATTTAGTTTTTATTTTTATTTTTTATATTCTTCAGTAGGTACTACAGAAGGATAGCGATACCACTTTATAGCCATTCTCATGTCGTCTGGAGCGTCGCAAAAGGCTAGCGAACCCCTGGCTTCCCATGGTGGTCTGGCTCATGGTGTCTGGTGGTAGATTTGCAGACCCACCGCTCGTATGTGACGACCGTCGCCAAGAGCAGACATCCATGCGGACTATATTCTCACATACAAGGCCGCCATAGTGTGAGCGTTCGGCATAGCGTGGTAGCGCTGTGATGAACGCTTTCACTTCTTGGGCTTCACTGGCTGCTTTCCATCAGGCAGGGTGAGGCCATTTTGGCGTGCCACAATAAAAAAAAAAATAAGTTGGGAAGATAAGGAGGCGTCAGTCTACCCGCCTTCTTCTTCTTTTAGTTTAGCTGCGGCTAATATGGCGTATTCTGTGCCGCATTGCACTGCCTTAAGGGTATACTTTCCCTGTGTGGTGCCTGGGATAAAGAATTGCACCACCCCATCTCTTCCCATGGGTGTCGTAAAAGCCGACTAAGGGACCATTCCAGAGGATGGGCAGCAGCATCTCTCTGAGGTTACCCTCAACCTACTGCGATCGCCAACCCGCCTGCCAAGCGTGGCGATTACGGCAAATACCCCCCATGATGATTTGGGGGAGGCCTTTGTCCAGCAGTGGACGTCTTTTGGCTGAGATGAAGGGTATACTTAAACTGTTCGGGTTATCCTCCCTTTAGGTGGCCGCTAATGATTGCAGTTCTACTGCGCTACTAACGTCGGCCTTATCGACTTATATCACTAGGTGAGATGAATATCAAGCGCATTGTAGTGTTCTGATAGTTTGGACCAGAGGGGTGATCTTCCATACATTGAATAATTAAATTTTTGTTTTGTAAATATTATATAAATTTATAGGCACCCCTGTGTGGTGCCGGGGATAAAGAATTGCACCACCCCCTCTCTTCCCGTGGGTGTCGTAAAAGCCGACTAAGGGACCATTCCAGAGGATGGGCAGCAGCATCTCTCTGAGGTTACCCTCAACCTACTGCGATCGCCAACCCGCCTGCCAAGCGTGGCGATTACGGCAAATACCCCTCATATCCTTGGGGGAGGCCTTTGTCCAGCAGTGGACGTCTTTTGGCTGAGATAATGATGATGATGATGATATAAATTTATAGCGATATAGAAGCGTAAACGCGCACGCAAACGTCTACTACAGCCATCTATTTGTACAGGGAACCTAGTTTCCCATCTTTTTTTTATGAGAGGCACATCTATACCCAATATTATACATACCTAGTCTATGGTTTGGACCTAAATTGTTGAAAATTCCAGATAGAGTGCGCTTTCACTCTTGGCATTATTGTTACTTGAAGACTAAGTGCTGCTTTTAGTAAATTAAAATAAATCAAATTCATTAGAGCAGCACCCAAAATCTAAATTTCTTCATCTTTTAGCACGTCCAAGAAGTAGTGACAACGTGGGCGGAAGACCTAATGGGTTGCGAGTTCATCCTGTACCGCGCGGTAGGCTCGCTCAACCAAGCCGCGCTGTTCGGGAAGAATTCTCCCTTGAAGAGGGATGACCTAAGGGTGCGAGTGCTGCCGTTCCCAACCAAGAAGCCTTCCTACAAGGAGGTGAAGAAGGTGCACGAAACCGTCGCTAGTGTGGAAGTTTACGGTACGTTGGTGTTGTAAGACCTGCTCCGACGAAGAAATAGATCGCTTCTAATTATCGCGAAACGCACATGACTGACTACAAATTGTCTAATTCTAAGTGATATGTTTTTAAATGACAATAGTAATTTTATTAACATTTTAAATGCGCCGTCGTCGTCGCGAAGGCCGGGCCCTGTATCGGCGTACAGGGCACGGTACGGCACGGCAGGGCTGGGCAGAGCAGGGCAGGGCAGAGCAGGGCAGGGCAGAGCATGCAATTTAGAGTAAAAACTTTTAAGAAGAATAGAGATTCCAAATATCTTTAGTGTGTGTTTTTGTGTACTGTAGCTGTAACAACAGTTGATTATAGCCGACTGGTGGGCTGTCTGTCCGAATGTGCTAAACTAGATAGCTACTATGTTTGTTGGTGGGGTGTTCTAGTAGAAACAACTTCCAACCTGCCTCTGCAGGACCACCACCACTACCACTCCTCATTAAATTTACGTTTTTAGTACTTCTATCATGACTTAGGTAGAAAAGCTTTTAATTTAGGCGTTTATTGCCAGACGACCGCCGCACGATTGCACTGCCTTTCATATTAATAACCGGCCAAGTGCGAGTCGGGACTCGCGCACGAAGGGTTCCGTACCATTATCTATAAAAATATTTCAAGTTTCTACCTGTTATCGTTATTAAGATAAAACCGAGAAAAAAATTGGAAAAACAATCACGTTTGTTGTATGGGAGCCCTTAAATTTTAATTTTAATTTATTATTAAAGTGAATAATATAACCGTTATCAATATCGAGCAAAAACGAGCAAAAAAATAATCACGTTGTATGGGAGCCAGAGGGGCTGGCTAAGACCACCGTTTTAGACCCAGGGGTCCCGGGTTCGATTCCCAGCGGGGGGGGGGGGGGGGTACATGTTTGTGTACTCGGTTTGGTTGGTGGTAGGGCTTGTTTGCCCGCCTGGCTAGCTACCACCATCTTATCTAAATATGTCGCCATAACATCAATGTTTGTAGCATTGTTGTGTTCCGGCAGCTAGAGATAAGATAACCAGTGCCTCACTAGTTGAGGATCCCGGGTCAAGTGCGCTTCCATCCTTATCATCACTTAACATCAGGTGAGATTAAGGCACTGTGCTTACCCGTTGATATAAAAAAAATATTAATGTTATTGTGTATGTGTTATAGTGATAATAAATGTCTTATCTATTTATCTACCTATCTTTAGATTGACGCTTAATACGAATCTATTGCGATATTTAAATGAGTCCCTTTCATTTTGTAAGCACAACGCGAATTAATTTAGCTACATTTTATTTTCCAGACACAATGGAGTTATTCCAAAAGGCGTTGATAAGCTCGACGGCGAAGCCCCCCTCCAAATCGGGCTCGGACACCTCCGTGGTCAAGAAGCCGCAGAAAAGCCCCCCCAAGCCCATCAACAGGGCTAAGTCCAGGTAATATCACCAGAAATATTATTTTTTAGAAAGCGCAATAAAAAAAACCGTTTTTTTTCAGGTTTTGTATCGTTTAAAAATCGTTTCATTTGCAGTGGTTAACGCGCCCGGTCTGCGATTGCTAAAGTTAAGCAACTTTAGCGATTGCCGGTCATCGGATGGGTGACCAAAAATTTATCATAACGAGCACCTATGTGCTTCAGAAGGCACGTAAAGCCTTTGGTCGCAACTGTATAAGCAGTCGTTAACAACCGCCAATCTGCACGGAGCCCGCGTGGTGGTTTATGGCCCTTTCTCCGTATCCATCCATAGGGAAAGCTCGTGCTCCAGCAGGGGGGACATAAAGCTGCTAAAGAGAGCTGGTGATAAAATATTTTAGTAGTATCATCATCATCATCATCATTATCAGTTTATTACTATTTTAGTGTGCTAGGGAAAATTTATTGCTTATTACCGTCATCTCCCCAGACGCGTATGGTTATGTGGGGTTCTCCCCCAGCTCCCGCCTTTCCATGCCTTTCGTTGGGCATTCGAGGGAAAGAGGATCATCAAATCTTGCTTAACCAAAGCTTAAGTAATTATTCTGTGAAAGGATTGACTGTACCCACTCTAAGTGTAGGAACACACTATGCCGAAATTACGCGACCGAAGTGCGGCATGATTACGCCTACAATGCTATTTGAATTACTGACGACACATAATACCGAAATTACGTTGCGTTATAGCGTACAGCCGAACTTCGGTCGGGCGTAAGTTCAGCGGCAATACGCGACCGAAGTTCGTTTCGATTGCCTACGAAGATCCGGGGGCGGGGCGTAAGTTCGGCACTTATGGTGTGTCATATCAGCCGAATACGTCGGAACGTAAAATCAGCCGCGGAACTTCGGTCGCGTAATTTCGGCATAGTGTGTGTTATACCTAACTAACAATAAATCGGCTACAGTAGTCTAGTGGTTAAGACCATTGGTCACATACCCACAGCCATATGTCGTGGGTTAGATTTCTAGAGGAGGCCTACATGTACATGTACTTATATGTAATGTATTTGGTGTGGATGGTGGTAGGGCTTGTTTGAAGTCCGCATCATCTTATTAAATTGGGGCGCCATTACAGAAAACGGTCCGAGGTACGCTTCCATTAGCGTAGCGTTTAGGCCTTAGTGTCACTTACCACCAGAAAAGATGAAAGCAAATCGCTCCTCTTTTGTGGAATAAAGTATGTATATTGAAAGTAGTGGTCTAGATTGCTACATTTTGCTTGAACCGGTTACAACATGTACGCTGGAATTTAATTTAAAAAATGTGTTATTGTTGCAGTTTTTTAAGTCTATATATTACATAATCTATTACTTATCAATCCTATATTTTTGGTATATACAGAGAGTGCACCCCGTCCGAACCATCAATCCAAAAGCCGACGAGCGAAGACGAAGGATCAATGTATATATGTTTACATTTTATGTATACTTAACCATATAATCATAGGCTTAAGGCCCCAGTACACAATGGCGTATACTGGCCCACTTCAGGCGATCGCCATTGTGTACAGGGGGTAATGGCCAGAGTGAACGAGAGTGCGGCAACTTCACACAAGCGCTCCGAAATGCACGCACACAAGCTCGTAGTTCACCTACATTAGCACACGGAAAAAAGCATGGGAAAGGAGTACCCGATGACGCGGCTGTCATCGCAAACGCGGATCGGGCAGCGTATGTTGCTGTAGTAACGGAGAATAACAAGTATGTCACTGAGCGCTGCCGATCAGTATACACGTACTTTTTTTGGTTTGGGTGTCGCGATTGCGAGTTTTGTTGCATTTATAGGTGGGTGCCTATCGAAAATGCCTGGAAAAAAACTTATATTATATACTTTATAATGATATAAGTACTTTATAGTGTACACCTAAATTGTGTGTTTCATTTATAATATATGTGTGGCTCAACCCTAGCCGGTAGCTACAGCTCGTACGTCAATTCAAGATCACGGCACTGTTGCCGCACTCTCGTTCACTCTGGTAATGGTATATAGTGACGGACAATTGTCAATCGTACACGTGGGCTGTTGTCGGTTTTTTGGGCACACTTCAAAGGAACCGTGGCGTAGCGTGGCCTGTGGTGTTCACACAATCGCTCATTGTTTAGTTTGTCACCGACCGCTGACCGAGATAGTGCACTTTTTTGTAGCGTGCTAGTACTTGAATTTTTGATCGCCCAAAATATCATTATCGTGGAGCAATGAAGAGACTTTCCAGTTTATTGATTTATAAATGTCTCTTTCTTTTTTTTAGTTCAGAAACAGGAATTTACAGGGAGTCTGCAATGCGATTCCATGTATCATTGACATGAAAATATCGTACCTACATTACTGCATGTTATGTTCAGACGAGGCTCTTCTATCGCCTATGTTCATCAGGGATAATGTAGGATTCTAATGCTAAAATAATTTTTCAAATCGGTCCATTAGTTTCGGAGCCTATTCAATGCAAACAAACAATCAAATATTTTCTGTTTATAATATTAGTTTAGAAGTATACTGGTAAGCAGTATCTGTATATTAATACGTGAAGCAAAAACTTTGTACCCCTTTTTACGAAAATTGCGCGGACGGAGGAGTATGTAATTTCGCACACTTATAGTTTGTATAGAG
Organism: Eudonia lacustrata; assembly: GCA_947562085.1. Lineage (NCBI taxonomy): Eukaryota > Metazoa > Arthropoda > Insecta > Lepidoptera > Crambidae > Eudonia > Eudonia lacustrata. The sequence goes on along the minus strand of OX387318.1, from coordinate 19,646,984 downwards.
AAGGAGTACAGAATGTTAATATTTTTTTTAAATTATGCATAATAAATACATTAAATCAATAAAACAAACATTACACACACTACCATGTATTTGACACACGCACATTGATATATATCACACGCATATGTAGTTGACACACACGCATAAATACTCTTTTCAAAAATTTTAAAAATGGAAGAAAAGCATAGGAGGAGGCCGAAATTTGTCAATGCCAAACCAAACTCACATTGTATCTTTTTAATTTTTTTATTGCTTAGGATACAATCCGTGCAGCCTTAATAAAATTACGGTCGAATTTCGACCACTGGGCGACCACTACACTAGTATAAATAAATAGCCGCGGCCCGTAATTACCTCCACGTCCATCGCAAGTGTTTCGCCAGGCAGCAATGAGCCATGCGCCATTGTGTGAACACCTAGTGATCGGGCCTACAGTTGTGCATTGCAAAGCATGGCCCATCACAGGCCATTGTATACTGGGGCCATTAGATATTAATTACTTTATGATAAACAAAGAACCGTATTTTTGACCGTGTCTGTGGTTTAGGTGTTCAGACCACACCGATCTAAGTTCCAGTCCAGATTGCCCGGGTTTGATTCCCAGTGGAGGGCACATGTTTGTGTACTCGATTTGGTTGGTGGTAGTACTTGTTTGTCCGCCTGGCTAGCTACCACCATCTTATCTAAATATGTCGCCAAAAAATTTATGTTAGTATCATTGTTGTGTTCCGGCAGATAGAAATAAGATAGCCAGTGTCTCAGTAGTCGAGGGTTCCGGGTGAATTTGCTTCCACCTTCAGCCTTATCATCATTTACCATCATGTGAAACCAAGTACTTACCTGTCAAAAATATTTTTTTTTGTGTATACAGAGAACGGACTCCACGCGAGCTACCAACCCAATTGCTGTCGAGCGAAGACGAGGGACCGTGCTTCATCGACTCTGAAACACCAAAAGACTGGATCGAAAAGCTAAAAGAACAAACATCGAATGGCGTCACAACTAACTCTAGGAAGGACCTACTCAGCGATATATCGGTGCCCAGCCCGGTACAGTCGGACAGCGAAACTGAAACTGCTGAAATGAAAGAGCAGGTGAAAAAACAGAAGAAAAAGAAAAAACGGGAAGAGAAACAGTTGGAAATGAAACAGCAGGAGCTGAAGAAAGCAGCGCCGCAGAAGATTCCGACAGACATCAAGAAGGTAAGAAAGATTATTTTAGATTTTTTTTTTTTTTGTTTGCTTTTGTTTGTTTATTTTAATTGTTTAAGTAATTTTGCTTAAAAAAAGCCTTTTTCGATATTTGCGAATCTATCACACCATTTCGGAATGCATTCTTCTATCGAGGAGAGAACTCAGTAATAAAATAGGTAAGTAGTTGACTCTTAAAAACTTTTTTTTTGCTAAAATCAATTTTAACAAACATTTACTAAAATAAACGTAACCTTTGACCTTTTGACGGTAATGAGCGACAATACTTATAGTTAATAATACTTATGGTTAACTTATAAATAAATATTTGTGTTAAAGAATTAAGCATCTCTCCTGAAATGCTGCAATCTGAAATTTTAAGATTTTTCTATATTTTCTTAGTTCTATTGAAATGAATAGTAAAAAAAACAAAACACAAAATAAAATTCTACTTTGATATTTTTGAATCCCCATTTCTTGTTGCAAATTTTGTGCATATTCACTTAGGTACTTTAAACGTTAAAAAAATATTTGAATTGCAATGTGTGTTTGTTAGATGTGGAAGGCGATTTTGAGCACCGAGGTGACTCTAGAAACTATACTGGAGAGCTGGGAGGGCAGCGAGTTGGAAGCTGCCTGCAACACGCAGGACCCCACCGACGGTAACACGGCCCTGCATAAAGCAGCCATCGCCGAGAAACCGGATATGGTCACGTGAGTATTTCATTTGTACGAGTATTCACATAGACTTACCTATCTGCCGATCCGATCCAAGCCCTTCGAAGAATGTAGGGCACGGGGACATGCCACGACAATGCCATTCCCTCTAGAAAACCTCCGAAAATGTTTCTTTTCACACGGTTTGAGGAACCCTTTAAGTTTCTCGCCGCCCCCAAAAACCTGCCCCTTATCACGAAATATTGAAATATGAAGATTATTGCCAAATCAAATCGTTAGTTTATCTAGTCAGTCCTGGTCAGTACTCTATTTTATTTATTATTTGACATTAATAAACATAATTATAGAATATAGTAAAAAAATTAAATGCCTACCCGATCCAGCCAGGAATCGAACCTGGATTTTCCGCATTCCGGGCGGTTGCACTGACCATTATGCTACCGGGAAGGCTGACGTAAGCACTGAACTTTTTCACTACTTTGATTTTGACTGCTATGAACTATTGTGTGAACAGTCAAATCCTGACGGCCGGCGGGGACCCGTGCATTCGGAACAACCAGCTGCAGACCGCCTACGCCGCCACTCCGCATCCAGAAACCAGAGCAGCGTTCCGACTGTTCCAGGGGCAGTTCCCGGATAAATATAACTACGCTAAGGTGAGGATACGAGTCGGCAGGAGCCATAGCTGTAAGGCCTCTGAGGCCTTTGCCCAGCGGAGGGACAGTTATACGGGCTATTTCCTTCCTTCCTAGCCAGTCTATTGATTTTGGATGACTTTCTTTTAACATAATAGGAACACTTTTTTATTTAAAACAGCACCGAACTGCGCATACGCATTACTTGACTCACATTCGGCCTAATTAATTTTACTTGTAATGACTTAGGCCCGGATAAATATAACTACGCTAAGGTGATGATACCAGTCACTGGAGCCAAAGCCTTATTCTACACAAAACAACTATGTTGTAAATTCATTTTATTCTCGGCCAGCATCAACCAACCAAGTTGGCACACTGAGATGAGGCTACGATTCTGAAAAGGCAGTTTTGTTTCTGTTTTTACGCCAAAGTAAGGAGATTCCAAGGAGCCGCCAGGTACCACGCTCCACTCAGACACCAGAAGTCGTAGCTTACGTAGATGCTACACGGAACAATTATGCTGTTGATCCATTTTGTTGATGCTACATCAAACAACTAAAGCTACGATTTTAACAATGCAATTATGTTTCTATAAGATGTTTGGTAATAGGTGTATATTATATATTTATTGTATATATGTATATTTGCCATGCAACCAAGTCTGTCGCACTTTATTAAGTCCATCGTAACGGTCTCGAGTTACTTGAATTGTGGCGGCTCCACCTACCGCATACGCCGCACATTAATCGACACGAAGCAAACACCTTCTCAACCGTGTCAACAGATGGCGCCACAAACGTATATCAACGACGTCGCCATACTACGACGTAAAAATAGTATGGGAAGCCTGCATCGCGGTAGCGACATCACACCATCTCCTTCGCTATATATAGCACCTCCATCTAACATCCGTTGGACCTCGGTCCCCGAGCTATACCACCCAGCTCGGAGGAAGATCTTCCCTTTGCCTTCCTCAATGTGGTACTCTACCTACCATCGGCTCCCTACATGAATAATTTTTTTTTTGAGGTTTTATGATAGTATCAAGAACACGGATAACATGCAAAATCATATTTAATTTTACGTAGATTTACTTTTCCAGACATTAACTCAATTTTTTTTTTGTTAATTCCTGTAATGTTTTGACTTCTGTTTATGTTTGACCATGAGGTTGTCAACGAAGAACAACGTATCAGCTTGACCTAGGGTTGTCACTTTTCAGTTTTACTTAGTAACAAAGTACCTCAATATCTCGGCCATGTGGTGCTTTTCAGTTATGTTCATAAATTTCCAGGGTTCTATGAACGGTACCTTATCTGCTTACTTACTTACTTACCAAACACCCTGTATATTTTACTACCTTAGGGGCTGCGCAAACGTAGACACTTTTTGTTACCGACACGGCACACCATACAAGGAAACCGAGTTGCTGTATCAGTGTCAGGTGGAAGTAACTGGACACAAAAAGTGTCTACGTCTGCGCAGGGAGGGCTGATTTCATATTCACTGGTAGCTTGTATCCCACACAAGACACAAAAGTGTCTACGTTTGCGCAGCGCCGTAACATAAAGGCTGAAGCAACGGGAAGGCTGACGTAAGCACAGAATTTTTACACTGCTTTTTAATTTTTGAGTGCTTTTAACGGCACAGTGCCATCTATCCAACGGTTATTGCAACCGATGGCTATGCAGATTCATCTTTGCAGATAAAATACCACAAATTTGATAACACAACGCTATAGTAAATTTTACTTTTTTATTTTTTAAGAGTTAGTTGTTCTTAAACCAGACACAATAGAAATTCAATTGTTCTATGGCACTGTGGTTACATTGGACATCCAAGTATTTAAATGCTAATTGCTACACTGAAGCTTAATTCAATATTTATAAAATACAGTGAAAAAAATAAAATTAAAAAGCAGTGTAAAAATTCAGTACTTACGTCAGCCTTCCCGGTAGCATAATGGTCAGTGCAGCCGCCCGGATTGCGGAAGACCCTGGTTCGACTCCTGGCTGGGTCGGGTAGGCATTTAATTTTTTCACTGTATTTTATAAATATATATTTTTTTATTTTAAGGAATTTAAAAAAAAAAAAACACAAATGTTAAAAAAAAATCCACGAGCAGGATACCGCTACCGGTATGTCAGAAGGGTGCAGATTCAAATCCTGCTCGTGGATTTTTTTTCAACATTTGTATTTTTGTAATTTGTTTGCAACAAAATTTGCGTTAAAAATTATATACTTAAACAAAACAAAAACATTTTATAAATAGCTTGCCTACTTCATAACTGATCTTTAGTATTTGTAAAAATATTATGATCGGATGTTAATGACGGTAGTTGTTGACATTGAATGGGCGCCTTTGGATTTCAAAGTAAAAAAAAAGTAAATAGTGTTGATCAACTTCGGCGGGCTAGTTAGAACCACAATAGCTCAATTGGGAGAGCACCTGACCCGGTATGTCGGGTGCAGGTTCGAATCCTGCTCGTGGAAATTTTTCATCATTTGTGTTTTTGTAATTTGTTTGCAACAAAATTTGTGTTAAAAATTATATAAACAAAACAAAAACAGATTTTTTTAGATAAATAAGATCAATAGATAGATATAATCACTTCAAACTATTGCTCTTGCCCTCAGTCGCACATCCCAGGGCCGGTTACCCCTGAAATGTTAGAAGCGGAGCGCGAGAAGAAAGCGCAGCAGAAACGCGCGAAGCGGCAGCGCGACAAGGAGAAGCAGGCGGAGAAGGTCAGGACCAGCCAGTTCCTGTTGATGACTGACTCCGAAAAGGTAAATAGTAGCAAGGAACAGTTAAGAATTTCTCATATTTAACCGCAACCCAACTCCAGATACCTTCTCAGCACTGGCCTCTCAATGCTGGGAAGAGGTCTCATAATCATTATCATCAGCCTTTACTAGTCTACTGCTAGTAAAAGACCTATGTCGCATAGGTCTTTGAAGCTCTCTCCCTTTTCTTATGGCCATAGATCAGAATAATTAGTTTTTTTACATACCTTTGCGATGTTAGCATAGCATTGATAGATAGACTCCTACGCAAGTTTAGTATTTCCGAAATTTGGATAGAACAAAGTTGAATATTTTTAGTAAGATTCTTCTGTAACGGTCATATCAATGATATCTCATCATAGTTTGTCATAGTTGGACGTGTACAAGAAGTTGAAATATATTTTCTCCTTTGATTTTATCGGGTTATCCATACTATTGATAACGTTATGACGTAATTCACAGAAAAACTACCTATTCCGATCTATGCTTATGACAATTTCCTGCCTTGTTGTGAATAAGCACAATAGGGTATTTGATTACAATGAAAATATTGATCAAACTGTTATTAACTTAATAGTAAACATGTTTTTAAACTAATTTAGCCAGCACAAAATTTTAAAATAAGTATGATTTTTATAAAAAATCATTAATAACATGATAAAATTTTTATGATTGACCACGTGATCAAAAACGCACGGGATGACGCTGAATCTGGACTGACGTCACCAGCTTGTAAACAGTAAATGTCAATCAAAGTTTTGTACGTTTAATTTGACAGCTAAAACTTTGTTTACAAGCAGGTGACGTCACGACATCACGTGACCTGCATTCAGCGTTTTGGCGGCTATTTTATTAATTTGAATTTTAATGGCGATTTTCATAAAAAATAAAGAAATTCATAACGAATTTATCAAATTGCAAATATATTATGCTATAATGAACCATTAGACATATTTTTCTAAAACCTGTCAAATACCCCATTTATATCATCAGCCTATCGCCACCCAATCCTGAGTGTTGGCTTCTCCCTTTGCACAACCAATTTTATTTAAAATGGCTGAAGTGTCAAAAGAAAAAATCGAAGTCAAAATATCATGGTATTTGACTTATTCTTATTATACAAAAATATATGTTTTATATTTCACACACAACGAAGAAGCGATTTTCAACCTTATGGTTGTTACGTTAAGGCAGAAGGTGGAAGCGCACTTCTCCCAGAATCCTCAACTACTGAGGCACTAGCTATTTTATTTCTAACTTGGTGGTGTCTAGCCAGGCTCTGGTACTGAAACATGTGGTCTTACCATAAGACAATAGAGGTATTTAATATTCATCCCACTATAGTTTGACTTGATTTGACTCTTATTTCATTGTATTAAGAGTTGTATCGTTTACATGATAATGCAATGACTGTACATAGAGTAAATTAATAATACTTAATTGTAACTCAGACTTCTAGGCGGGAAAGTGAAGAGTTATAACTGCGACATTATTTTCTAAAATTTGTGTTAATTAGAGTGTCAATGATGTGAAATAATGGTGGATTAGGTTAATCATCCACCATTATTATTAACCTTCAGGCAAATGAGACAAAACAATGCAACGTCACTTTTCAAATCATAAAGTTCGCCTGAGATCTTAGTAAAGCCCCACATGTTTACTGAGATACTCAAGGGGTTAGAGGGTATGTATTTATACTTTAAGAAAAAAAATACTACTGACTAAATGTGCTAACCGCACAAAGCCGTCAAATAAAGAAATAAAAATGTAACTCACTTTTTTACTGTAACTCCTCAGCTAAAGATTGTGCAGCCACGTTGCTTCCTTTGCGGTTCGTCTCTGCCGAAGAAACCCTTCGAGTATGACCACTTCAAATTCTGTGCCATAAAATGTATGCAGAATCATCGGAACTTAAGACCATTACATAAGAGTGCGTAAACAATATAACCCTTAGTGGTGCTATTTTAAAGTTCACTTTTAAATTATATACCACGTGAAGTATTTATTCTACTAGGATTTTCGAAGGAGGATATAAAACTTTTTTGTAATACATTGTATAATCAATAAATTAAAATCTGTATCTGTATCCAGTTTGAATGGTAACTTATATATCAAAATATGTATTGAACTCAGATTCCTTAGGAACATAAATGTCGATTTTGCCATATTCAATAATCATTCGTATCTCAATAAAATTGTGATTTGCCCTAAATAAACATGGTAAACAATTTTGTTGTTTTTTATTTTACGAGAGCATTGAATAATGGGTATTATCATTCGGTCAAGATTTGATATTATTATTATAATTTAGTTTATTTTTACATGCACCCGTTTTTATTTTCTCAATTTTATTATTTTTCGCCTAAGGTTGCCTGGAAGAGATTGCTTGTTAGCAATAAAGCCGCCTATTTTGTACAATTTTTTTTTCATCAATTTGTCTGTATCTGTATTTTTTGTGTACAAATAAAGTTTATTATTGTTATTATTATTTCCTTTATTTATTTTTTCACATATTAATTTACTTTTGTAAATATTTTCTAAAAACAAGACAGACAAAACATTTAAAAATATAAAAATAGGGGTCCACCGGCATCGGGACCAAGGTCCAAGCTACCGGTGGTTAGGGCTCCAGAGACAGGTCCCTCCTCACAATGCGTGCCGTATCGGAGAACTGCCATCTGAATCAGGCCCTTGATCCAGCCGCCTAACGAGAGCCTCATGAGATGTTGATCGAGGCTCTTGACCATCAGGCCGTTGGCCGGAACAACAATCGGCACGATGACAGCCGAATCCACATTCCACATGTCGACAACCTCGTGTGCTAAGTCGAGATATTTGATTTGTTTCTCTTTCTCAGTTTTCAGGTTCTCGTCATGGGGAATGGTGATATCGACAATCATCGTGCGGCGCGCTAATCGATCTATCACCACAATGTCAGGCTTTTGGCTACAATAGTCCTGTCAGTGATGATAGATCGATCCCAGTTCAACGTGACATGGTCATTTTAGAGAACTGGGTCGGGCACATACTTGTAGTACGGTACCTCAGAATCCACAAGTTTGTATCTCAAAGCAAGTTGCTGGTGGATAATCCTGGCCACTTGGTTATGCCTGTGCAAGTACTCACCGTTAGCCAGACGAGAACATACAGAAATAATATGTCTGATAGACTCACCCGGACGGTGGCATGCCCGCCACATGTCAACCGTCCCGTCCTTCATAATATATTTCCGGTAGTTATTCGTAAGCATAACTTCGTCCATAATTGCACAGACAAAACCTTCAGTTTCCCTGAAGAGGTCACCGAAACGCAGCCAGGATACGGACGCTAAAAAGTCTACATCGGGTCCGTGGAGGGCCCGATAAAAGCTCCCATGGAGCTCCTTGCCTTAAGCACCTCCCTGCGGTCATTGGCACTAAGTACTACGAGTTTTTATTATTTTTATTATTCTCTTTATTTATTTTCTTTCTTAAACTAGATTTTCACAATATTTTAATATAAAAACAATAAAACATATAAACCTAATCCTAGAGTACCGCCAGCAGCGGGGCAGGGCCCAAGCTACCGGCGGTCAGGGCCCAAGCTACCGGTGGTCAGGGCCCAAGCTACCGGTGGTCAGGGCTGCAGAGTGACAATACGTGCCGTGTCAAGAGTACTGCCTTTTGCATCAGACCCTTGACCCAACCTTTCAGCGAGAGCCTCTCTAGGTGTTGATCGAGGCTCTTGGCTAAAAGACCGTTTGCCGAAACGACTATCGGTACAATAATGGTTGAATCCACATCCCACATGCCGGTAATCTCGTGAGTCAAGTCAAGGTACTGTAGTGATCGGGACTGCTTGGAGGCGCGAACCTACTGGCAGCCGTCGCGTTCTGAATACCTTTCAAATAAGACGTCACGAGAGAGAAAAACAATTGAGAAGAGGACTTCATCTTGATCCGCCGAAGCGACATCATTCTTTGAATTGTTATATTATGAGTTATTTAAAATATCAATATAATATTAACTTATCCAGTTGTCGTTATTACGCCTTACGCCCCCAAAATATAAATAACGGCCAAGCTGGTCGTTACAGTACTTACTGAGCTTGTCCTCGGTTTTCACGAGGTTCTCATCATGACGTATGGTGATATCAACCAGTATTGCCCGGCGCTGGGATCGGTCGACCACCACGATATCAGGCTTATTGGCGACAATAGTCCTATCCGTAATAATGATAGAGCGGTCCCAGTAGAGCGTTGCATAACCATTTTCGAGTACTGGCGCAGGTGCGTACTTATAGTACGGCACCTCCGATTCAACAAGGCCATATCCAAGAGCAAGTTGCTGGTGAATTATTCTGGCAACTTGGTTGTGTCTGTGCAAATACTCTCCGTTAGCAAGATGAGAACAACCAGAAATAATATGACGGAGTGATTCTCCTGGACGGCGGCATGCCCGACAGATGTCGACCGTACCGTCCTTCATAATATGTTTCATATTATTTTTTATATAATATATTTTATTATTATTATCTCTTTATTTCTCTTTTTTCTTAGCCTAGGTTTGTTATAATATTAATATAAAAGTAAAATACAAAACATAAAAATATTATAAAAAACCTAGCCTAGGGTGCCGCCGGCAACGGGGCAGAGCTCAAGCTGCCGGTGGTTAGGGCTGCAGAGACAGGAACCTTCGGACTATCCGCGCCGTGTCCAAGAGTACCGCCTTCATTATTATATGGGATTACAAAGTTATTTATGAAATGAAATGAAATGAAAATAAATTTATTTTTAGGACAGAACAGTTTAAACATAAAGATAAAAGTGGAAATAAAAAAAAACATAGGAGTCCCAAAACGGTTCCGACTCAGCAAGATGCTAGCCTTAAGGTTAGCGCTGATCTTCCGTCGGAACCGGTTTAAGTGATGCTGCGATAGCAACATAACCGTAACACAAAAATAAAAAAATATAAAAAAAATAACAGCCGTACGTAGTTATTAAAAACAGAAGATTAAAATATATATATATACATATTTATTTTAATCTTTGGGCTTATATATATATATAGGCTGTATATCCTAAAGCCCTACTTCTAACGGTACAATAAAAAAAAAAAACGCATTCAACAAAAATTTAAGGACTTCTTGGCGGGAAAGTGAAGCGTCATGTCTGCGGTTTTGTTTTATTTTCTAAAATTTGTGTTATGTCGAATATTAATGTTAAATAATGGTGGATTATTAACCGTTAAGTGTTCGTGAGGTGCATAAGTGTTGGCAAATGAAACAAAACAGTGCAACGTTACTTTTCAAATTCTCTCAAGAAGCTCGCGTGAGGACTTAGTAAAGCCCCACATCTTTACTGAGATACTCGAGGGGTTGGGGGATATATCATTTCTCACTTCCTATTTCTAATATCATTCATCATCATCATATAAGGAAATATTGTTATTTATGTATTACTTGTAAGAAAAATTACTTTGACACTGGCTAAATGTGCTAATCGCACGAAGCCATCAAATAAAAAAAAAAACGAAAATTCATGAGTGACAGACAACAACAATGACAATCATTGACAGACAAACAAAATGGTTCGTTTCAGCCAAAGACCTAAGTTTCAGCAAGCAAGGCAAAATACATCTCAACCACAAGAGATGCGAACGCCACTTTATTTAAAAATTAATTATTTATGCGGTTGGTGTATCAAGAACTAGACCGAAATTGCAAAATATTTTAGTTTTTCCTTGATTTATACACTAAACACTAATTATTGTATTCTAGAAGCTTCTATGTCTTCTAGAGTGCCTTAGAGTTTTGATGATCGGTGAGTGAGTGAGTGGCAAAATTAAGAAACTTTGACTAGTTATAATTCCTAAACTACTGGTTCAAATTGAATGAAATTTGAAATATACCATGTGTATACAATGCCTGCTTGGTTACTGAAAAGTCAGGCTTCTAGTTTTATCCACAACGAAGTTATAGGGGGTCAAAAATGGCCTGAACTGTTTCGAGAAAAGGATGGTACGGCCGTGCCGCTTTTTTGCTCGACTTGGCGGAGGGCACTGCCGTGCCCCCAGATTGCTTTTACTTTATACAAACAATCGCCTGATTATTAAATAACAACAAAAATAAATTGTTGTTTTATTTATCACGAACGATTTATCATTGGTGTATGCGCCTGTACCGACCATAATGACTTTAGAAGGATATCATGTATGGCGCGGCCGCTTTTTGATTATTCATCTTTACTTGGTCGGTTTATCACTGTATTTCGCTTCATTTACTATTTTTGGTATAAATCTTTAAATAATAAGTGCATTGGGCTGAAAATTTACAGATAGCTAGTTAACTCATGTAATTGACGACCAAAATATTGTCACGAGCCGGTCACCTAAGTGTCTTAAATTCATTAACGACTTATAGAAGATAGGTTAATAAGATGTTACTAGAAGTTGTAAGGTATCATAAAGAACGAACCAACCATTAGTCTCTAGAGTAAGTATTAAAGGAGCCAGGCCCGATTATCCTTTATCTTTGAAATAAATATATCTCGAGAATGGTGCCTATTTTTCAAATTCTGCTTTTGCTCAAACTACGCACAAATTCATAACATTGTGTATAAAAACATCATATTTGTGCGCCTCACCGTTCCCGAGATACAGCAAGCCCCCAAACGTTACCCCAGCGGAATTTTGAATAACTTCGGAATGGCGAAAAGAGTGCCGCTGGGGTAACGTTACCCAAGCGGAATTTGTTTTTCGCGAATATCTCAAAAACTACTGGACGCACAAATTTAAGATTTCGGGTACAATTACACAAGATGAAACACTAACTATTCTACAGGGTGTCCCAAAAATGGCACGCCAGGTTGACACTGGAGATAGCTTAGCTATAAACTTATCAGATAAAATTAACATGACTCTAGTAAAAGTCTCATAGTTTTGGAGAATATTACACTTTTTTATGTTCTAAAAACTCCACTTTTAGTTCGTTTTAAACCTATCAGATAAAAATAACATGACTTTAGTAAAAGTCTCATAGTTTTGGAGAAAATGACACTTTTTTATGTTCTAAAAACTCCACTTCTTGTTCGTTTTAATTTTTTTTCTTTTGTTTATTTTTTTATCTGATAGGCTTATAGCAAAGCTATCTCTAGTGTCAGCCTGGCGTGCCATTTTTGGGACACCCTGTATATCAAGTATTCAAGAAATTCGACAAAATTCCGCTGGGATAACGTACACGAAAAAGTTCGTTTTTCTACCCTGACCCGGCCGGGAATCCAACCCGGGACCTCGGAGATGGCAACACTAGAAACCGGCGTGCGAGCCACTCGACTACGGAGGCCATCAATATTGAAATGAAAGTATTTTATAGGTATTTCATTTTATCCTGAACTGCCTATTATAAGGTCCGTAGTCTAGAGAGACCAAGGCTTTGGTCTCCCTAGACCCCGTCACGTTTTAGTTTGGCCACATAATAACAGTAAAAAATAATAAATTATAAAATATAGTGAAAAAATTTAATCCCCCGCCCCAGCCAGGAATCTTTTCAGCTTAAGTGCAACAATTAGCACTTGAAAATAAAAATAAAAACACCGTATAAATCTTCACTGTGTCTCTTGGGTTCGAAACCACAGGATAAAATCAAATAATGAAAGGTAACGCAAGTAGATTCGTAAAAAGTGTTTCATTCATTTGAAAATACTCATGTACTAATTATGACGACCTCCGTAGCCGAGCAGCTTGCGCGTCGGACTTTGGGCGGCGCTAACTCTAAGGTCCCGGGTTCGATTCCCGGTCGGGTCAATGTCGAAAACGATTTTTCAGATATTGTGTCGGGTCTGTGGTTGTGGTACCGTAGATCTTTCTGATTTCCATAAAACGAGTGCTTTAGCTACTTACCTTGGTATCAGAACTATGTACTTATGTTATGTTGTCTAATACTTTTCAAAGATTCAAAACCAAGCATAATGTACGCGTTCGCTTATAAATCTATAAAAAAGCCAAGTTACCTAAGTGATGTTTCATGCCTACTTCTATTCAAGCGATGACTTGTTATTCTTAACCAATAAATATTTCGTGTATAGGTAGAGTACATTAAAACTATAAAATGTACATCGGTCTAGAGGGTTCCAACCAGTCTTGTTATTACTGTATAATTTTATTGAATTATGGTAATTAGTTATTGGCGAATTGTTAGAGTCGGGATGTCCCTTAGATTATACGGATCAATAAGCAGCCAGCCAACGTGGGTTTGGTTGGTTTGCTCCATTGATTTTCAGAGAAATTTAGACAAAAAAACTGTAGAGTTGTGAAAGGAACATGGTTAATTTGTATTTATCTTTATTATCGAGAAAACACTTAGCTCTAATCTCACCTGATAGTAATGACGATAAAGCTAGAGGAAGCGCCCTTTACCCAGAATCCTTAATAACAGAGGAACTGGCTAACACTATAAAGGATGGTAAGTACTTTTTTTAAAGTTTTTTCTTACGCGGAAACACTTGACGTTAATCTCACCTTTTTTTAATTTTTTTTTATTGTGGCACGCCAAAATGGCCTCACCCTGCCTGATGAAAAGCAGCCAGTGAAGCCCAAGAAGTGAAAGCGTTCATCACAGCGCTACCACGCTATGCCGAACGCTCACACTATGGCGGCCTGCATAAATGCTTTTTCACGCCCCGCTTAAATAACCCGGGAGAAAAAGAGGAGGGAAACACGTGTATATGACCTGATAACCTGATATTGATCATCACCAATCTCAAGTGATGATAAAATCGAAGTTGGAGGCGCATTTCACCTGGACTTCTCACTAAGGAACAGTAGGCTTAGCCAAAGTAACATTAACTTCGCTATCGTTATAGCGAAGTTCGAAAAGAATACATGAAAGAATACATACATAAACAGCGGCTGATATTGAAACTATATTCATTTTACAGAAACGAGCAGTAAGAACAATCTATAGACTAGGTTCACGAACTTCTTTAAGAAATCTTTTTAAAGAAATTGATGTCTTGACAGTGGCGTCTCAATTTATTTATAATTGTATAGTTCTTGTACGTTGTAATATCAATTCATTTGCTAAACACAGTGATGTACACAATTTTAATACTAGAAATAAGTCAAAACTTGCAATGCCACTGTTCAGGTTACAGAAGGTGCTTGGTTCTTTCTTGGGGCAAGGTATACACTATTACAATAAAATACCAAATACTGTACTAGATTTACCTTTAGATAAGTTTAAAAAACATGTAAAGTCTTCTTTATTAAAAAAAGGTTATTATACAGTCAAAGAATATTTAGAAGATAAAACAGCCTGGCTATAATAAAAAACATATACATAATACTACTTATAAATAGTGTCCTGCAGATAACAAAATAGCGTTGCATTGAACATTACAATTAGTTTTATTTTTATTATTATTAACTATAGTTTTTTTTGACTTTTACTAGTACTGTATGATATTGTAAAAAATTAAACTGGTAAATTATGTTTTTGCAGACTTAAATATTTTATTTAGTTATTTTTTATTTTTCGTGTTTTTTTACATGTTGTGATTGTCCTTTACATTTTGTGTTTTTATTTGTGATGGAAAGTTTCCTTTATGATAGGGCTTTTTCCAATATTTATGACGCTGTAAGGGAGAAAAGAGCTGGACACTTGCTGAGTTTCTTGCCGGTTCTTCTCAGTACAAGATCTCCCGCCCAGAGTAGATAGACTTACGAACCGATGGCTTAAAATGACGTTCATAAGAGCTTTTTGTAGCCTAAACTGAATAAATGATTTTGAATTTTGAATTTTGAATTTTGAATAAAATGTATGGGATTGACATAAGCCGCGCTAAATCACGTGGTCAATCTTATGTCAATCATTTTATTCTTTTCGAACTTCGCTATTGTTTTTTTAATGTTACTTTGGCTACCGCCACTGGCTATCTTATCTCTAATTGTTGGAACACAATAATGCATGCTATTATCATTATTATGGCGACATCACACTAATATTATAAATGCGAAAGTTTGTGTGTATGTGTGTGTGTATATTTGTTGAGTCTTCACGCTGCAACAGATGGATGGACTTGTATGAAATTAGGCATACAGATAGTTTATAACCTGGATTAACACATAGGTTACTTTTTATCCCGTTATTCCCACGGGAATGGGAACCACGCGGGTGAAACTGCGGGCGGCCGCTAGTCTATATTAATATTATAAACCTGAAGAGTTTGTTTGTTTGAACGCGCTAATCTCAGGAACTACTGGTTCGAATTAAAAAAATATTTTTGTGTTGGATATTCCATTTATCGAGGAAGGCTTAAGGCTATATATAACATCACGCTGCGACCAATAGGAGCGAAGCATCAGTGAAAAATGTTGCAAAAACGGGAACAAGAGCCTAAAAAATTAAAAATTCAAAAAAAAAAAATTCAAAATTCAAAATCATTTATTCAGTTTAGGCTACAAGTAGCTCTTGTGAATGTCATTATGCCATCGGTTCGTAAATCTACTCTGGGCGGGAGATCTTGTACTGAGAAGAACCGGCAAGAAACTCAGCAAGTGTCCAGCTCTTTTCTCCCTTACAGCGTCAAAAATATTGGAAAATGCCCTATCATAGCAAAACACTTTCCATTACAAATAAACACAAAAAATATATATAAGACAATAACAACATGTAAAAAAACAAAATAAAAAATGTAAGTTAACAAATTTACATCAGATAATTATGTAAAGGTTTCAATTTCCACAATGTCATACAGCACCACTACAGTACTCTAGTAAAAGTCAAAAATTGTTTAGGTAAAACAAAGTCAAACTATAATTAATAATACTAAAAATAAGATAAGTATGCAAGAGCAGACCAGCCTCCACAGGCGGCACCCGTTCACGAGCATGACGTATGAATCAGCCATCGCTTCGCTCAACCATATTTTAGGGAACGTAACGACCCGACGCACACGCCACCACCGCAGAGACAGTAAAGAGAGCATGACACACTCAAGATACTCTAAATAAAAACTTAATGATCTATTTAACGCAACGCTGTTTGTTATCTGTAGGACAATGCTGATAAAGGCTGTCATATCAGTATAAAAAGTATAAAAAATAATTTTAATAAATTGATTCAAATATAATATGTGATTTTTATTATAACCAGGCTGTTTTATCATCTAAATATTCTTTGACTGTATAATAACCTTTTATAAGTAATAAAGACTTCACATGTTTTTTAAACTTATCTAAAGGTAAATCTAGTACAGAATTTGGTATTTTATTGTAATAGTGTATACCTTGCCCCAAGAAAGAACCAAATACCTTCTGTAACCTGAACAGTGGCATTACAAGTTTTGTCTTATTTCTAGTATTGAAATTGTGTACGTCACCGTGTTTAGTAAAGGAGTTGATGTTGCAACGTACAAAAACTATACAATTATAAATATATTGAGATGCAACTGTCAGGACATCAATCTCCTTAAAAAGATTTCTTAGGGAAGTTCGTGATCCTAGTTTATAGATTGCTCTTATTGCTCGTTTCTGTAAAATGAATATAGTTTCAATATCAGCCGCTGTTCCCCACAGTAGGACGCCATACGACATGACACTATGAAAATAACTAAAATAAACTGTTCTAGCAGTTTCAACGTCTGTTAACTGCCTAATTTTTCTAATGGCATAAGCAGCAGAACTGAGTTTACCGGCCAATTTCGATATATGAGGATTCCATTGAAGTTTTGAGTCAAGGGTAATGCCTAAAAAGACTGTAGAATCTACCAAATCTAATTGATCACCGTTTATTCTAATATTGGTTGGTTCATTTCTGACATTTGGTAATATAAATTTAATACATTTTGTTTTCTTAGCGTTAAGCTGTAAATTATTAATAGTAAACCAATGGAGTACCTCTGAAAGAGCTTTATTTACATTTTCATAATTAGTCCTACACCTAGTCACATTAAAAATGAGTGAAGTATCATCTGCAAATAATACAATTTCACAGAAATTCTCTACAAAGAATGGTAAGTCATTAATATAAATCAAGAACAGAAAAGGACCAAGAATCGACCCTTGTGGAACTCCCATTTTTACATGAGAACCAGATGATTTAGTACCATTTATATCGACAGTTTGAGTTCTAGAGCTGAGATATGACTGTATTAAATTTAGTGCAAAATCTTCGAGACCGTAATAATGTAGCTTCAACACCAGAGTCCGGTGCTCAACGCAATCAAAAGCCTTGGACAAGTCGCAAAAAACTCCAAGAGCATTTTGAGACTTCTCCCAGGCATCAAATATATGTTTTTTTTGAGCAACGCCTGCATCAGTAGTAGAACGACCCTTAGTAAAACCATATTGCTTACTGTTGCGGAAACCCACAACACACACTATGCTATTGCTTAGAAATACACCTTAAAAATAGAAAAATTTCCACTTACAGTTTCATGCCGCTCCCGCCGTCCTGAACGGGATCCATATGATCCGATGGGGCCCGAATCCGGCTCCGGGTCTTCTAGGGTTCCCTAAACACACCCAAACTACCCCAAAGTGCACTTTCCCCCGAGGAATACCTGTTACTTCAACAGCGGTGTGGCCGACATCCCGGCTAATTGTTTTCCCGAAACAATTCGCTTACGACGCACACTCACAAACACAGTTTGCACAATCCACTTAATTAGACTAATACGGCTCCAAATGCCCTTATTACTACATAAAATCTATTTAATTATCAACACACGATAACTATCAACCAGCCATATTTGCTTTCCAGAGACAAGTGTATAAAAAAAGAACAACTAGTGATGGGGCCATTATGCCACCAAACAAAATTGAATCTCGATAATCGATTCGTCCATAATACAAATCAAAGTTTTATTTCCAATAAAAATAAATGCCTGTTTATTTGCAACACTTACTATGTAAAAGGTTGTTTGTGTTAAAATATGACATCAACTGTTCGAGTATAATTTTTTCATAAATTTTACTTAGCGCTGGTAATATTGAAATGGGCCGATAGTTACTGGGGTCTTCTTTGTTTCCTGATTTGAATAAAGGTATAACTTTACTAAACTTCATAAGATCAGGAAAGATTCCCTTATCGACACAGTTATTAAAAATTTCAGCAAGATACGGTGCAATAGAATAAATAATATTCTTAATTACTTTAATAGATATACCCCACAAATCACTCGTGTTTTTCATTTTAAGTGATTTGAATGTTTTAATAATATTCATTGAATCAATGTATTTAAAATGAAAGGAAAGATTACATTTTGGTACATATTTTTGGAGTAAAGTTTGTGCAGCTTCCGGTGATGAATTTAAATTTGATGTTGTTATTACAGGTATATTTACAAAAAAATCATCAAAAATATTAGCAATTTGTGAATCTGAATTGACCAAGTTGTCGTTTACTTTTAAAGTGAAAGTATTATCCCGTGGTTTAAATTTACCTGTTTCACGGTTTATGATGTCCCAAGTGGCTTTGATTTTATTGTTAGACTTTTTAATTTTTTCTTTAATGTAATTAGATTTTGCTACTATGCACACTTTCTTAAACATTTTCGAATAATTCTTTACATATTCCGTAAAATTAACATTTTGGTTATATTGTTTTAAACTATATAAATCATACAATTTATTTCTACTTTTATATATACCAGTCGTGGCCCAGTCACAGAACTTAAGTTTATGAGTAATTTTTATTGTTTTTGGTGTAAACACCTGGTTGTATTCGGTCTTGATTAAGTTAAAAAGATTACTATACACATCTGGATCATCTTGTACAAAAGGCAATGCATCTATTTTACAAGCTATACTATTTTTGAAACACTCCACTCGCTCTTTTGTAACTGGTTTACAGTTCACTATTATTGGTTCATCCCTAATATCAAAATCATAGGTCACCTTCAAACCGCAATGGTCAGACGTAAGATTATTAATGAGTGACTTAGAAACAGGATCATAGTCTGTAAAAATATTATCGAGACAAGTGGCCGAATGTGAAGTTATTCTAGTGGGTTCGAGAAATAGATTCAAAAGATTAAAACATTTAAATAAGGCAAGAAGACGAACACTCGTTGGAGTGTTTTCTAAAATATTTATATTAAAATCTCCACATACTAAAACAAATTTCTTTTTTAGTTTTAATTTTCTAAGTACGTCTTCCATTACTGTTTCAAAAATATTGAAATTGCCCGAGGGGGGTCGGTATACACACACTATTACAAAACTATTGAACTCCACACACGATAGTTCAATAGTGCCGAAAGTCACTATTCCACGCGGACGAAGTCGCGAGCACAGCTAGTATTAGATAAAATGTTGGTAGCAAGCCAGACGGATTTAAAACAAGCCCTACTACCAACCAAACCCGGTACAAACATGTACCCGGTGTATCCCCCACTAGGAATCGAACTCTACTCTACGATCTCCCTTAGTAATACCTCTCTTAGTCTGAGACTGGTTTTCTTAACCACTAGATCACAGAGGTATTAGAAGGTATTAAAAGGTAGTCAATTCTACGTACCCACATGTTGAGTTTTATAAAAATTGTGAAATAATTCTCAAGCCAAGAGATGGCGCTGTCCTCCGCTACAACGCAAAATCAAAGTTTTTGTACCAAAGTTAGTTATTTACTTTTTTATTTAGTGATGAGGAGCTTTATTGCACAGTGATTAACGCGCCTGGTCCGCGATTGCTAAGGTTAAGCAACATTCGCAAAGGCCGGTCATCGGATGGGTGACCAAAAATGTAAGTATCATCTCGAGCTCCTCCGTGCTTCCGAAGGCACGTAATGCCGTTGGTCCTGTCTGCGTTAGCAGTCGTTAACGACCACCAATCCGCTCTGGGCCCGCGTGGTGGTTTATGGCCCGTTCTCCCTATCCATCCATAGGGAAAGGCTCGGGCCTCAGCAGTGGGGCAGTATTATAAAACCCCTAGGTCGTCAGTCGAACGTGTTCAGTCCAGTCGTTCAGTGTTTTGTCCCGCGGCTCTTTCGTT
This sequence comes from Eudonia lacustrata, assembly GCA_947562085.1. Classification (NCBI taxonomy): domain Eukaryota; kingdom Metazoa; phylum Arthropoda; class Insecta; order Lepidoptera; family Crambidae; genus Eudonia; species Eudonia lacustrata. The sequence continues at coordinate 19,626,722 of OX387318.1, read as the reverse complement.
CCAATGGGACGAAACAAACACTGAATTAAAAAAAAAAGAAATTATTCATTCTACGTTTCGTCTTTCGTCCCATTACATTTATTATTGTACTACACTAGCCGTCACACTCACACGCCCGCTTCGCTGTGCGAAAATAATGGATCAATGAATGCTAATCAAAATAATTCTTAGGTTTACGAACATCATATTATATGTATAGCCTATCATTTGCACAATCCATGTTCTTACTACATAAAATAAATAAAATTTAATTTCATCAAGAACCACCCCCACAGAATTTCGTCACCCGCCCGCTTAGCTGAGCGTAAACTTGTGAATATTTTTTTATAAAGCCTATCATTTGCACTATCATGTTCTTACTACATACAAATTTTCATCAAGATCGGCAAGCCGTTCTTGAGTTATAAGAGGGCATGCAGACAGACAAAAATTTCAAAAATCGTAGAATTTGTGTCAGTGGGTCATCAAACGAATATTTATCCCAAAATATGTCCGAAAAATTGCATGTACAGACAGAGCCTACAGATTTATATAGTACCTAGTATAGATATAGCGCCTCGGTGGCCGAGTGGCAGAGTGCTCGGTCCGATACCCGAAGGTACCCGGGTTCAATTCCCAGGTCGGGCAAAATGTATTTCGGATTTTTCGATGCATAGCCCGGGTGATCACCAACTCGCATTTGGCAAGCGTGGTGATTAAGCCATTACCCATCAATTGTACCTAGCGATGACTTGGTTTCAATGATGGAGGCCTTTGCCCAGCAGTGGGACAATTATAGGCTGTTTACTTTACTTTTTAGATATATAGATTAAGAAAATTACTAGTTTTACTTTTGTCCTGACTTGAATTAAGTAGGGTAGAGGTACCAGTGTTCGACACTTGCCCAGTGTTTGTCATAGTTTTCTTCAAATATTTATAAAATACAGTGAAAAAATTAAATGCCTACCCGACCAAGCCAGGAATCGAACCTGGGTCTACCGCAATCCGGGCGGCTGCACTGACTATTATGCTACCGGGAAGGCTGACGTAAGCACTGAATTTTTCCACTGCTTTTTAATTTTTGAGTGCTTTTTAGTGGCACAGTGCCATCTATCCAACGTTTATATACGGTAGCATAATGGTCAGTGCAGCCGCCCGAATTGGGGAAGACCCAGGTTCGATTCCTGCCTGGGTCTTTTAACTTTTTCACTGTTTTCATAAATATTTAATTTAGCTTTAGTGCAGCAATTAGCACTTAAAAATAAAAAGTAAAATAGTTATGGTCGCCAAAAATAACATTTATTTTATTGAAATTTTACGCGATGACAGCTAGCAGGTGGTTTGTATTAGGTCCTTAGGTACCTATGAAATTGACGTTTAGTATGAAGATTTTTTATAAAATTTTATTTTTCATACTAACTAACGTTTTTTTAAATTTTCTTACCATCTTTTTGTGTTAACACTATAAAAATTGTAGAGTAGTGTTTTTTTTCACTAGCTAAATATAGCAGACATTAAAAAGAAAAAAAATCAAGTCCCTTCAAAGCTACAACGAAACAAAAAGACAATTGCGCGAACATAAAAAGTAATCAATTTAAAAAAAAATGGGCGATAAAGACACAAAATTAATAATCATTATTATTACTGAAGCCTAAGTAACATAGTCCTAATTAAAGGTGTATAATATAATAATAAACCCAAATAGTTCGGCCAGGCGTTTGTGTGTTGTTGTAAATGAAACTCTAAAAGTATTATATTAGGGTATATCTAAATAATACTTTTCGGGCCTTTTAAAAGCCCCATCGCAGTATCTGGGTCAACCGGAATTGACTTTTAGACCTTTTAATAAGTGAGAAAAAAACGTCAATTTCATAGGTAAGGACCTGATATTAAATTGTTGCTAAATACTAAAACCAGTTGCTGACCCCTAATTTTAATGATTAAAAGGAAAAAATGTCCTACACTGGTTCCTGTCGAACACTGGTGCCAGTACCCTAATTACTTATTTAAAAAAAATTGAAACTTAATTCTAAGCAAATAAAAAATAATTACAAGAATCGCATTATCTTCTTAGTTCACGAAAAGTTTCCGTCTTAAAAACAAAAAAAACTAAGGCGACGCATTTTGTTTTTTCTTGATTTTTCCCAACAACAACAACAATTACAAAACACATGAAAGTGATATTTGATGACAGGATTTTTCATTTAATTGACTTCATTTTGCTAGTTGCAGAAACACGATTTGTTAACTTTTATAACAGCGAAAAAAATATCAAAGTAACCTCTTTTAAAAAATAGATTTGCATTTTACAGGCAAACCAGACCGATTTAAGCATCTAAATTTTCTTAGTAGATTAGTCTTAACACACATTTCAATATGCTAGTTCATTTTTTAAAACTTATTTGTAGTTTTAATTGGAAAGAAAAAAAAACAGTTTTTCTTACGGTACGGGGCGCAAACGCTCCATATTAGATTAATTGTTTAGCGATGCGTCGCTCTTTGCAGTTTTACAGGCAGAAACACGAATAGACATATTCAACAAAAAGCTTTATAACGAACTTATCGAGTTAATTTTTAAGACCTCTGTCAGTCTTTATATCGACATTAGGTATGACATCAATCTAATAATGCCTTAACAATCGTAAGACATAAAAACCTACCATAATAAAAATAACGATAGGTAGGTATGCTACATTTTGTACTATGCTTACTTAATCTTAAGTTGTCTATGTAACACAGCTCTTAGCTACAGTTTGTAAAAGAATAAAAGAATAAATAAGCCGAAGCGTGGAGTACCTAAAGATAATTTAATTTGGTCACCCATCCTCAGCTCTACGAAAGCTACCACAGAACACTATTCCGTGAAAGCTATCAAGCAAGACTCTCACTCTCCCTTCTGTTACGCTGCTGTTATGATCATTATAAAGTACTAGCTGACCCGACGGACTTCGTACCACTTTGACAGTTTCTATGACAACAAAACAAACAAATCGTAAAACATTTTGTATTGGAAAATTAAATTGTTGTTTTTAGTATTTTCCGTTACCTACTTATTATGTTTCTCACCGTTTAAACCTTCCCTAAACTTTCACAAATATTTTAAATCAAAATTAGCCTAATCGGTCCAGCCATTCTCGAGTTTTAGGGAGACAAACGATTTTTAAATATACTCGTAGGTATATCGATATTTTGCCTCACACGCTTCGATAAACATTCAAACAGGAAACACCGTTAATACTTTTGCAAAAGAAGCGGAAGAAGGGTTATATTTGATTGATAATTATGATATGAATGACGTACCATGTCATATGACGTATTGTCCGTTTGAAGTTGTCAAATGCTGGCTGAAGAACTGTACGTCATTCTGTCACATTCACTTACTCACTTTTCATATCATGATATTAAAAAAAAACATATTTTAGTAAAAATACACTTTTTTCTTTTAATTTTCTTCTGTACAAACCTTGCCCTGACAATAACAAACAAAAAAAAAAGAATTATCCAATTTTGTGCAGTGGTTCGGAAGTTATGCGCGTACATACATTTCAGTGATTCATTTTTATTTATAAAGATACAGCCAAAAATTCTGCCACAAAAAAAGAGATAAGTACCTAAAACTACTTACTATGCAGATGTAAATGAAAATACTTCCATTTACATCTGCATTGTAGTTTTTATGTTAACCACTTTTGCGTGATTTGTCACGTAAATATGCCAACATTCCTTAGTAATGCGTAAATCCAACCTTTATCTTTTTACCTTTTCGCCCGTTCTCATTGTTTTTACAATCTCCCTGTGTAACGATAACAATAGGGGGACGGACGTACTTTTCTATGCGCGTACGCTCTACAAAACTACGAACATTATCATTCGTGAGCGCAAATTTAAACAAAAAAAACTTACAAAAACAAACTTTACCACATTAGAAATAGAGGTGCTGTAAACGCAGAATAGATTGTGTTAAGGTGCGTTTCGGTGCGATGCACAAGAAGTCGTCAGTCGCTCGTCCACCGACTGTGGTTCCGGTGGGGTCGATCACCAGCGTAGTGTGTGCGTGCCTTTACAAGCCACTCGGAGGCTATCCCGCGTGCGTGACGAACGTTTCGCGCCAAAAGCAGTGTTCGTAGTTCGAACTCGCGACGGACGTGTTGTTTTCTTTTTTATATTAAAACTTACGGTTAATTATAAACTTTTTAGTATTGTGTATGGAGGTTGAATTTTTTATAATAAGTGTTTGTGACTTTAGAAATTATGCAACTATTATTAGTTAAAAACTTTTTGCGATTAAACTAACAAACAATAAATTATGTGTAAAGTGCCAGTAACTTTTACGAACTAGGCGTATGTATGCAATGTTTTTTGGATTTGGAACAGAATTTCGAAAATGAAGATGTGTTGGAATTTTGTTGTGCAACTGTTCGTATTGTTTGTTGCGACCACCGGAGTTGGTAAGTTGACTAATTGTTGTTTGTAATTTTATGTTATTTCAGGTGTGTGGTTTGTAATTTAAATAAGTGCGGATAAATGTTGGAAAAATAAAATGTATTGCATTAAAGTACACACGGCGGCAAATCAACCTACCCAAAACTGTCAAATTTCTACAATCAATTTTGAACTTTACTATTTGGTTATAATGATCAATATTCTTTGGAGAAATTTGACAGGTTTGGGTAGGTTGATCTGCCGCCGTGTGTACAAAGAGAAAAAAAATCTAGAAAACAGATAAACATTGCAAAATCTTACTTTCTCTAAATATTTATAACATACAGTGAAAAACTTAAATGCTTACGCGACCCAGCCAAGAATCGAACCTGGGTCTTCCGCAAAAAAAAAAAAACTTAAATTCTCTGGAAAAAAGTGACAAAAAAGATCCTTATGTATACTTACAAGAAAAAATAGAAATAAATTATGATTACGAAGGAATTCAAAACAGAAGGTGTTTAAAAAAAATAGTCATAATAATGTATTGCACTATATAGTTTTATATTATTTCCTTTAAGTAAATTATGCAAACTTCTCACGCTTTTCCTCTAAAAAAAATACGTTGAACTCTGTTATCGTATTGGGCTTAATGTGGCTTAGCAGGTTTTTTCAAATTCTGCTTTAGAAGAAAAGTATTTTATCATTCTACAACGGGAAAGCGCTTAATGAGGCCGAAATGAAACATATACGGTTTGATTAACACATAATTTTATCTTTACGTTTCACTCAGTGAGCACGGTCCAGCAAAGGGTTCGTCATTAAAATACACGATTAGGTCTGCATAAAGTTTTTTTTAAAATGTAGTGGAGACATCGAAAGTTCTTGAACATCATTTCATCAAATAAAGTAGGTACTATTTCAGCAACAAGATAATGTATTAGGACATCGTCAACTTCTGGTGAAAAAAATCGACACGGTATGACTGATATTCAAATCCCGTTCGTACAACAATTTTCCAAATTATTATTTGTTAGCATGAAAATTTGCGTAAAATTTAATTTTAAATTCGTTAGAAAGTAGCAAATCGTCTCTATCTTTAACCTTAGTGAAATGGTAACGTCACTTTAAGCAATTTTACAGGACATTAATTTTATTTGCTCTAAACGGTGTCTTGCCGCTTGAGCATACGGGGCGGCGCACACGCCGACTCATTGTTTATACTTATTCTTTCTTGTTCATTGTTTCTGTTCGATGCCCATCGTGCTCACAACGATTCAATGAAAGGGAAACTAATCATTATATTATAATGATTTTACGAAACTTAGCGCGGTTTTATTATATGCAAATGCTATTGTAATTGGGCAGATAAGAGTCAGATTGATAGTTTGACGTAATTGCGTAATGTTTTAAATGTGTTGTTGTTTCTGAATAAATTATTTAATGCTAACTCCACGTATAGATAGTTATTCTGTGGTAAAGATGTAAGAGTTTCATATTTTTACTCTCTGAAAAGGTATGCTAACGATAATTTATACCATCATTATCATCAGCTCATTTTATGTCCCCACTGCTGGGGCACGAGCCTTGCCTATGGATGGATAGGGAGAACGGGCCATAAAGTGCAGATTAGCGGTAGTTAACGTCTGCTAATGCAGCCGGTACCAACGGCTTTAAGTGCCTTACGAAGCACGGAGGAGATTGACAAAATAAAATATGGCAGATAAAAATTCTCGTTTTCGCCAACATGATCGAACGGTGACCACACCTAGGCAGTAGGCACCTAGATATCCCTTCTGGCATGGCAAGTACAGGCATGTCTTCAACCTATACCAGAGCCAGGGACGACCCGGGTTATGTGGGATTTCTTCTCTTCTCGCCTGTCGATGTGGAAGAAGAGTACCGCACTACCCGCTACATTTGCACACAATTTTATTTTGCTGATAGGTAATCGACGTGATAGTTCCTAGAACTAATTTCTTGTTTAAAATGTTTTGGCTGAGCATACTGATCCATTGAAACCGTTGACCGTGTAGAGGTATATTGACAATTTGTTTTTCTTTTACGAAGGTATCTAGGAGCTTATTCTAAAAGCCTTTGATATCTGATATTGCTGAAAAAATATCCGACACTTGTTTGATACTTATTTACAATATTCAAGAACTTATAATGAGATTTCTTTTCCATGTAAAAAGCCAAAGTTCCTATAAAAGTGTATAAAACTGTACTACAAGAGAAACAACTTTATTTAACATTTAATAATAATTTGAAAATCTCCATTTTGTCGTCGCGATGAAATGTTACTAAAGGCAAACTTTGTAGAAAGGTAAGTACCTATGTAACGAAAGTAATCTGAATTTCTGATAACATTATTACTAATGATTTATTGTTGTTGTTATTGTTGTTACAATACAATGGAGGCATGGTAAATGGTCACCGCAGCGAATGACATTAACCTCACCTGTAACATTTCAACTGGGCTATTGCCATAAAGAAAAGAGAATAATTTCTTATGGTATTGCGTGGTGAAATGTAAATGAGACGACTGAGGTTCTCATACCGTGCGTGCGTATTCTAGAGTACCTAGGGCTCGACAACGTTACCAAATTCAAACTGTAAATAAAGTTTGTAACGCTATTTGTTTTTGGTAAAAAATCCACCCAGGAAACGATACCAAGCATACCGTTACCTTTCCTATTAACGTCATCTTCGTATGATAGAGTTAACGTTACCAATTTTTTTATGTAATTCAAATCCGTGTTATAGATGCAAAGGAAAATATGGGGTTATCGAGATCTTTTATAATTTCTAAGGTATAAGTTTATTGGTCAATTAATGTGGGAGAATATGAGAAAGAATATGTTTACTTTATGACATAATGATTTAAACGCTGGAAAAATTTCCACATGCGATTTGAAACCGAAAGCCTTGTGCTTCTCTCCGACCGCCTCGATACCTACTCAATACTGAATATTTATTGCAACCGTTAACAAAAAGGTGTTATTTTACATATACAAAATAGGTATAAATTATTGACTCTTTTTAAGTCGACAAAAATTGTCGGGCATCGCTGTTAAAAGAGAAGAGGCGACTTATTTTTCAAAAGAAATAAAAAAATACTTCTTCAAACCCGTTGATTCTTCTTTATTTATTACACACTAGCGGCCCGTCCCTGCTTCGCACGGGTGGACATTATTTCTGAATATAGCCTGTGTTACTCAGCGCTAATGTATTTGTATTCTAATGGTGAAAGAACTTTTTAAATCGGTCCAGTAGTTTTTGAGTTTATTCGTTACATACATACATACAAAAATACAAAGCTTTCCTTTTTATAATATTAGTAAAGATTAATACAAAAGTATTGTGTTAGTTCACCTGACATGCTATAATCATTCGTTTTAAGATTTTTTTCCAGGATCAAATGGTTTGTTGTATAAATCTAGTAATACACTATTTATCTATTTCGTACATTAACTGTGATGCTTTTTTTATTGTTTCTACTAAAAGTATAACTTTTAGATTGTCATTCATAGACACTTACTATGCCGAAATATCCCCTACCGAAATGTGTATAGATTTGTATAGAATAATCACTAACAACTTAAAGCGCATGGTAACAATCCAATTACGAATACTTTTTTTGTCATTTCTATTATATTTCCGCAGTAAAATTGCTTATAAGTAATTATATATATAAATGTATATACAAGAACCCCGATGTAAATATTTAATGCTTAATTACGTCACGTCACGTTCTCACCACCGGATCAGCAAATTGATCACGTTCGAACGCTAAGTGTTATGTTTTAAATCAGAAATTATCATAATTCACTTCGCGTCAAAGAAATCTTGGGAACGAACAAATTGAAATAGCTACACGATATTATTCTCTTCATTATGAGACGCATAGGTTTGTAATCGCCAACCCGCATTTGAAAAGCGTATGACTTGGGTTTTTAAATGATGGACGCATTGCCAAGCATTTTTGTGAGAGTTGGATTGCCTCAGACGGCATTTCCAGCGTCACCGGACTATTTTGGGGGCGGCGAGAAACTTAAAGGGTTCCTCAAGCCATATAGCCATTCTTCTCCACAGCTAAAAAATAGACGTCTTGAATGGGTAGTAGGTAAAAAATTTTAGACGATTCAAAAGCATTTTACTAAAGTTTATTTAAATAAAAATATTTGACTTTGATTTTGACTTATATGGTCGAACATCGTCAGAGGTTTTCTAGAGGGAATGGCATCATGCGCTAGAATCTAGCGGCTAGATTATCTGTGGGGTTCGGATCGGATCCGGAGCGGAACAACCCAAGGGCGCATCTAAACTAAAAGCTAGGACTTCGGCTCGGGTTGACCAGGTCGTAGGGTCAGTACGCCTGCACAAGAGGCTACCACAAACTGTGAAATTCCCTCAATAGACTTTGAACTTTATGCTTAGGGCATATGGTTGAATATTTATTGAAGAAATTTGACAGTTTTGGATAGGTCGATGCGCAGGCGGCTGTACATTGCCAAGCATTGGGACAGTATATAGGCTATTTACTTACTCTATTTATAGTGTCATGCTATGATAGGGCATTTTCCAATATTTTTTGACGCTGTAAGGGAGAAAAGAGCTGGACACTTGCTGAGTTTCTTACTGGTTCTTCTCAGTACAAGGTCTCAGCCCAGAGTAGACTTACGAACCGATGGCATAGCGACATTCACAAGAGCTACTCGTAGCCTAAACTGAATAAATGATTTTTGAATTTGAATTTACTCACTTGCTAATTATTGGGAAAAGGTATGTCGACAACGAGGCTAATTCATTTCGAAACGTTACAAGTAAAAATTGCATCAAGTAGGTATCTGGTTCCTTAAAACATAAACTATTTTTTTAATGATCTATAAAATATTTTTTTTATCTGGAAAGATGATTAAAGCACTTAATTGAATATGACATTATTGTTTTATCATACTTCGCTAATCCCATACAATTTCTATGAAATAGTATCGCTTTGAAAGAAGCATAAAAGACAAAGTTTATCAATCTAACCAGACAACTACCTCTTTGAAGTGTCAGTAGCTGAGGCTCGGCTTGAATGCGAGAAATCGTGGGTCAAGCCCCGTAGATCCGTTAGTTAGACTATGACGTGAACCCATCATATCTAACGCAAGCGTATTAGTTTTCCGGATGTGCTAACAGGACTATTATCACAGTCTATCTAACCTCTTCCTCTATTATTAATGGGCATTAATATTAAAATTTAAAAAATAATAGCTAATAGCTAGATTAGGTAGCCACCCTAAATAAACGCTTAGTTTTTTTGAGTGTGACGGTTGTCTTTTGTTTTTAATTATCTGAGGACGTTACTTTTTCATTTTATTATTATAGATTGCCAATTTTTTGCCAACTGATTTTTGTAAATGTCGTAACAAAACCAGTTGTGGAGTTTCTTGCGCCTATTTTTCTCCACAGCTAAAAAATAGACGTCCTGAATAAGTAGTAGGTAAAAAAATGTTTGGACGATTCAAAAACACTTTTGTAAAGGACACGTTTCAGGAATGTATGGAGCAATGGCCTGGACTTTGTACACTTGTATTTTAGAACCGTCATTAATTACTGAGAGTGTTCTAACTATCATTTTTGTCGTTTTTGACCTAGTTTTTTTGTACAAAAATATTAAATACTCATCGTTAGGGCAATACCTAACCTAAAATAAAGATGGCGTGTGTCATTGACTGTCATTCACTTCAATGACATCTCTTGTCTTGACGTTTCAATCATTCATTTCAACGTTACTTCCACCAAAGAGCAATTGCAATATTGTACCAATACACCCTTCCACTCTAATGCACTGGAATTATTAGAAATATCAAGGAATAATATGTTCCTTCTAGGGTTCTTTCCGATCCCACACTGTGCCTCCTCTCTGTGTAACCTCACTGTGCGGTGTACTTGGCAAATAATCTAGCAACCATTGTTATCATTAGATGAAACTAAGTAGAAACAGTTCTTATTTGTAAACCACTTACCTTACTTATCCTCACTGCGATGTGCGGTATATGAAGAACCCAGCAAAAAGACAATTTGTGATCATCAGCTGATGAAAATATAGATATGTTGAATGAAACCAGTTCCTGTTAAAACTACTTACCTAATACATATCCTCGCTGCTGTGTGAAAAAATAATCTAGCAAAACAATTGTAATCATTGCAGATGAAATGTGTTAAAACCTACTCACTGTGGTATGTAGTACAAACAAAGAATCTACTAAGATAATTGCGATGATCACAAATGAAAATAATGTGTTGGATCCTACCTATCCTCACTACGTTCGGTATGCAGTACAAAGAATCTAGCAACAAGGGCAAAAATGTGATCACCACTGATGAGAATATGTTGGCACCTATCTATGCCCACTGCAGTGTGCAATGTAATATAAAGAATTAGGGCAATTGTGATTATTGCTGGCTGATGAAAATAATGTGATGTGAACCTATCTGTCCTCTCACTGCAATAGGTATGTAATTAGTGAATAGCGAAGTTTGTCCTTCAACAAACTTAAAAAAGGACAGGTATTTATTTTGAACTCTGCAATTAAATAAATAAAACAACTCATACTATTTAATGATTTTTATTAATTTTCAACATCCTCTCTTATTAAAATTCCATTCAGAAATGATGCCGGTGCTTCTATGCTTTCTTGGTACCGAGCCCAACCTAAATACAATATTCATACAATGGTCATCACATGAGCACAGCAACCAACAGTGCGGAGACCACATAAGTAATTGCAATAGTATCCGGCTATTTTCTCATTCCAGGTTGTGCCATGTCTCGCCAACAATATATATGTATAATAAGTTCTACCAGATTGATGGCAAGACTTGATACGGCCCCTCACAAGTACCGTCTCATGTCTCAAAACATTATAAATTCTTCATTATTATTTTGGAATAAGGCTTTCTTGATGTCCGCATCAGACACAGTTCCCGGATAGGGGCCAAAGACATCAATAATATGTCCATCTGTAGCAACAATTAAAAAAGGCTTAACAAGATTCCGGTACTTGTGTAAGCTATAAGATTTTTTTTGAAACATATAGTATGAGGACTTTTGCAAATAAATATATGTGCCATCGCTAATAACAATTGGTCGTCATTCACGGTGAAACCTGAGGGTAAAACAAACACGGAATGAAAGAAAAAAATCAACGACAAAACAAAACGCTAAGCTCCTTTTTTTCTGTCAGTCATCCATCTGTCTAATTGACGTTTGAAATGCGTTCGGAAATCAGAAGACTAAGACGACACGTGATTTCGCAATAAAATAATGCTTTTGTAACTTTAAAAAGTAAACTAATATAGGACGAAAGGTATGTAAGCTTTTTTTTAAATTAATAATACGGTAAGTAAATCTAAGGATAGGTACATTATTTAAGATTAATGTTACATTCTATTAAGTTTCAGAACGAATACGTAATGGAGTAAAATTGCCGTATTGCCCTATAAGTAATTAAATAATGCTTTTGTACAAAAAAAATACTACACAGATTGCAATTTTGGTATTTTTCTATTAATCTCTACATTTTTCTTCAATTTTGCATTAGGTGTACAAGGTGCAGGCCAGCCCTGAAACGTGTCCTTTATTTGAATAAAAATATTTGACTTTGACTTTGAACAGATGTTACACAAAAAATACAGCAGAAGGAGTTTCACCCGAGTTCTTTCCGTAATAACACGTGTTGTGAGACTCCATTTAATTTCTATCTACCGTACAATGTACCCATAAACTTACTTACAATAAAAATATTTGAAATTGGCTAAATGCTAAACGCGAAGCCATTAATTAAGATAATTAATTAATTACAGCAGAATACAAAAAGAAAAACCACGCATTGAGCTCATCCAGTTAAAGGCAACTACAGCTTACATTAAAATCCTAAACTTCTACTTTTAAAACTTGTTAAAAAATTCATTTATTTAAAATCAAATATGCCTTTAACGTGCGCTGAAAAGTTACAAATTGTGACTTTTAAATCATAATGTAATCGTCATGTTCAACATAAAAAGTACGCAGGTAGGTACAGTTCCTATGCCATTTAAGTTCAAGCCAGATCCAAATCGCGACACGCTACCTATTTCCAGGCAAACGGAAATCTCAACATAGATTCCTACTTCGCTAACAGCGATTGACGATTTAGAAGCACTAAGCTGAGTCTAGAATCTGAAAATCTACGAAGTTGAAAACGTAACAAAGTATTTTTAATACTAAAGCTGCTTTAAAGCTCAGCTCAGGTTTTGGTAGTTCAGAGAAATGAAAACTCGAAATCGCAATGAATTGGTACCTTTGCTTAGAATGAAACGCGAAAATTTAAAAGTCTAGAACTAAACCGTCAGAAATGAATTAATGTCACCAAAACTGCTTTAGCGTTACTTAGGCGTTTCATTTGGATACAAGCTTATCTTATTCTATACTTATAACATGATGTATATTTATACATGGCACGTCGATTATACCAAATATTGGGTCCTTACCAATGAAATTGACGTTTTTTTCTCACTTATTAATAGGTGTATTACTTCTAAAAGTCAATACCGGTTGTTAATATTAGTATACACCTTTAATTAGGACTATGTTACTTAGGCTTCAGTAATAACAATGATTATTCATTTTGTTTCTTTATCGCCCATTTTTTTTAATTGACTACTTTTTTTGTTCGCGAAAATGTCCTTTTGTTTCATTGTAGCTTTGAAAGGACTTGATTTTATTTCTTTTTAATGGCTGCTATATTTAGCTAGTGAAACAAACACATTACTCTACAATTTTTATAGTGTTAACATAAATATATGCTAAGAAAATTTAAAAAACGTTAGTATGAAAAATAAAATTTTATAAATAATCTTCATACAAAACGTCAATTTCATAGGTAACGACCTAATATTTATTGATTATGTTATGATTGGAGAAGGAGAGAAAGAGAAAAAGGAGTATTTCCAGCATTGGACTAGTGTAGGCTGATAAAGATGGAGTTATGATTTATGATAGTAAAATTTGAGTTGCAAATGTGTATCTTTGAGGTTATAAATGAAACTGAAATGCTATGTTTCACACGGCAAAAAAGATTAAAAATATTGATATATATATATTTATATTATTATATACCTATATGAGAAATCAAAAGAAAAACATGCATAACTGTTGAAGAGTTAATAAGCTTGGTTTTTACAGATTTTATTTACGTAAAAACGAGAATTTCACAGATATAGAAAATCTTAGACATTTTGGTTGACAGTATTTAAGCAAGAAGATGCCTACTCATAAATTGATCATCGTAAAACCCCTGAAAGGGACATTTTGAATTACGATCCCCTTTATATTGTCATTCCATAGATAGACCCACTTCTCAAAGCATAGGTATACTTTTCAGTGATTACCTCTTTTCACGGATAAAAGAGTTCGATTATCTGAATAAACCATTACTAAGCGATTTACGGGGGAACTACACAGTGATCCCGGTAATTTGACGGAGGTCGGAGGTCAATCCCTGAAGGCGGTGACCTCGCGTCATCCCTTCTATTCCTAGTAATATCTTTTGAATAAATTCGGTAGCCACCGGGGGCCGTAATATCTGTAGCTTAGTGTGGGACCAGACGCGCCATTACGATTTAAAATGTGGCTAACAATTAAAGTCTAGATACTCACATAGGATAAAGGATATGTAGGAAAGATCTAGTCACTAACTGCTTCTTTTTTATGGTTCCGTATCTCAAATGGAAAAAACGGAACCCATAAAGGATCACTTTGTTGTCCGTCTGTCTGTCTGTCAAGACCCTTTATCTCGGGAACGCGTGAAGGTATCGAGTTAAAATTAAAACCATATTCTCAGGTCTGCGGTCCCTTGAAACTATGAAACAACAAACTTCTAAGTTAACGAAAAAAAAGATGTCGCAAAAAACGTATATTTCGACACTCTCAAGGGAATCAGAATTTATAGGGTACTTGCCGTTGACCTAGAACTATGAAGTTTGGCAAGTAATATCGTCTTATACTACAAGTACCGGGAAAAGTCTGAAAATTATTCATATTTAATTAAATCACAAAAAAAACTGAGTATTTATGCAAGGAACGTGGGTCCAAATTTTGAAGTAAGTTAACCGTGTCATGTGGGGTATCGTATGAAAGGGCTTCATTTGTTTTTTTTATTTTTATGATGTAAGTATAGTTTTCGATTTATGACGAAGAATGAAAAAGAAATACCTTTCCCCTCTTTTATATGTACCTATAGGTACATATACAACGGCGGCATAAGTATATGGCGTTATAGTTAAATCTTTTAGCTGTAACGTCTTATTTAACTAAACCATAACATGTCAGATGTTCATTAGGTGACGTAAAAATGCTAAATTATTTCATTCAAATAGTTTGTTGAGCATAATTTGATTTTCTATCTCTAATTACTAGATATGTTTTTTTTTATTGGCGGCGCTAGTGTGTGGCGTAAACGCTCTTATTAAACATTATGTTACGCATTCCATTGTATTGGTTTTCTACAACCGTAAACAGCTACTCTGTTTCTCCTACCGTCAATTTCAAGTACCTAAGTAGGTACCTATGTATGACTCACAAAATGAAATGGTATTCACTAACAAGTGTATCGTACAGTTTTTACTAATTGGTGTGAAGTGCTCGACTTGTTTACCCAACACATCATGGGAAACTGGGTTACCTTGGCAACTTAAACAATAATTCATAAACGTCATGGTTATATAGGCACTAACTTCTTTCTACGTTAGGAAATAACATTGTTTCGATACAACGCGTGAACAAGCAGAAGTTTTTGCCGGTTTCAATTAACGCTGTGGCGCTAGTGTTCGACGAAGGAACCAGTAAAATAACATAAAACTTCATTAAATTTTTTGGATGACAGATATGAAGCAGGTTGTCTGTGTTCAGTAAAATAACAGTTGTTGTCCCTTATTTTTAACTAGCTGTGTCCCGCGGTTTCACCCGCGTTCTAATAGTCATAGCGTGATGTAATATAGCCTATAGTCTTCCTCAATTAATGGGCTATTCAACACAAAAATAATTTTTCAATTCGAACCATTACTTCCTGAGATTAGCGCGTTCAACCAAACAAACAAACAAATTCTTCAGCTTTATAATATTAGGTCTATAGATTATTAAAGGAAAAAGTGTTGATCAGTTGCGCCTCTACGTTACGTAGAGAAATAACATTGTGTTTTTTTATTATTTTATATTAATGGGTAAACACAGTGCCTTGATCTCACCTGATGTTAAGTGATGAAGGCCAATGATGGAAGCGCACTTCACCCGGGATCCTCAACTAGTGAGGCATTGGCTTTTTTATCTCTAGCTGCCGGAACACAACAATGCTACAAACATTGATGTTATGGCGACTTAATTAGATAAGATGGTGGTAGCTAGCCAGGCAGACAAACAAGCCCTACCACCAACCAAACCGAGTACACAAACATGTTCCCCCCGGTGGGAATCTAACCTGGGACCTCTGGGTCTAAACCGGTGGTCTTAGCCACTAGACCACAGAGGCGGTTTAAGTCGATACAACCACAAACTAGAGAGACCCCCAGAAGGAACCTTGCAACAGCTGAGCTCGAGTTCCGTATCCGTGAGAGGGTGGGTCTGTGTGCGTTGTTCAATAAGCGCGTTTTGTACGAAGCTTACTTTCTGTGGGCCTCTTTATTTGTCTGACAACGCGCTAACAGAACAGAAGTTTTTGCTAGAATCAATTACCTAATCAAGCTGATTAAGGGAAAATCGTTGAGCGGAGTCTCTCACAGGTCCAATGGCGACTCGTGAATATTGCCAATGCATGCAACCGAAGTTCTGCAATTAAGCAAATTGGAGTTGTGTTGCGTACCGTGATAGGATCTCACGTTGTGAATCACGAGCAATACGATTGGTGCTCTGAGATTCTTTCATTTTCGTAAGCGTTTTATTGTTTGTTCTTTGATCATTATGTTAATGGATGTTTGATCTCGACATTGGATAAATGAATTTTACAAAATATATGAGAAGGTTTATTTCTCTTCTCGTAGTATATGTATAAGAAATTTATATATTTTCAAACCTTTGAAGTAGTTATATTCAATACAGTATAATATTGATAATTATAATATAAATGAGTGACTGTTAGCTTTCTTAATATTATGCTGGTAATATTTTAGATTCTAGGAATTGATATTGTATGTTTAATTGTGTGTTTTGTTATGTGATTCCAATCAATGTTTTTTCTTTTTTCTTCTAATCTAAATTTATCAATTTGGACAGTAATTTAAACCGCCCATGATGTTCAGAAGTAAGACCTTAAGTCTCAGATGCAGAGGTCCCGGGTTCGAATCCCAGTGGGGGTAAGGGTACACACATATATTAGCACTAGCTGTGCCCCGCGGTTTCACCCGCGTTCTATTAGTCATAGCGTGATGTAATATAAAATAAATATATAAATAAAATAAAATGCGTTTATTTCGACCAACTTAGGATCATAGGGCTTACAGTATTAAATAATTTAAAATAAAAATAAAAATTACGAAATAAAAATGATACAGAATAAAAATAAATTAAATTAAAATTAAAATTACAAAATTAAAATTTAGCGAGTTTAAAATGACAAAAGCAAAAATATTTAATTCTACTTAGATATATATATATGTATATATAGCTTATAGCCTTCCTCAATAAATGGACTATTCAACACAACAATATTTTTTCAATTCGAACCAGTAGTTCCTGAGATTAGCGCGTTCAACCAAATAAACAAACATACTCTTCAGCTTAATAATATTAGTATGGATTTGACCACGATCTCAGTAACTACTGAGGGCTGTCTGGAGGATACCGGGTGAATTCGGCCTTCTCGTCACTGATGATCAGGTGAGAAAAAGCGCTGTTCACTGAAAAAAAAACGTTTAATAATACAATTTCAGCATTGTGTGAATATTAATTTAATACCAACAACAAGTTCATGAATGAATCATTTGCATGAATACAATTACCATAAAATTGAATTATCGACTCGAAATAACATTGAGAGGCAGATTGTAATCCTTATTGTTGCGTTGCATTAATAATTTTCAATACAAATGTTTGAGAAATATTACTATCTCATTATAGGATTTGCTGCGGGCTTGTTACCAACGGGAACTATGGTAGAAATAAAAGCTACTTACAATGAAAAAAAATCTAAAATAACTACGAACACAAAGAGTATTTCTCTATACATTTTGTTATTACTAAATGAGCAAGGCTTTTTCATAAAACAACGGGTATTAGGTACCTTCATTAAATTGCTTAAGTTTATAAGTAGGTACGTCATAACGAAATGCCTTACTTATTAAAACTGACGCTGTCTTTTTTATTAAAATAAAAACATCCTTATTAAATCCGTTTTAACTTCAAATCTACGTTTTTATATACACCTACCTACCTGTTTAAGATAACATACACGGAAAGAGTAACATGTAACAATAGTTAGTTTAAGTACAAGTATGTGAACTGATGTGTATATTTATAACAAATATATATAATATATACCAGTTCTTCTCAGTACAAGATTTCCCGCCCAGAGTAGATAGACTTACGAACCGATGGCATAATGACGTTCATAAGAGCTATTTGTAGCCTAAACTGAATAAATGATTTTGAATTTTGAATATTTTTGAATTTTCTAGTTTTCCCGCGAACATAGACGACTATGTTAATTTCGTATTTCTAAAACCTAATTTATTTTTATCAAAATAAAAGCCTATGTTACCCGCAAGAAATTTACCATTCTGTCAGTGAAAGAATTTTTGGAATTGGACCAGTAGTCCCAAAGATTACCCTCTACAAACAAACAAACACACAAACTTCACCTTTTTATTAACCTTATTCTTGGTATAGTGGATTATTTGAGACACTTATCTTACAAAAAAATTCGAGTAGTGAAAAAAGAACACATTTTTATACCAAAAAATTTAAAATTTCGAAATTGGTTTCAAGGAACAATATTTCTTATCTCTAAACTCGATTCGAAAAAAGAATAGAATAATTTAATGAATATGAAAAATATATGTGAATATGTAATTCCACAAAAAAAGACTCTGCCAAGTATTATAATTATAGGGTTAATAGTAGATAGATATACTTTTAGGGCGAATATAGGTATTTAAGTTAGTGAACAATTTATTGTTTCTAATGAAACTGACCTAATTCTTTGCTCCAATCTTATACGATGTAAGAAGCTATATTAAAGCAACTGCGAACGAAATACAGATAGGTAATAATAAGGGCCCAATCGGCCCACCAATACGGGAAACGTACGCTCAATTCACCACAAAGATTGGTTCTCGCTAGTGGAAGGAATGGTTTCATAACCGTCACGAGAATACAAAAATGCCAGTGGCCGTGTCGCGTTTCAGCTCAGATTGTCGCGCGACATTTTGTCCCGAGTAATCCATGACCTTTGGGCGTCTCTCGAGCCAACCTCGGTAACGTATTTAGATATTTCAAATTGGACCCTGGGATCTGCTGAGTTTATTTCGTTAGCCGTATTGACCGCTAATAAAATTGGGTTTACAATTTAGAATTTAGTTAAATCGTTTTCTCTACAACATTATTTTAAGTAATGAAATAGCCTGAAAATTAAACATATGCATTTTTCGTTTTCAGACGTATATATTTTACGAGGCAAACTATATTCGATGTCAAAAACTTTTTTATTTTTTATTTAGCTTAACTTACTTAAGATGTTAAGTTATGATATGGCCAAAGGAGAAGCATATTTCACCCGAGATCCTTAACTTCTGTAAAACTGACTATCTATCTGTATTATATCTCAAACGGCGAAGTACAAAGATGCTATTAGAATATTATATTGACATATTCAGTTACGATGTTAATAGCCAGGCAAACTTTAAACAAGCCCACGAAACCCAAGAGCCAAACTGCAAAAAAACATGCTTACTTACCCCGCTGAGAATCGAACACGTTCCTCTGGGTCTAAGACCGGGGTTAACCACTACACCGCAAACGCGGTTTGAAACTACGTCATCGATATATTTTTACAAATATACAAAAAAATATAATGATTCTGAAGAATAGGCAAGCTTTATTAATAATATATACTTACATATTTTCTGTATTCTCAATAAAATTGCTAATCTTTAGCCATACTAATAATAATCTTATTGAAAAAATATTTTTGAAGTAGATATATAACGAAAGGGATTGGATATTATTATACTTTTTTTAATAATATCCAATCCATTGAAATGAAACAATTTTTACGGATCTACTCGCGTTTCTTTTATACATTAGATCTAATTAATGTTTATCCTGACGTTTCGAACCCTTTGCAGGGTCCGTGGTCACAGGGAGACTGTCAGTGTCAGTGTCAGTCTCCATGTGACCACGTCATTTCTCTCCCTGTGACGTTTTATTTCAATGTGTTTGCGTAAACTTTAGAAAACAATATCCAATCTCTTTCGTTATGACTATTTGGTACTTCAGAAATAATAGTAGTAGTAGTAGTAGTAGTAGTAGTAATATAGGTAATGTTTTTCCTTGTATTCATTAATTTCAATAAATATTCACGCAAGTGTATTATTTGTTTTTTAACTCACAAAAAAAAATCGCTAAGTATAATAAACAATATTTGAGTCGAAAAAAATAATTAAAATGAATTGAAAAATGTTTTTGTCGCAACAAGCACCAATTTACAAATTAATTTTGCCCTGGCTTCTGTAAGAAAAACCGGCCAAGTGCGTGTCGGGCCACGCGCAGTGTAGGGTTCCGTAGCCCATCTCAATAATGCGGATACTACCGGTTTCACACACCTGATAACGTAGTTCCCAATTAGGAATTTGTACTGCGCCAAGTACATTTTATAAATTGGTCGACTGTTACTCGTAAACTTGTAAGGCCTACTTAGCTGTGATAGTTTTCCTTTTAACTTCGTCATATATACAACTACCGTGAATTTTTTCACGTATCCAAAAACAACCATTTGGCTGGCAGGGGGGAGGACACTTGACTCTAACAAAATTTTGCACTTTAAAGCTTAATAGTTCACAAACGGATGCATCAAACAAAAAACTTTTTCCACAAACCCGCAATATTTTTAAAATTACTATCCAAAGACACCCCACGCTATGGGATAGATAAGAAAAAAAAATTATATCCCCACTTCAGGTAACCTACAAAAAACTATTTTTAAAAATTTTACTTCACCATTTTGTTGGCGGGATAAATATGTATATCCATGCTAAATTACAGCTTTCTAGTACTAAGAGTCTATAAGCTTAGGCTGGGGACAGACAGACAGACAGACAGACAGATAGACGGACATGGCAAAACTATAAGGACTATTAGACTATCGTGTATCGTGTTTCATCATCATCATCATCAGCTCATTTTATCTCCCCACTGCTGGGACACGAGCCTTCCCTTTGGGTGGATAGGGAGAACGGGCCATAAACCACCACGCGGGCCCAGTGCGGATTGGTGGTTGTTAACGACTGCTAATGCAGCCGGGACCAACGGCTTAACGTGCCTTCCGAAGAACGGAGGAGCTCGAGATGATACATTTTTGGTCACCCATGCGATGACCGGCCTTTGCGAAAGTTGCTTCACTTCAGCAATCGCAGACCGAGCGCGTTAACTACTGCGCCATCGAGCTCCTCCACCGTATCGTATTGTGTTTAATACGGTAACAAAATAAATTTTAAATAAAACTATTAAGTTTTTTTATATGCGTACAATATACATTTTCTATGTTCCCCCGCTGGGAACCATCCCGAGACCTCTTAATCTAAGGTCGGTACCAGTAAAGGCTGATCAAAAAGCCCGCCTCATTCTTCTCTCACAAATATTTGTAGAGCTAATCAAAACTGTTGGCGGGTCCTTTCAATGGCCTCTATAAAATTAAAGTCTCAGACATTCTTTGGTCGGTAACAGGCAGCAGGCAGTAGCGGAACCAACGGATTTGCCCCTTCATACCACGCTCCTATACATACAGCCACGGTCGAGTTCACAACAAAGTCTATACTATGCCCGTAAGAGCAAACAGTGTTAAAGAGTGAATAGAAAAACTGGAAGCACAAACAGCGTACGGCGCTTACTCTGCAGTTTCAAAATTAAATAACAGATTGAATGCTGGGAGTTGCAAAAGTGAATAGAGTAGAGTATAATACTTTGTTGCTATAGAATAGGTGCCTTACAAATAAACAAAGAATAAGCACCGAATTGTTATTCCGTGTTTTGTTCCTGTCATGTAAACGTCATTTCAAATTAGAGTAAAAGAGACAAAACACGGAATAACTATTCGGACCTTATTCTTTGTTTATTTGTAAGACGCTAGGGGCTTATTAATAAACAAAGTGTAAGCTTCGAGTAGTTACTCCGTGTTTTGTCTCTTTTACTCTAATATGGAATGAAGTTTACATGACGGGAACAAAACACGGAGTAACTACTCCAAACTTACTTTGTTTATTAATACGGGGTTACAAGTTTATTGTTGACAAAAGAGTGCAGAATACCAAAGAGTACGAATATGGATTGCAGACACACATTTATTTAATTTATTTTTTTATTTATTGGGGTAACCAACAAAGCAATTACACAAAAACTTACTATAACATACATTGCATCTTACAAAAAATGAGTAATGCTTTACTTATAGGTACCACTACATGCAAATAACATAATTATTATAAGTTCAATCTCAAGTAACAGACATCCCTTAGAGACGAAATAATATAAAAATTTACTACAATGAAAAATAAGTTAAATAAATTAAATAATAGGTTGTAACAAATTTTGTTCTTAAAACTTTTACGTGTTTCCGAGAAAATATCTATATCAGTGGTTTTAAATAGTGCGTTGTATTTGTTTACAATTCACACATTATTTCATTATAGGTACAACCATCCATGCACAGATGAAGACAGGCAACAAGTGCTGCTAACCGATTTAGTGTGGCACTAGTTATACACTATTTTTTTAATTTTTTTTGAGAGAGATTGTTGATTTTCTCGAACGGTATTTTCAGCGTCACCGGGCTTTTTTGGGGGCGGTGAGCGTAAAGGGTACCTCAAGACGTGTTGAAACGAATCACCTTCGGAAGTTTTCTAGAGGGAACGGCATCGCACACTTAAAACTGCGCGTCCCCGTGACCTACTAGATTCTCCGAAGGGTTCGGATCGGATCGGGGAGCGGAACCTTCCGAGAGCACCCCTAAAGGCACGGACCTCGGCTCAGGTAGACTGGGCCGTGGAGGAGGAGAGAAGCGCCCCGGTACATGTCTGTACCTGGTATAGAGCGCGTGTGAACCGGCTCGTCGTACCCTTGCTTGTTCTACGAGTACGGAAAATTGAGTTTAACGTGTAGTAGCAATGAATGTAAATAGCACTTCAAAGAGACGACTGGCCTCAGGCGGGACGTTAAGCCGCATTTTTAACCGACTTCAAAAAAAGGAGGAGGTTATCAATTCGACTGTATTTTTTTTTTTTTGTTTGTTCAAGTGCTTGTTTAATTTTTTATGTGAATACAGTTACATGAAGGTAAATAACATTTTTAAAAATAATGTAGAGCAGAATATATTTGGATGTCCTGTATTCCTGAAAATTGCCCGGACGGAGGAGTATGAAATTTCGCACACTTATATTTTATACTATAGAGAAGGTTATCCGAATGTTATTTTTTTTTTAATTATGCACAAAAATACATTAAATCAATAAAACAAACATTCATTACACACACTAACATGTATTTAACACACACGTATATGTATTTGACACACGCGCATAAAAACTCTTTTCAAAAGTTTCAAAAATGGAAGAGGAGCGGCCGAAATCTGTCAATGCCAATCCAAACTTACATTCTATCTTTTTTAATTTTTCATTGCTTATGATACAATCCGTGCAGCCTTAATAAAATTACGGTCGAATTTCAATCACTGGGCGACCACTAGTTTAAAGTAAATCGGTAACGTTGTAATAAATACGTAGTACACACGCCTGCAGATCAGACTACACCACAAACTGACAAATTTCCTCAATGGACATTGAGCTTTATGTATATGGCATATGGTTGAAAATTTATTGAAGAAATACTATAGTTTTGGATATGTGTTGATGTGCAGGCGTCTGTACTAGGTTTGGTAATTCCTTTTGAATCATATTCCGTTTTATTTTTGGAGAGATTTTGCTGATTGCCTCAAACGGCATTTTCAGCTTCACCCGGACTTGTTTGGGGGCGGCGAGAAACTTAATGGGTTCCTCAAGCCGAGTGAAACGAATCACCTCCGGAGGTTCGCGCACTAGTGCGTGTCCCCGTGCCCTACTAGATTCTCCGGAGGGTTCGGATCGGATCGGATATTCCGTTACTTTCAACAATGTTGTCCATTTATCGTTACCAAGTAGATTTTACGAGAGTCGCCTTTTGATTCAATTCTTTAGACGGTAATTCAACTAAAGATTAAGAGTCTTTTGGTCTTCCAATATGAAGCTGTAACTAGTATGGCAAGTATGGTGCTGCGATGCGACTGTGACTTAGTTACCCGTATGATAAGATCCCAGAGCGCCCTTAAATTCCAATCAACTTCTCATGCCTTCATTATAATGGTTTTATTTTAATACCAGTTGCGGAGCCTAACTACAAGACGAAAAGACGTAAGTTTATTCTGCGTGAAACGGAACGCGCCCGATTAAAAAATAGTTGACGGTAGCATGTTACAACGTAATTTTGAGACTATTCAATCTCCCATTGACTACAAAAAAAGCAGACTGCAGAAGGTAAGCTTTATGCAAACGCTCTCGTGTAACGCACGCATAGACAACCTCTCGCTGACACGGAATCTCGCAACAGCTGTCTCGTTTTTTTCTTGGCGGGAAAGTGAAGTGTCATGTCTGCGGTTTTGTTTTATTTTCTAAAATTTGTGTTATGTTAAATGTTAATGTGAAATAATGGTGGATTATTAACCGTTAAGTGTTCATGAGTGTGCATGACTGTTGGCGAATGAAACGAAACAGTGCAACGTCACTTTTCAAATTCTCTCAAGAAGTACGCCCGAGGACTTAGTAAAGCCCCACATCTTTACTGAGATACTCGAGGGGTTGGGGGTATATCATTTCTCACTTCTCATTTCTATTATCATTCATCATTATCATACAAGAAGAAAATATTGTTTATTTATGTATTACTTGTAAGAAAAATTACTTTGACACTGGCTAAATGTGCTAATCGCACGAAGCCATCAACTAAAAGAAAAAAAAAAACAGCTGCACTTAGACTGTTCCGAGCTTACCTTCATGTACTAAGCTACCTTCTGGGTTCTAATTTTGTGCATTGACCACGGATCATGCAAAGAGGCCAAAACGCCAACAAACAAAAAAGTGTAAAACAAAAGCTAGCTGATGCATACAAAGTATTTCACGTCATGATTACATTAATCCTACTTTAATATGTTTCTGTACGCTGTAAGTTGTACTTAGATAATTTGCTTTCGTAATTTTCTTCGGCCTTGCGTATTGCACGCAATCTTCGGCTTACGCTCCGTTAAATAAAACGTCATAGTGACGATGCTTTTATTTATTATTATCGGTTCGGGTGATTTACGCCGCCATTTTCTTTATTTCTTTCATGTTTTTTTTGTGAGTTAAGGCGGCCCGATATTGCAGGACTAACTCTGTTTGGCGTGGGAAGTAAAACAACAATCTCAATATTCGCCTCGATTCGGATAGCAAATAATATGTAGAAGTGGATTTGAGATAAAGCAGGTATAGAACAGGAAACTACGTATACTAGTAGACAGACCAACATAATATATAAGTAATTTTAAATTTGAGCAACTTTCTTGCTAAAACCTAAAAGCAGTTGCTGACCCCATTTTTTAGGGTTCCGCAACCAAAGGGTGAAACAGGACCCTATTACTAAGACTTCGCTGTCCGTCCGTCTGTCTGTCTGTCTGTCTGTCACCAGGTTACATACAGTCTGAGATACATCTCATGAACCGTGATAGTTAAACAGTTGAAATTTTCACAGATGATGTATTTCTGTTGCCGCTATAACAACAAATACTGAAAAAGAGAATAAAAATAATATTTAAGTGGGGCTCCCATACAACAGACATGATTTCTTTGCCGTTTTTATAGATAATGGTACGGAACCCTTCGTGCGCGAGTCTGACTCGCACCTGGCCGGTTTTTTATGATTAAAGAAAAAAAAACGACGATTACTGGTTCCTGTTGGACACTGGGGCCATTACCCTACCAAATATCCACTATTATTTTGTTGAGTCTAAAAAAATTAACAGCTCTATGGTTTTTAAATTGTATATTTCTTCATCTGCCTATAAACGTCCTACTTATGACTCAAACCTTTCCGCGTGAATGCTCTACAATTCTACATTCTTATCATTTTAATTTGGTCACCCATCCGGTAAATTTTAACTATATTTTTTTCTACTGCTTCTGCTTTAAAATAAAGGTGTAATTTAGATAATAGCTTTATTAGTTTATTATTAGCTTTTGGTTTTTTCTTCATAACTTTAAGATACATTAATTTTCTCTTAGCAACATACCCACAGTATAATGATTAAATATATTTATTTTTTGAAGACATACTTTATAAACATAGATCGGAGTAGGTAGAGCTATTTTATGTACTTGCCATATGATAGAATAATATGGATATACCCCGAATGAATGTGAAAGCATACACTTCCTATAAATATAAGGACGGGTTTAAGGATAGTTGAATAAAAAGATAGAAACTTGATTAATTAAACCACATATATTTTTTTATGAAACAATTTCTTATATTTATACAAGAATCAAATAATCGAATCCCGGAGTATTAGTCGGAATCTCGTGAAATATCCATATTAACATCAATGTTTGCGGTCAATGAACCTAAATAGCTCTATCTACTCCGATCACTGTTATAAATTGCCCTAAAAAAATATTCTATCGTGATTGTGAGTTTGTAGTTGATGAAATATTAACAATTTCTTCTACATTGAATTGAGATATTATATACAAATATTTTAAGTTACTGAGTAACATTTATCAATATTTAGATACAATTGAAGAATATTTGGATATGAGAATATTTGCTTTCACGATTTGGTCACAGGAAATGCATCCATCCTAATATTTATATACCCTTATCAACTATTAGTTCTCGATACTCAACATGTAAATATATCGATAATAATGAGCTCCTCTGATAATGTAGGAAAGTAAATGTTGGGCTAGGTAAGAATTTATCGGCACGAACCGTTCGTTCGCTGGAAATAGCTAATTTTATCCGATACAAATATCTTAAGTAAGCTTTGATGTTTATTTATTTGAGATAAAGTTTCAGACGCGGCAAGTAAATGAGAATCTTCTTTAGTCAGTAATCACTGCTGAGTGTAAGAGTCTCCCTTAACACCCCATCATATCCTGTTTTAGGAATTCTGGGTCCCAGTTTGTTTTGTAATTTAAATGTAACATGGTAAACGTGTAAGGTAAATGTTTTTATTTACTTTATAGTTTAAAAGGCATTATTCAGTTTAATTGGTTCATAGAACAAAAATCTTTAAATATGTCTGTGGTTTAAAATTAGTATTTTAAATTGATTTATTTTATATAATATATAAGCTCGCAAACTGAGCGTTTGCAGAGTAAATAACGTACGGTAAGGGTACTTGTCAATTGGAGGTTACGTCACTAAGCCAGGTTTATAAAGGCTCTATCTCAACGGCTGTCAGAGCCGTTGGACCCGAGGCGAGGGCACTAAACAAATGTTTGGCGTGTCAACGAGATAGGAGTTCGCACCCCACTGCCCAGTTGCCCACCGTGACGGCACCGCACCGTGACTAAGTATGTTGTTTTTATTTGACACATAATAATAAGTATCGTTGAATGGGATTACTTTTGAATTAGGGTAAGATCACACAACTCCCAAGGTGCCTAGTGGGAGTTTTGTTTGTTTACTATCCGTATTATTCGTAAAATTAGTATGGCATTGAAGCAGCGCTTCCTGGCGACATCCAAGAAGAATTAAAAATTTTTACTATACAAATTTTCGTTTTCGTTAACGTAATCGAATGGCGAATGAAAATCGCAATAGACACCCTGAGTTCAAGTTGTGCTATTTGAAAACATACACAGACCGGTAACAGTTGACTGACTATGACATTTGTGTCATAATAATTATAGGCAAAAAATTAAGTTACTATAATTTACTAATAGCTTGTGTAGGGCATGTGGAGAGGAAACTGAGTCAATGCATCACCTACTGTGTGACTGCCACTCTCTGGTTAGGAAAAGAATGGGACTCCTGGGGTCGGCCTATCCGAAACCGGAGGACTTCAGGCTCTTCGCTCTTAAGGACGTTGCCAAGCTTATGGCATCTATCTTTACAGAGGAAGAAGAGTGAAAGGATGGGGTTGCACAAAAGATCCCGATGGGTTGGAGTGTTACTGCGAGAGGGAAACCTCGGCAGGCCCCACTAAGATAAGATAAGATGACATTTGTGTCATAATATTTATAGGCAAAAAATTTACATAATATACGTATTTTTAAGTGCTAATTGCTGCACTGAAGCTGAATTAAATATTTATAAAATACAGTGAAAAAAATAAATGCCTACCCGACCCAGCCAGGAATCGAACCTGGGTCTTCCGCAATCCGGGCGGCTGACCATTATGCTACCGGGAAGGTTGACGTAAGCACTGACTTTTGTCACTGCTTTTTTTAATTTTTAAGTGCTTTTTAGCGGCAGAGTGCCATATTTCCAACGGTTATTGCAACCGATGGCTATGCAGATTCCGCATAGCCATTTGGTCGGGTAGGCATTTAATTTTGTTCACTGTATTTTATAAATATTTAATATACGTATGTAGAAAGTAGAAGTTCAAAAAAGTCGACAAAAACTGTATGGCTATGCTATAAATGAGTACCCACCAGTAATACACACGCATGCGCATAAAACTACCACAAATTGTGAAATTTCCTCAAAGACTTTGAACTTTATTGTTTAGCTGTTAAGGTTGAAAATGTATTGAAGTTTGACAGATTTGTATAGTTTGATGTGCAGGCGTCTGTACAAATAAATAAATAATAAATAATAAATAAATGTTTCCCACACTCACACCAATTATCTAGCCCCAAGAAAAGCTTCCATTAAGAAACTCGAGAAATGGGAAACTAAACAACGGATAAACATACATAATATACTACATACTTATTATACATAGGAAACACCCAGACCCAAATCAATTTAGATAAACAGGTATTTCTAAAACCTCAGAGATGACAAAATAATGGTATTCAGAAGGGACGTAAATTTTCTGATAATTTGATCTAACTTTAATCCATACCAACTGCCGTACAAACATATTAGGTACCTGCAGGTACCTACATACATCTACTATGATGATTTGTTGGGAACAGAGAGTCAACTGTCCTGCATATTACAAAAAGACCATTCATTTGAAACTTTAAACAGTCTCGCAGGCATGTTTTTTGTGAATTACAAACTAGGAATATACGAGACAGTGAACAAGTGACGCGGGCACAGGATGCAAAACTAATTTGGTAGCTCGCGAATTTCCGGGCTTCTGCCTCGTGGAGCGGACGAAAAAATGTGTCGACGAAAGACCCCCGAACGTCCTTTGACAATAACAGAAAAAAAACTAGACGAGTGTACGGTGAAAGGGGCGAAAAAAGTCTATTAATAGTTTTTGAAAAAGATGTTTGGCTGTCGTCTAATAAACTCACTCTTTAGAATGCTTTAGTGTTACCATCACTGTTGGCTGCCGATGGTCTTTACAGCGTAAGAAGTTACCTAAAAGTCCATAACAATCTGTTCCTTACCTAAAATACCTTAATTTGGAGGTTCATGAGGGGAAGGCACTACGCTATTGCTTATAACCGTCTAGGCGACACCTAAGGAAATACAGAAGTTTTTAGTGAGTACCTATGCTCTCTTTTTACCTGGTAAGAGAACAACTACCACGAGGAGAGGCCCCTTCCTTTCTAGTTTCTCTGATGCAGAGATGCAGCGTTCAAGGCGGTTCTTAAGACTAAGCCTAGGTTCACTGGGACCCGTCCTTAAATCAATTTAGCTCCGATGCTGACTGTTAACTCTACGGCTTAACGTTAACCTTTCGTTCGTTCTCTAGCTATATCTTTTAAAAAAAAAAACTGACTGTATCTACACTCACTAGTCGCTATCGTAATT
Source organism: Eudonia lacustrata (assembly GCA_947562085.1). NCBI lineage: Eukaryota > Metazoa > Arthropoda > Insecta > Lepidoptera > Crambidae > Eudonia > Eudonia lacustrata. The sequence continues at coordinate 19,597,087 of OX387318.1, read as the reverse complement.
CGAAACTTTAACTTTCTCCGTAGTTTAAATTTGAACTCTATTAAATAAGTCAGTGTGACACAATATCCTATGTTCTATAGTACCTATATATGGCCTTATTTCATAGTTGTTGCCTGAACTAGATGGGCCCGTGCGTCGCGTTCCGTCGCGCTCAGTAGAGCGCATCGCAGGCGCAGGAAACTGAACCAATTTGAGTAGGAGTACTTCCCGACTGGTTACGTGGTTGCTGACAAAAAAAAGTTAATGGTTTAATAATTTATTAAAAAATCATGCCATCTTAGCTGGTGGTTAAATTCTGCCCAAAAGCCAACTTGAAGGCGACCACTGTAGTACCTATTTGTGCCGCCAAGCAACATTGTTTTTTATTGCTGTTATCCAGTTTGAAGGATATGTGGGATGAGGGAGTCAAACCAGGAATCGTTTCTTACGTTGTGAATTCGTAAATAACCGAAGCTATTAAAATTACAATAATTACTTTAGCAGCACACGTTATCGTCACTCTTGTCATTCGCAAACACAAACTCTCTTTTTGTCCGTCCCTGCTCGGATACACATAACAACCAAAGATAAACCTTAGCGTTTGGATTCAAACTATTCCAACAGATATTAGGACTAAGTTGTAGTGCCTTACAAATAAACAAAGAATAAGGTCCGAATAGTTATTCCGTGTTTTGTTCCTGTCATGTAAACGTCATTTCAAATTAGAGTAAAAGAGACAAAACACGGAATTACTATTCGGACCTTAAAAGAATAATCTTTGTTTATTTGTAAGGCCCCCTGTGTGGTGCCGGGGATAAAGAATTGCACCACCCCATCTCTTCCCGTGGGTGTCGTAAAAGCCGACAAAGGGAATATTCCAGAGGATGGGCAGCAGCATCTCTCTGAGGTACCTAACCCTCAACCTACTGCGATCGCCAACCCGCCTGCCAAGCGTGGCGATTACGGCAAATACCCCTCATATCCTTGGGGGAGGCCTTTGTCCAGCAGTGGACGTCTTTTGGCTGAGATGATGATGATGATGATGATTTGTAAGGCACAACGGGTATAAACGTCTAATTTGTAAGCTTATACTTAGTTACATCAGTAAATTATAGGGCATCATAGAAGCATGAGTATCTACTGAAGCTTTATTTGAGGTTCATTAGTTAAGTTACTAAAGAGTTAGCAATAGCGAGCGTGACACAGTCAACACGAGTTTTCAGTCAACCCGAGGCGAGGTCCTACTTAGAGGTGCCCTCAGATTGTTCCGCTTCCGAATTCCCGATCCGATCCGAACCCCTCGTAGAATCTGGTAGGGTAATAGAACACGCTTGTGTGATGACATTTCCTCTGGAAATCCTTTGACAGTGTTTCGAGCAGACAACTCGAGGAACCCTTCAAGTTTCTCGCCGCCCCCAAAAGAGTCCGGTGACGCTAAAAATGTTGCTGAGACCACCAGCAAACTCTCTCTAAAAAAATTGCGTGATTTACTTGGTGTTGCAAGAAATCACAATATTGTGCTGTCATGGACGCTTTCTAACAGGCGCAGGTGGGTGGTATGCTAGTTTGCCGGTACAATAACATAGAAAATAAACTAAATTTATACTATTATTTGCAAATGTTGTAATGTCAAATCGACTTGTTGTTAAGTTTACGCACGGAGGCGTATCATTATAACAGTGATTAGATACTGCAAGAAACTCGATGACAAAAAGGTAGCATCGATCGTCGCCATTCGCTTTATAAATGCGAACAACGCTGCTGAATATCATTTATTAACGCTTATTATTTTCTAATGTTCATAAAGGGTATAAGTTATTACCTATGTAAAATTATTAGTATGTAAAATTAACGTAATACAAAGTTAGAATAATAATTTTAAACGGGATTATAACCATGTTTTTCGTTGTTATTTTATATGTTATATATAGTGTTTTTTATTCAACAATTAAATTTACGAAATTTTTTTTCATAAAATTTTCGTTGATTGATACTTACCTTATAATAACCTAGTTTGCCTACTTCTTAACTAATCTTAAGTATTTGTAAAAATATTATGATCGGATGTTAATGACGGTAGTTGTTAACATTGAATGGGCGCCTTTGGCTTTCAAAGTAAAAAGGTAAAAGATTTTTTAAAATCGGTCTAGTAGTTTTTGAGTTTAATCGTTGCAAACATACTATAATACAAAATAAACTCACTTTTTTAATAAAAAAAGTATCCTATATCCTTCCCAATACCTTTGAGAATATGTGTCCAAAGGGTAGTTTTTATCCAGAGATTCCCACGGGAATCACACTATAAATATACTAAAAACGACAATTTAATTTTCCAATACAAAATGATTTGTTTGTTTTGTTGTCATGGAAACCAAAGAGAATTTAATCACTTGATGGAAACTGTCAAAGCGGTACGAAGTCCGCCGGGTCCACTAGTAAATTATATAAACAAATAATTAACTGAAATTGTTAATTGATGAATGCAAGTAGAATATACAGCATTCAACTGTAAACTTGACAAATATAAACAAACTATGTGACAAAGCGGCAAAATTCAATTAAACGTTTTTTAGCGCAACTTACTGGATATTAATTGTTTTTCAGTCGAGCAATCAATTTTGTGGAACGGCGTGAGGCACGTGACTTCCCTTTTTGTTCAAAAAAGGTTAAAGTTTAAAAAGTTCCAACATCGCCAGTTGTTCACAACAATGATTAAGTTTTATCGTGTAATTATAAGGGGTCGACAATATTTCACAAGGTGTAGCCGGCGAAAACTTTTAAAACACTCACATAAATCGTGAACAGATACAAATCTACCGTTTAAATCTTGCCCGTGCTATCTAAACGGTGTTATTATCCCCATAGATAAAATAACTATGGTTTCAATAATTCACGGTGACGTAGGTATATCATTTGACCCATTTCTTCCATCCCTATACTTTCCCGGCCGAGCCGGTGTCGTAATTATCGTTTATATTCGCCTTTGTGGAAGGGTTTGCTCGGCTTTAGGCATACTAGGCAATTATCACGTTGCCCGCGGTCAGTTCCCATGGGACCTCGAAATTGTAAAAGTACATATAAACGTGTCGAACCTCGCGGCAGTCTGTCCTCTTTTTGTTGCATGCGTAGCGTGACCACTTATCTTGTGACAAGCGGGACAGACTTCCTTAATATAATAAAAAAATATATATAACAACATGTTTTTAATATAGTTTCAAAATGTATGATAATCTAAAATGAAAAAAAAAATGAATCTTTTTCTGGTGGTATTGATTCTTATATCTTTAGGATTAGCAAAGTTAATTTATATTGGTTTAGTTTTAATGTTCCTACTAACTATAATTTTAAATAGTTTAATAGCCCCAAAGACTTATTAACCGATGGCGTTGTGACATTCGTAAGGGCATTTTTTTTTGACAAAACAAAACTAAATGAATCATTTTGAATTAGTTAGTTGGCATGACTTATTGATATCACACTTTATAATCAAAATGACTTTTACCTCTGGGACTAATTGTGATTTTTACTAGTCAGATGCTACTGTTTGCTTTTGTATTTTAACAATTTTTGGGAAGAGCACGACACATAAGCGAAACAGTCCCACCCAAAACGGGACGCATGGTCACCTTATGCATACCCCGTAGTAGGATACCAAACACTCTTGTTGCGAAGCCATAGAGCGCATCCTTGCACACTCCTTGCGTTTACATTGCTATCCCGAAGCTGTGAGACCGTGAACTCTTGGGCAAACACACGCAATGAGCAGTGTCACAGATGAAGTGGGCGGCTGAGATTTTAGTTGCATCCACGGTCGGTCGGTGTTTACTCGGGACTCGTGAGAACCTTCGGAACGGCATGGGCGTGACATCGAACGCTTTTTGTGTATTGCTTTTTCATTTTGTATGGCTTGTTTGGTGTCGGTAATGGCTGAGCCGACCGACGTGACCGTGACAATGCATCTTTGTAGTGATCGATCGAAACTTAAGACCATTCGTTTCACACATGTTTCGTCTCTATTGTTTCCCAGGTGGTGTCGCATTGAGCCAGATTAGCCGAAATGCCTGCGTGCTTTACGGCTGCATTGTCGTGAATGCTTTAATGCCAATTTCTTGGTAATTTGGTTGGGTTAAAATTTTTGACAATACTATTTAGTTACTTACATTTTTTTTGTAAATAAATTTACAGCACTTCATGTTTTTTCTGATCTCATGCTGCTGGGAACAGATTGCAAATTTTCGTTAGAGAAAATGATTCGGAGGTAATTTTAAAATTCACCCAATATAATTTTTGTCGTATACGTATACAATATAATAAATAGCACATGGCTATGGAGCCTATGTATAAAGGGCCAAAGTGCAAAATCATAACTCTTGCAGAGAGGCTCTCAAAGTTTCAATGCGGTATATTTTTAATGTTTATGATGTAAATGTGGTATATTTTTAATATAGTAAGTATATAATGTTAATGTGGTATATATATTATAACATTTAATTTATAATGTTAGCATTTTCAGATGATCTCTTGAAAGTGCAAGTGCAAAATTTAAAAGTGCAAGTGCAAAGTTAAAAGTGCAAAATCATAATTTTGCACTTTGGCCCTCTTATACAAAGGATCCATCAATGGGGAGATAAGTCAAACCCCACCACGTTGCCCCAAACTAGTTGACAAAAACCCAACGTTAACGTTAAATCGAGTTATCTTAAAATGGGTGACCAAATCGGTGCCCATCAGCTTACACGTGGCCAAACTAAAGTCATCTAAATACGACTGCAACAACGCTTCGAAATATTCATTTATTTAAGTACAATAACAGTAGGTACAGTGCGGCGCAAACTCTCAAATTGATCGTGCCCACTGGCTGAGCGCCATTAAAAATACATTAAGTTTCTGGAACTCATTGCCGACAATGTTAGTAATGCAATACTATGAATAGGCGGCGCTAGTTTGTTTTCGTTCGGATTGCAATACTTTCGCTACATTGTTCGACGGGTCAGAGCTCCTGTGTACTCGTGTAATTCGTGGAAATATCTCAATTGCTTTAGTACGGGTTAGCTCCAGACGGTGCCCAGTGCGTCTGGTGAAGAACCGTTCGAGCGCGTTAGCAAAAACGAGAATTTGTATTTGTATGTAGGCGGCCAATACCAAACTATCTCTAAGAAATATTGCAATTTTGCCACATACATTCTCGTTAAAAACCTATTACATCTCAACTGTGATTTTTGCGTAAAATGCCCATTTTCGCATTTTGTAGTAATTTTCCAGTTGTATTTATCGTTTTTATCGAAATAGGATAATAAATTCATGCTTAGTATTTTAAATTTCCACTCTGCGAGAAAAAGCTGAGTTCGGACGGCCGGCGCATCGCATTTTGTAGTAATTTTGCAGTTGTATTTATCGTTTTTATCGAAATAGGATAATAAATTAATTATAAAATATTAATCCTCATGAAGTAACAATTATTCTGGTATAAATTTTGTTCAATAATATTATCGTAGATAGGAGAAATTCACAGTTATCTTAAAGCGATTTTCGAAGTTTTTTGGTTTAGAATAAGATTTTTTTTCTATGTAAAATCAATGATATCTAAAAATTCCGAGGCCGCTACGAACTATTCGACTATATCAGAGATAACATTATATTTTTTTTATTTCATCTGTTTAGAACAGTAGTTCATTCTAGGAGCTCAAAAAAAGTGCCTTCGCACATTTTATGAAAATCTTTCTCTGCTATTTTGGGTTTAATTATAAAGTTAAGCAAAATTTACTAAAAGCGAGGCCGCTACAAACTATGCTAATAGCTATTCTACACTATTCAATAAGTCAAAATTGTTAATGTATTTTCGTTTCTGAGATCGAGAACGCCAAAAATGGCCATTTTACGCAAAAATCATAGTCAAAATGTAAGAGGGGCCTTAACGTGATCGGATGGCTTATAAGCGCAGCATAGTAGGCAAAATTGCGTAGGGTCACTGCGTCGCCTATTTCACAAAGTCTAAAGACAAAAGTTTTTTATCAGTGCGTCCTACTAAGTACTTATCAAAACGTCTACGTAAAAATCGTGGTATTTATTCATTATAGTAGTATAATACATTTTGTTCGCAAGCTTTCTATTGTTTGTTGTTTTCTGATGTCCTCTTTTTTAGGTTTCCACGGAAGATCAGCGTCGGGACACCTTTGGTGTTCTGACAAATGCTGAGTGGATACCTTTTCTGTGTCACTTTGCATTTTTTTTTAATCTATTTTTTTTAATGTGTTACTGTGTGACACTGCATAAATATTTTTTCATTTCAATTTAAAACATACGGAGCGGACACGTGGACGCGGACGTTTACTCAGGGCATGGCAGGGCTAGCTCACAAAGAATGATGGCGGGTCTCATACAACATTTTGTACAAAAAAAACAGAAAATAAAGAGAGTTTGAAACTTTATATAATTGAAAGATAACCTTGCTGGGGATACGTGTATTCCTTTAGAATATTTTTTAATCGAAATATTCACAATAAACAAAAACTAATAAGTATAGTGTAATTCCATTGCCTACAAAAAAAAGTTGTTAAAATACGTGCCGTTCTTTATGATTCTTTTTTCTCTTTGGTTTTTCGGCTTCTTTGTTTTGTTTGTTTGAAATTGAAATGCAAACTGCAATGTTTTAGGTAAATAAATCGTTGTATCTTGCGTTTCGGTGACAAAGACAAGACAGTTTTTTTTTATGGCTGCGATTTGCTGTGTAGTGTAAAAAATGCGTTTCGTTCATTTAATTACAAAATTAAATAACTAACTTTCCCCGGATTCTAAAAATCTAATTCTTGCTGGAAGCTACTGTTCTGTAGGCAAGGATTTAAAACATATCCATATAATTTTCTCTATTTTTTTTTTATTAAGTACAAATCTCGCCATCATTCTTTAAAGGCACCAGGGTAATGGCCTAACGTTCGACACTTCAAGCCCAGCGTCTAACACAGTTTTCATCGCTAAAAAATAATAAAGATTTTCATTGAAATTTTATGGGATCACAGCTACGAAGTAGGTGGTCTTTATTCCTGTCTTGCTAAAGACTAAAATCAGTTGCTAACCCGAGTTGATTTTTAAAGATTTAAGGAAAAACATGTAAACCTATCGAAGACGGGTGTCACTACCCTACCTTCATATGCAGGGGCTGTATACCGGTATGAATATGAGTATACTAGTGGCCGCTCGCGGTTTCACCCGCGTGGTTCCTGTTTTCGTAAGAATATCGGGATAAAAAGTATTCCATGTGTCAATCCAAGTTATAAACTATCGGTGTGCCGAATTTCATCCAAATCCATTCAGTAGTTTTTACGTGAAAGAGTAACAAACATCCATCCATACTTACAAAATTTCGCGTTTATAATATTAATAGGGTTTTATTTAGGTACTAGGTATCCGAATTCATTAAGGAGAGAAACGTGGAGAGTTAAAATATAGCCAAGCAAAACCTGTTGTCGTTAAAGTAATCGACCGATCCGAGCCGAACCTCTAGGAGAATCTAGTAGGGAATGGGGACACACCTTTGTGCGTGATACTATTCCCTCTAGATACATCTGGCGGTGCGCCGTTCCCACGACTTGAGGAACCCTTTAAGTTTCTCGCTGCCCCCAAAAAAGTTCGGTGATGCTGAAAATACCGTCTGAGGACAAAGCAAATTTTCTCCTAAAAAGAAAAAAATAATTACGTGATCGAATAGCAAATTAAACTCGCTATAGACACCCGGCACTTCCTTTGCAATGGCGTTACTTGGTAACTAATTGGGAACAAGGAAAAAATATAACAAACAAAGGAAAGGTAAAAGGTTACACGGGACGTAGACAAAGGTTGGCTTTGAAGAGATTTCTACCTGCTGAAACAACATTTTAGTAACATTAAAATGAATATATTTACATAATATAGTAGGTACTTCCAAGTAGTACAGTCTGATAAAAAAATTAAGAGCGTTTACGCCGCACACTAGCGCCGCCGATGAAAAAAAAAACATATCTAGTAATTAGAGATAGAAAATCAAATTATGCTCAACAAACTATCTGAACGAAGTAATTTAGCATTTTTACGTCACCTAATGAACACCTGACATGTTATGGTTTAGTTAAATATGGCGTTAAAGTTAAAAGTGGCCGTAACGTCTTATTTAACTAAACCATAACATGTGAGGTTTTCATTAGGTGACGTTAAAATGCTAAATTACTTCATTCAAATAGTTTGTTGAGCATAATTTGATTTTCTATCTCTAATTACTACATATGATTTTTTTTCATTAGTTGCGCTAGTGTGCGGCGTAAACGCTCTTAACATGAAAAGTACACTTAACCACATATCAGACATTACAGTGCACTATAAGCTGTCCTCGTTTAGCTTTAAAGCTTCTGTTTTGGCATAGCTCTACTTGTTCTAGAACTAATATAACCTCCGTTAGCCGAGTGGCTTGCAAGCCGGACTTTGGGCGGCACTGACTCTGAGGTCCCGGGTTCCATTCCCGGTCGGGTCAATGTCGAAAACGAACTTTTCAATATTGTGTCGGGTCTAGGTGATAGTGGTACCGCCGTTGTTTCTGATTTCCATAATAACGAGTGCTTTAGCTACTTTCCTTGGTATCAGAACAATGTGTGTGATGTGTTGTCTAATAATACGTTTGATGTGTGGCTGACTGTACACACATTATCATCGTTGACTGATCGTTGAATCCACCTAAACCTAAATTAAAGAAAGTTATTATTTAGTCTATACCAGGGTTCAAAAAATTCAATTGAAAATTCAAAATAATTTATTCAGTTTAGGCTACAAATAGCTCTTATGAACGTCATTATGCCATCAGTTCGTAAGTCTACTCTGGGCGGGAGATCTTGTACTGAGAAGAACCGGCAAGAAACTCAGCAAGTGTCCAGCTCTTTTCTCCCTTACAGCGTCAAAAATATTGGAAAATGCCCTATCATAAAAGGACACTTTCCATCACAAATAAAAACACAAAATATAAAAGACAATCACACAAATTAAAAAAAAAAAAAAACAATAGAGAAAATATTATAATATCTACATTTGCAAAACATCAGTTACCAGTTAAAATTTTCACAATGTCATACAGCAATAATAAAGGTCAAAAATTGTCTAAGAAAAAAAAAAAAAAAACAAAATTAAACTATAGTTAATAATAATAAAATTAATAGTATGCAAGAGCAGACCAGCCTCCACAGGCGGCACCCGTTCACGAGTATGACATATGAATCAGCCATCGCTTCACTCAACCATATCTTAGGGAATGTAACGACCCGACGCACACGCCACCACCGCAGAGACACTAAAGAGAGCATGACACACTCAAGATACTCTAAATAAAAACCTAATGAAAAGTTTAACGTAACATAAATATTATTTGTAAACTGTAGGACATTGCTGATAAAGGCTATCATATCAGCGCTAAGATATTTTTAAAGTAATTATTGATCCCAATAAAATAAAATAAAGAGTAGTTTTATTTTTTTATTATAACCAAGCTGATTTGTCATCTAAATATTCTTTGACTGTATAATAACCTTTCTTAAGTAAAGAAGATTTTACATGTTTTTTAAACTTATCTAAAGGTAAATCTTGTACAGTACTAGGTATTTTATTATAGTAGTGTATACCTTGCCCCAAGAAAGAGCCAAGAACCTTTTGCAACCTGAACAGTGGCATTACAAGATTTTTCTTATTTCTAGTATTGAAATTGTGTACATCACCGTGTTTAGTAAAAGAGTTGATGTTGCAACGCACAAAAACTATGCAATTATAAATAAACTGAGATGCAACTGTAAGAACACCAATTTCTTTAAAAATATTTCTTAAATCCACTCGTTTCCACTCGGTCCACTCGGTCGGTTTCCACTCGTTCCGACCATACTCCATTCCGACCCATAGTAGGGTTTCCCTAACTATGGGTCGCGACCCACTGGTGGGTCGCGAGCGGATATTAAGTGGGCCCTGCCAGTAGAACGACACACTAACCGACCGAGCTAACGGCCGGGCGGTTGGTGTGTTTTTATTTGTAAACTTTGTTTGTTTATTTGAAAAGTCCTTTATCCATATTGGTAACGGTTAAATTTAGCCAACGGAGGTGGGTCCCGAGTTTGTAAACTTGTATTTGATGGGTCGAGCCCAGACAACTTTGGGAACCCCTGGTCTATACTATACCTACCCATGTCCCACTATTAGGCAAAGTTTTACTAAGGGTTACAGGCTCACTATTCCATTAATCATCACGCTTGCCAAATGCGGGTTGGTCATAAGCCCGGTGAAGCTTAAAATGCCGTCTGAGGCAATCACCAATCCATCTCACAAAAAAAGGGTTGGTCATCAAAACACAAATCAAGTCTACGCAACAAATAATCGGAATCACACTTTGCTCGACCTAGTAACTGAACCCAGGGCCTTCGGATATTGGACCGAGCGTTTCATCATCATCATCAGGTCATTTTATGTCCCCACTGCTGGGGCACGAGCCTTCCCTATATGGATGGATAGGGAGAACGGGCCATAAACCACCACGCAGGCCCAGTGCGGATTGGTGGTTGTTAACGACTGCTAATGCAGCCGGGACCAACGGCTTAACGTGCCTTCCGAAGCACGGAGGAGCTCGAGATGATACATTTTTGGTCACCCATCCGATGATGATGAAATTGCAACAACTGACTTTAATACATTAAAAGGAACGACAATAAATGCCACACACATCATTTGATGAAGATCGATTTTATACTGTCTCAGTATTATTTCAAAGTATTATTAATCAGGACTCTGTTATTCTTACGTCAACAAGACAGGCAGACATTGTTTATATAGTATCTGCCCGCCCACGCAGCCTTCAGTATAAGTTACCTACAATCTCGTCCTTTCTATTTTCCTACAAAATTGATTTAGCTATTGTCAAGCGAATGTATAGGTATAAAGCCCGGGCTCTACCGCGAAATGAGCGCAGCGAGGTCATTAATGAGCCCTCATAACTCGCAACGATATTTTCATAGTTGAGGCTCGACCGCGAAGAGGTTAGCGGAGAGTCTTAACTATGAAAATTATCGTTGCGAGTTAAGAGGGCTCATTAATGACCTTGCTCATTTCGCGGTCGAGCCCGGGCTTAAAGAGGATTTAAAGAGTTCAATAAAGTAGCTTCTGTTTCGTTAATAGGTGGTTAATAGTATACGATAATAGTTACAGTAGCGAGACTGGGTGGGTATTCAAAGTCAAAGTCAATTTTTTTTATTTAAATAAACTTACGAAAAGTGCTTTTGAATCGTCCATACATTTTTTACCGACTACCCATTCAGGACGTCTATTTTTTAGCTGTGGAGAAGAATGGGCGCATGAAACTCCACAGCTCTATACATTTACAAATACATTAATAGGCCATTACATTAATAGGCCAATAACTAGGGTGGGTGGCATCACCAGTGTTCGACATCGACATCGACATTTGTCCTTTTATGAGTATATGTAGGAGTTATATTCAATTAATAAAATTCAATTTAAAAAAATCTATGTTATTTTTTGGCAAAAAAAAAACGTGTCGAACAATGGGCTCAAATTTGTATCGAGATACTGTTCGTGCGCTACCCCATTCGCATTAACATAAATCTCTATTTATTTGAACTCATTGGACCTCCGATTTTAAAGTGTACCTTCCTATTTGTTATCAAGCAAGTCCACCTTTATTTAAATACATAAATAAATCATCATCATCTCAGTCAAAAGACGTCCACTGCTGGGCAAAGGCATCCCCCAAGGATCTCCACAACGACCGGTTTTGTGCTGCTCACATCCAGCGGCTTCCCGCGACCTTCACCAGATCGTCGGTCCACCTTGTTGGAGGCCCACACTGCAAAAAAATAAATAAAAAAAATAAACAAATAAATAAAAATCTCTATGTAACTGGTACAAGTAAACGCGATAAGTCCGCCAAATTGTTACATTTATATAAATTTATTTTATGTTTTATTTTGAAATTATAATTTTTGTGGTATCAATAATTTAAATACTTAGATACGTGAAGTAAAAATCTTTGTGGCTCATTCATAGCGTGTTGCAGTAAAGTGGAAATAAGAAGAAGAAAAAGAAGAAAGTTAGTAGCATACCATCTTAACAATAGTTTAAAAAAACATCAATTTTTTTTAAAAGTAGTAATAAAATTAGTTTTACCTTTACAAAGCTCCGGAAATACCGTGAACCAATTCATGGAGTCAACAAACTTTGAAAAATACCCTTAAAAAGAGATTTAATACGTTGCGCGAAATGAATGTATGATTGATTTGTGTAAATACCAATCAACATTGCACAACGCGTTTTCCGTACAGTTGCGTTCGGAAGTGCGTGCTCCACGTACAGTCGACAACAAAATAATAGTGGCAGTAGTTATGCCAAAAGACTCCATATGATAACAGTTATAAGGGCGGTTTCATGATTAAACGTGACTTTTAAAGTATTGTTCATTCGCTTTAAAATACAAGCGTGTCGTCAAAAGATTTTAAGCGTGCTGTTGCATACAATTGTGACTGTTTCCCTTTGGCACAGTCACCAGACATTAATGTACACTTTTCGATTCTGATTCTGCTCATATTTACGAAAGGATGGCGATCACCCGTGATGCCTATTTCTGCCGCTAAGCAGCAATGTTAGGCATTGCTGCACCAGTGTACAACACAGTTTACGTCGCCAAAAAAACAAAAAAAAAACAAAATTAAAAATCGTTTATTACAGTCTATCAAAGTAACTTAACTATAAACAGTGATGGGGACCATCCTTGTAGGCATTCTAAAATGCCTGTTTCTTATCATACATTTTCATTAAAATTTTAGGGGATGACAAGCAAGTGGTCTGTTTTCGTATATAATAAACGCGGGAAATTGTGGCATTACATTACATTGCATTACATTTTTTATATGGATCTCGGTCTGAAATAAATATTTTTATATATTTTTTTATTTATTATTACGGCCAATTGCGTTTGCGATTAACTGTTTCGACAAAAGTTGGCTTATGTAGAAACTTAAATAATAATCACAATGCGAAAGTTTGCGTGTATGTGTGTATATTTGTTGCTTCTTCACGCTGCAACGGATGAATGGATTTGGATGAAATTCGGCATACAGATGGTTTATAACCTGGATTATAAAATAGAATACTTTTTATCCCGATATTCCCACGGGAACGAGAACCACGCGGGTGAAACCGCGAGCGGCCGCTAGTAACATAAGATTCTGTCTAACAATAAACGAGTACCTACCTCCCAAGTAACTATACCTTCGTCGTACATAATTGACATAATCTGATCATCAGTTATGACAAATGAATGTCAATATAAACTATTTATCGATAAAAAAGCCGTGCGACTGTATGGTGGTACTGGATGAAGCAGTCGAACAAATCGTAATCTTCCCACGCTATGTGGTGAAGCCCTGATCCTACACAGAATCTAAAGGAGTACGCTCACTGCGATGCTAAGTCGCGGCTGTAAGTAAGCTTCATACAAGTAAACGCGCTTGAGCAACGCACACACATAGACTACTCTCACGGACACGGAATCTTCTGGGTCTCCTTATTTTTTGATCAAGGCGTCTTTTTTTTCTTTTTTTTTTTGAATGTGATTGCTGTTGGTCGCAGCTATTACAGTCGTACTTTTAGAGGCAGCAAGAAACTAAAAGTTAATCAGGCCGTAGTGATCGAACATCCGTCTTCTTTTTTTGCGATTTTTATTTTTCCATAGTGGACTTTAAATAGATAGATAGATAGATAGATAATTTATTTATTTGCAACAAAACATGCACACAATAATTAAAAAAAAAAATACAATACAAATTTAAATAATAATAAAAAAGCAATTAAATATACAACTTCCACAAACATTAGATAACAATTGTGTGCCGTAGCGATGCAAAAAGTTGAAAACTCAGTGAAACATTTGCTCATGCAGCAAAAAATAAATCGCATAAATACAGTTGAACAAACCTAAGTTAAGAAAACAAATGAGGAAAAGTTAAAAAATTCACTACGTATACGTAAATAGTCAACGATGATAAGTACAGTGGCGAGGGTGGTGGGTTATGGCACGATCTCCAAATGTGTTATTGTTCATAATATGAACAATTCATAATATGAATTATGGCTAGAATCTAGCAGTCATTTATGATAATGATCATATTAATTATTAGTTGAAAAAACACTTCTATGTAATCTTAAAGAAAACCTAGATGACGATAAACCTGGAAAACGGCGAGGCTTAGGTGCTAGCGTATGCGCTTGCACACAAACGTCGTCGTCGTCTCATCTTCTAGGGTTAAAGCCCGGTAAAGCTGAAAATGCCGCCTGAGGCTCCTAGGGATTTTGCATAATTTTTCAAAACAGTATTATTGCAATGTTATTGCAGTTGTGAAAATGAGACACCGCTACACATGACTCCTTTTAAAACTTATGCTACCTGAGCAGGTGAGCGTCGTCAGTGAGCGATACCCCTAAGGGAACAAGGAAAGTACAAAGGAGGCTCGCGTTCGAAGGTTTCGCAATTTCAATAATGATAAAACGATTGTAATTTGCTTGGAAAGCTTTTTTATGTTACCGCTACGGCTGCTCACAACTTTTGAAGTCCCTGAGGAGTTGTCAAAGTGTAAGCCAAATTTTGTAGCCTATTTAAGTCCAGCCCTTACGAGGTCACGCTTTCTTAGGATCGCAAAAGTTAAGCTACTTTGGGAGCGTTCGATGCACGGAAGGGTGACCAAATTATTTTTTTTCGATTTTCATTTTTCTTACGATTGCAAAAGTTAAGCTGCACGTGCGCTTGATACTCGGATGGGAAACCAATTGTTTTAAAACGATTTTTCTTTTTGCTTATGAAGGCACTTCGACTAATTGGTTCCGGCTGATATCGGAAGATTAAAGTCTAATAGCACTGAGCTCTAAAGGCGGACGGACGTCAGGTTAACCGATTACTCGATAAGAAGAAAAGCAAGCGTGCACTTTTAAATCTCACTAATCATTAAAAAAAAAAATTATATAGAAAGAGGTTTTGTCTTTTTATTTACCTATTCATTTAAAAATTACCGCGATGACATTAGAAATGCAGTCTTAGGTTTTGTAATTAACTACTTTACTTATGTCTCGTTTATTTGAGCGAATACTTAAATAGAGTAAAGAAAAGATAAAATGAGGAAAAAGAAAGAAAATAACTTAAGAGATATGAAAAGGATCACACACAGATGTACATAATAATGTTTTATCATTTTTAATGAATGGAATGAAATGAAATATATTTTTTAGAACACACATGCTGTATAAACTTATGTAGAACAAATCTAAAAAATTTGTCCTAAAAGGACTCCACTCAGCATTTGTTGCAGAGAACATATCACTAAAACGCTGATCTTCCGTGGAAACTGTGTGAATTTGTCTTCTACATCTGATATTGTATTTGCTTGCTTTTAAAATTTGTATTTCTCTAAATGAATTTGTGTGGGCATTCTTTAGAGTAAAGAAATTCCTTGTGTAATTCCGGGGATTTGAAAGGTTTTAATTGTAAATGTATACAATTAAATATTGTATGATTTGGTATCGATATCAATTTTTAATGGTATTCAAAGCCCTGTGGCGGTAGCCAAAGTAACATTAAGAAAACGATAATGAAGTTCGAAAAGAGTAAAATGGGATTGACATAAGATTGACCACGTGATAAATCACGCTAAAGCAAAAAGCGCTAAAGCGCGGCTTATGTCAATCCCATGCATTATATTCTTTTCGAACTTCGCTATCGTTTTCTTAATGTTACTTTGGTTAAGCCTACAGGGGGGTAACCACGAGCTCTTATAGCAGTATTATTGCAGTTGTCAAAATGAGACGCGTGTAGCGGCGAATATATTCGCGTCTCTTTTCCACAACTGCAATAATATTGCTTTAAGAGCTCATAGTTAGGGGGCTGGTCCTGAATAGGTAAAAAAATGTTTGTACGATTCAAAAGCACTTTTAATAAGTTTATTTGAATAAAAAAAAATTAATTTGACTTTCACTTGGACATAACAATAGACACAAAAATCGGACCCAACATTTTCACTTGCAGGTGCACCTCCAGGCACATACACAAACGGTAAGCCCACTTAAATGTCCATGTCATACTCGTATACACACACCATAGTCCCTAAGTCCCCTTTACGACACCTATTGGGAGATTAAGGGTATTAATGTTTGTTTATGAGCCGCTGTAACATTACTCAGTGTATTATATGTCATTAATATGAGGGGTCCCTGGAGGAACAGCTAGCGCGTTCGAGTTCGTGTAAGTTAAGGCACTATTAGCTTGCGTTGTTTTCGGATGGGTGTTCAAATGTAACCTGAATTCTGAGCTCCAAATTGGATACTGAATCAATTTCAGACCTTTTTGTAAAAGTATTTTTTTTCTGTTTTAATTGATTTTTTTTGTCGAGTGTTCAACGAAGAAGCTACTGTTACTTAATATTTTAATATATGTTATGATACCTAATTTGTTGAAATCGTTAAAATAGCCGAGTTCTAACAATTTCCGTAGTGAAAATTGAAACAAAAATGAAAAAATGAAAATGAAATAACACACACACAGTTACATAGTAGGTACATTTTAATATCGCATACATTGAGTTCGATAATTTTTTAGTATGTTGTTTACTTACTCTACTAGATCTCTACCTATCGCTGGTCTAGTTTTCCAATAAGTTTTATTATGGTGTAGGTACTATTATTATGTTTCATCTTACATGTCCTATATTATTCCTTTGGTTGAGTTATGCCCTGAGGATCTCATTCCCCGAGGATCCTGTCCCGGAGGATCTCGAATGCGATAAATGTGATACATTTACTTTTGTTATTTTTTTCTATTGTGTTTAACTTGTACCGTTAACAAAAAAATAATTATAAATAAGTATATATCTTTGTAATTAGTATTTAAAATAAATATTAGATCATAGTTTTAAAACACAATTTACTTATGAAAAATTAAAAAAAAAAAGCTACAATATGACCAAATAATTCTTAAAAAATGACATTTTATAATTTATGACTACAATAATTATTTCAAATTCTGGAAACAGCCGGGCGAGAGGGTTGTAAAAAACAGAAGCAGGTAAAAACCAGATATAACAAACAATAAAGCCAGTGCGGCTGGATGTGCAGTGTATATGCCTATCTCTCTTATTCTTGCGACGTAATTGTAATTGTATCTCTTTCACGTATACTAAGTAATTGCTAATGCTATTTGCAACCATTTTTGCAACTGATTAGAAAGTTCAGTGTGTCAATCCAACATGTCGGAAGCAGGTCCATCTAAAGGGCGCGAGCGCAATTACCAATTTACGAAAAACCGATTGGGTGGAAAGTGGTTATTACAAGCCGGGCATGCCTATGTCTTATTAAGACAGATTTTTTTTTAATAATTGATATTTTTTTATGTTTTGAAAAGACTACATAATTGAAAATGTTGATATTGTTATTTTTTACTAAAGTTGATTATTTATAATTATTATCCTTATTTTTTAAAAGACTGATTGTTGTATTTTAAGATTTTTAAAGTTAAGTGTCATAATTTTAATATGTATTTTTTAATAATTTATATTTTTTTATGTTTTGAAAAGACTACTTAATTTAAAATGTTGATATTGTTTTTTTTACTAAAGTTGAGTATTTATAATTGATAAACCTAATTTATTGTAATATTTAAAATAAATATTATATGTTATAATTAACATTTGAAAATGACTGCGTGTCTTAATGCATAATTTAGACAATCTTTTTAAGTAAATTATCTCTGTATTAAACGTCATTTTTAAAAAATGATTATTTTACATGAAGATTTTTCAATTGACGGATAAAGCTTATTTGTTTGATAAAGTATTAGATAACCATTTTAAATATGTATTGTCTTAACATGACTTTTCTTTCTAAACAGGGACATTTTAGCGGGTTTGATTGCGTAATACCATATCAGAAGGATAAGTATTATCCGGTGATTGAGAAATCAGCCTTAAGTCGTATATTTGGTTAAGCCATACGCTCTTTATAGTAGACTTTCGGTTTTTTTTATTCATTTTCCGGCAAATGATTTCACCTGATGTTAGGTAAATATAGAGTCCAGAAGCCACGACAACTCGTGAAGCGTGAAAACAACACAGCATTAGTTACCCTCACTCTGATGCCGGCCCAAAAGGTGCCTCTTCACGCCTCGTTTGAAGGACCCTATATAATAGGAAGGAAGGAAAACGTGTGCTCGCAGCCTATTCCATATTTTAGAGGTGAGACAAAGAAACGAGTCACCAAACTTAGTGCGCGATGGAATATTTAAGACAGTGAAGCGGTGACTCCGGAGAGCAGCATGTGTACGGAGGAAGGGAGAAGGTGAGATTAGGTCAAAGAGCTCTTCAGAGCACTCGCCATGGTATAAGCAGTAGAAACGTTACGTTACGTTGTTACCTTTACAAACGCATTGGGACATATTGAGCATTGTCTACAACAAACAGCCGATGAGCCAGGCAATATTTACGGTGCACCCACGCAACGCGTGTTGTCTGTGGGATCCATAAACATCTACGGATTTCCGAACATTCCTTAACAGTGTTATGCGTATACTTGTACTGAAGCCTGCACATCAACATAATCCAAAACTGTAAAATTTCTTCAATACATTTTCAACCTTATCCATTAGACATAAAGTTAAAAGTCTATTGGGAAAAATTTGACAGTTTGTGGTCGTCTGCCGTGCTGGCTTGTGCACGTGAATTATGGTCATTGTTGGTGGTTATTGTGTATGGTATAATAACATTTTATGGATCTAATCATGTTGACTTACACCCCCTGCTGTGGTGTGATAATAAACATGTTTGTTTATTTTGATTTTAAAACTCTTTTATTTTTATTAAGTAAAATTTAATATAGCATTATGTTTTTAAATTTGTGGTCAAATGCAATGTGCATCTTCTTTTATGGGGAGGCTACAAAAAAAAAAACGCTCCACACATAACAATACATTGTATTTTAATGAAAATATTAAACATAACAATAGGACTTACAGTTCTAGTGAATAAGCTATGATTAAGCAACACTATTGCTAAGACAATAAGGGTACCAGGAGTCCTAAGGTCAGGTTGGTCGACAAAAGTAACTACTTGATAAAGAAACATACAAACATAAAAACAATAATAAAATGAGGGGTTAAAAAAGGGTTGGTTAGTAAGTGAGATATCAATAATGTTTGTTAGGTTGGTGCACTGCACTGCCGGCAGTATCTTTACCGACAGTAACTTTTGCATACTGTCACAAGTATTAGTATAAATGTTTATATAATTTTTAACGCAAATTTTGTTGCGAACAAATTACAAAAACACAAATGTTGAAAAAAAATCCACGAGCAGGATTTGAACCCGCACCCTTCTGACATACCGGGTCAGGTGCACTCCCAATTGAGCTATCGTGGTTCTAACCAGCCCGCCGAAATTATTCAACACTTTGCCTTTAGCTTTCAAAGTAAAAAGTAAATATTTAGTAAATAGTTATAAATAGCTTGCCTACTTATTAACTGATCTTTAGTGTTTGTAAAAATATTATGATCAGATGTTAATGACGGTAGTTGTTGACATTGAATGGGCGCCTTTGGCTTTCAAAGTAAAAAGTAAATATTGTTGAATAATTTCGGCGAGCTGGTTAGAACCACGATAGCTCAATTGGGAGAGCACCTGACCCGGTATGTCAGAAGGGTGCGGGTTCAAATCCTGCTCGTGGAAATTTTTTCAACATTTGTGTTTAAGTATTAGTATGTTACTACGAGTATAAGGAAGGACAAGTTGTCCTCATATTTTTCGGTTCAAGTTGTCACATTTATTTGATGCTACAATTATAAGTCGTCTATGAATTATCATAAATCCCCAATAACTGAGTAGCTATCTATCAAAGCTCAGTTGTTACAACGACAAACTGAGTTAAAGTGAGCTATAGCTAGTCATTCCCCCAACGAAACGTAGTACAATATTATTTACCCCCCGCTGACAATCGAACCAATATTACCACAGACGCGGATAACATTGCATACTGTCACTAGTATTAATATGTTATGGACAAGTTGTCCTAATATTTTTCGGTTTAAGTTGTCACTTTTATAGGATGCTTTAATTACACCCCGCCTATGAATTACATTAATTATAATTAAGCTGAGCTAAGGAGCTCGATGGCGCAGTGGTTAACGCGCCCGGTTTGCGAGTGCTGAGGTTATGCAACTTTCGCAAAGGCCGGTCATCGGATGGGTGACCAAAATTTATCATCTCAAGATCCTCCGTGCTTCGGAAGGCACGTAAAGCCGTTGGTCCAGGCTGTATTAGCAGTCATTAACAACCACCAATCCGCAGTGGGCCTGCGTGGTGGTTCATGGCTCGTTCTCCCTATCCATCCATAGGGAAGGCTCGTGCCCTAGCAATCGGGACATAAAATGAGCTGATGATGAGTAAACAGAAATTGTGGAATATTTTTCTGGTGCAGATTATTGTCCATTTATTTATAGTGTGCTATAATATTTATACTCTTTGGCTGTTCCATTATAACTTGAATGTTTAAATAGAGCATAAGCGAATATTAAAGAGTATTTGTATAGGCACCCTAGGTATACCTTTTAAAATAGGTACTTGACGAGCCTCCCTGTGTGGTGCCGAGGATAAAGAATTGCACCACCCCATCTCTTCCCGTGGGTGTCGTATAAGCCGACTAAGGGACCATTCCAGAGGATGGGCAGCAGCATCTCTCTGAGATTAAGTCTCAACTTACTGCGATCGCCAACCCGCCTGCCAAGCGTGGCGATTACGGCAAGTACCCCTCATATCCTTGGGGGAGGCCTTAGTCCAGCAGTGGACGTCTTTTGGCTGAGATGATGATGATGATGACTCGACGAGCTACGGCACGGTAGCATCCGTTTGAAAACTCAGTTTGTTTAGAGCATTGTCTCTATAAATATAAAAACTACTTAGTCAATAGGAACGCAGTATATTATTCATCTTCATCATCATCATCAGCCTATATTTGCCCATTGCTGGACATAGGCCTCTCCAATCCAAGTCCACGCCACTGAGCACGATCCGCGGCTACTCTCATCCATCTCTTGCCAGTCAGCTTGCGAAGATTGTCGCTCCACCTAGTCTGAGGACGTCCTACACTATGTTTGCCTATGGTCTCCACTCAAGAACTCGTTTATCCCAACGGTTATCGGTTCTGCGACTAATATGGCCGTCCACTGCCACTTTAGCTTGCTAATCCGGTGGGCTATGTCCATTACTTTGGTTCTCGGTCGGATCACCTCTTTCCTTTCCGATCTCACTAAAAAACTACAAGCATAGCTCTTTGTAATTTGCGTAATAGATATGAATATGACTTGTCTTTATTAAATAATTATAATGTCCTGTATCACAAGAGTATTTAACTGGAATCTTTATATATCAATCATCTGCCCACAGAGCAAAAAGCCTTAGTAAATAAAAGTTGCTTTAATATTAAATACAAAAAATGGCTTATATGTAAGGCGTTCTACATACAGCCTGATTGAGTATTTCGGCACAAAAACATCATAGTGATTTAAGTTACAATTAATATTAATTTACTATTAAAATAACCTTCCTTCTAAAATTGATGCATGTCAATCTAGGGTAAATTGTTTGTTTCCTTATAAGCATAACGTTATACAATACATAAAAGACATTTGCCGCGCTAAAAATAAATTTAAAAAAATCTACTACTTATGTCCTTAATTACACAATTTCATGGCAATAAAATGTATCTCATCTTATCTTATCTTATGTTGCATATCTCACTGAGCGTATTTTTTGTAAACCAACGTACATTATTCAGTGTTCACTAATTAGGTACCTAGCACCGTTCCGCAATAACCTGCAAAAGAAAAGACGCTGCTACAGAATTCTGTAGACATTACAATTTTCGTAGAGACACGTCGACTTTTAAGATACCTCCCTTCATTCAAAAGTCGTAGGTTCAGTGTTGACTTTTAAGTTCTCTTGTCGCGGTTCTGTCGAGCGAAACTAAATGATAGACTTAAATGTTTGTGGTGCTCGGTCGTCGTGCAATAATAGTAAAGGAAAAACGAGATATGACGTCTCTTTTATGATTCCACTAGCAATATTAATTAACCACCTATTAAACTGTAGGAATTCGTGTTCAGTGATGTACCAAAAATGGTTAGGCACTTAATATTTTGCCAATGTCATTTGTACATACTTTCAAATTTTTGGATAATAATAATAAATAATAAATAAATTTTCCTACACTCACACCAATTATGTAGCCGAAGAGAAGTTTCGTTATGAAATTCGTTATATGGTTACTAGACAATGGATAAACATACTTAAAATACTTAAATACATACTTTTTATACATAGAAAACACCCAGACCCGAGACAATGTACCGGCCGACAATGTATTCGACCGGGGATCGAACCCGGGACGTCAGAGATGGGGACACCATGAAAACCGGTGTACAAACCACTCAACCAAGGAGGTCGTCTAATGATGTGTCTAGTGATGATGTCTGATGATGTGTGGATGGTTTTTGTCGCTGAAATTCTTATTTATTGTTAGCAGTACGACAAAAACTGGCCTATATTTCAGCTCCAGACACCGACATAGTCTACTTTCCTAAATGGACTGTTCCTAACGTCGTCCACTCTACAATGTTGTCGACTGTTTTTTTGAGAGACTTTGCTGATTGCCTCTGTGCTTTTTCAGCTTCACCGGGCTTTTTTTGGGGGCGGCGAGAAACTTAAAGGATTCCTTAAGCCGTGTAAGACGATACACCGTCAGAGGTTGTCTAGAGGGAACAGCACACCCCTAGTGCGTGTCCCCGTGCCCTACAGGTTCTCCGAAGGGTTCGGATCGGATTGGGAAGTCAACTGTGTTACATCGATCTTGCCCTTTATTCCTCAGCTACTAACTATTTTTAAATGCTACAGAAAGTGTTAGGTATGCCTATGTTACGAAAACCAGCGCTTCTGTGGCATTATGTGTCGTATTGCCATAAAAGCATTGCTGAGACAGCTACCCGTTGGCCTTGCACATATCGTGGTTATTTATAGTGTTCTTTCTCTTTTATTTTTATTTCTATTTTTTGTGATTGTGTTAGTTGTTTTAAGAAGTATTTTTTTGTTATTTAAAAAAAAAAAATCTCATCTGTTTGTATTTGATTTTGTGCAGGTCAATAAATGTTTCTTATTCTTAGTACAAACAGTTTTTTTCCATTAAAGCATACCGTTATTCTGCTGCTGTAAAAAAATTAAATAAATGGAACAGCTCCTAACATTGTCTTCTCTTTGTGATTTTGTGTAAGTAAGTAGTTTTTATTTAATTAGT
This sequence comes from Eudonia lacustrata, assembly GCA_947562085.1. NCBI lineage: Eukaryota > Metazoa > Arthropoda > Insecta > Lepidoptera > Crambidae > Eudonia > Eudonia lacustrata. Next base: position 19,573,726 of record OX387318.1, on the reverse strand, counting down.
AAGATGAAGACATTAACCTATGACGTTGCCGCTGAACCATTTAGCACTGCCGTTCTTGGCAACCACGCCGTTTAACTTGTTAATGTTAAAGAGAACTCCGCACAAAGTAAGTAAAAATAAATCTTAAAATCTGAACAGTGGACATGCCAAAATTGTGTTGCACTTAAATTTACATTTCACCAATTAAGCTGCAAACTCGCAATGCTGTTTACCGTTTCAGTACTAATTGCTAGGTGCTCTAATTCGTTGCCGAATCGCCACGCCGAATAGGTACTATACGAAGCGGGGGCTCAAAATAAACAGACTGCCAGAATGTAAGCTTCAACTAACGCGCTACTTCTACTAGACGACCTCTTACGGCATCTCGCAACGGCTGAGCTCTGAATGTTCTGGGTGCCTAGTGAGAGTTTTGTTTACTATCCTTATTCATTCCATTACGTTTACGAAAACGAAAATTAGAATGGCATTGAAGCAGCGCCTCCTGGCGACTTACGAGAAGAGTTAACATTTTGTCATTACAACGCTTCGAATGTTTTGGGTGCCTAGTTTTGTTTACTATCCTAATTCATTCTATTAAGTTTACGAAAACGAAAATTAGAATGGCATTGAAGCAGCGCCTCCTGGCGACTTAAGAGAAGAGTTATTATTTTGTCAATTATAACGCTCCGAATGTTTTGGGTGCCTAGTTTTGTTTACTATCCTAATTCATTCTATTAAGTTTACGAAAACGAAAATTAGAATGGCATTGAAGCAGCGCCTCCTGGCGACTTACGAGAAGAGTTAACATTTTGTCATACAATGCTCCGAATGTTTTGAGTGCCTAGTTTTGTTTACTATCCTTATTCATTCTATTAAGTTTACGAAAACGAAAATTAGTATGGCATTGAAGCAGTGCCTCCTGGCGACTTACGAGAAGAGTTAACATTTTGTCATACAACGCTCTGAATGTTTTGGGTGCCTAGTTTTGTTTACTATCCGTATTCATTCGATTACGTTTACGAAAACGAAAATTAGTATGGCATTGAAGCAGCGCCTCCTGGCGACATACGAGAAGAGTTAACATTTTGTCATACAACGCTCCGAATGTTGTAGGTGCCTAGTTTTGTTTACTATCCGTATTCATTCCATTACGTTTACGAAAACGAAAATTAGTATGGCATTGAAGTAGCGCCGTCTGGCGACATACGAGAAGAGTTAACATTTTGTCATACAAATTCTCGTTTTCGTTAGCGTGATCGAATGTCAAAAATAACTCACACTAGGCCCTCAGAGCTATTCCGAGATCTGTGTCCGTGCAAGGGGTCTGTGTGAGTTTCTCGAGAGCGGCATGTATTAAGCTTTTTTTTTATGGCTTTGCACAAGCATTTAGCCAATGAATTAATTTTTCTTACAAGTAATACATAAATAAACAATATTTCCTTCCTGTATGATGATGATGAATGATAATAGAAATGGGAAGTGAGAAATGATGACCCCCCAACCCCTCGAGTATCTCAGTAAAGATGTGGGGCTTCACGAAGTCCTCGCGCGGACTTCTTGAGAGAATTTGAAAAGTGACGTTGCACTGTTTCGTTTCATGCGCGCTCACGAACACTTAACGGTTAATAATTTACAATTATTTCATATTAATATTCGACATAACACCAATTTTAGAAAATAAAACAAAACCGCAGACACGACTCTTCACTTTCCCGCCAAGAAGTCCAAGCTTTCCTACTGGGTCTCCTTTATTTTGTGACGGGGGTATATACAACACGGCGCATTATACTCAAGGACTGATTAAATTCTGCGGAACTGCGGAAGTGTGTTAGCTTATCCTTTCGTTACATCAAAGCTATGGACCGTCATGATTTTATTTGCTAACTAACCGTCACGCGCCCGCTTCGCTGTGCAAAAATTTGGGAATAAAATTTCAAATTAAGCTATAAAAGCCTATCATTTGCTCAATCTCATGTTCTTACTACATACAAATATTCATCAAGACCCGTCAAGCCATTCTTCAGTTATAAGAGAACATACATTTTAGAGCCTACAGATTTATTTATTTAAATATGTATAATATAGTAGTATAGATAGGATTTGCTTTACATTTCGAAATATCCGGCGCGCTGTGGATTGCATAGGTTGCATTGAGTCTCTTTTCTATGTAAACTACCTTACTCAATACATCCAACTTTCAATAGCGAGAAAAGATATTGAATTAACCTACTGTTTGGGATTTCATCGTACAGAGATATGTACAACAATTTGTATGGCAAATTGCAACTCACCTCGTTGGCCACCAGGAAAAAAATCGTGATTTAATGAGCACTTAAATTATTCCCTAAATCCCGCACACGGAGACCTTAGATATAAGCTCATTTTGCACGCACCAAGATTAAAAATAGTTGACAGTGGCACACATAATAATCAAAGGAGGAATGTTACAAATTAATTACAAGATGACTATCACAGCAGTCTCCATGTGACCACGGCCACAAAGCTGTAGATATAAGATCACAACCTTGCAAAGAGTTCCAAACGTCAAAATAAAAATAATACGTTAAACGCGATTAAAGGATCTATATGAAGTAAAAAAAAAGTGAAAGAGGTGTTATTGAAAAATAAGAACCAAAAAGATTCACCTAGAAAAAAGGTAAGCGGGGTCTGAATGTGCATATTGGAAAGCACAAAATGCACTCACTTCAGACCCTGTCTCAACATCTTTACCTACAACACCGACTGCATCAACTTTAAACCCGTTTTGGAAAACCCTTTCAAAATTCAAAAACTCTGTTTCTGTTTTGAAGCGAGTCCCCCGCAGCGCTAGACCTCTAGTGGCACAACATCTAGCAGGTTGCATACGTCTTGCCGCTCAGGAGAACTCGCAAAGTGCTTGGGAACAGCTTCTCACCTTCCCTTACAGAATTCTACACGTACAAAAGGATTTGGCAACCAAAAAGACTTTAACTGCACAAATTAAAGAAAACTGTAATATTTCGGCTCATAATCTAGATTCCAATTTACAGACCCAATCATATACCTCTTCAAGAGGTATATCTCATTTAGTAGAATCGAAGTTAGGGGAGGGTGACATTAGCGGAGCAGCCAGGATTCTCTTTAGTAGTGATGTAGTGGCACAGTGTTCTCCAGAAACGCTCGCAGCTCTGGAGAGCAAACACCCTGCCCCAGCGGATGGCATTTCTTTTCCCGACCCCCCCGATTCAGATATTCACTCCCTCACCATTACAGGTCGAAAGTTGGTCACAGCCGTTTGCTCCTTCCGGAGCGGCTCTGCTGGTGGCCTCGATGGCCTGACTCCTCAGCACCTTAAGGACCTTACCTGTTTAGGCGCCGGGGCTGCTGGTGAGTTGCTCTTGAAGGAGCTTACGGCTCTGATTAACCTTATGCTCTCCGGCAAGGTGAACGAGGCCGTCATCGACGTTCTGTATGGGGCCAATTTATGCGCCCTGCGTAAAAGCGATGGTGGTGTTCGTCCCATTGCCGTGGGAACTACTTACCGTCGTATAGCAGCCAAGATTTGCTGTAAATTTTATGGTGAGGTTGTTTCGGAAAAATTTCAGCCCCAGCAGCTAGGTTTTGGCTCCAAAGGGGGCTGTGAGGCTGCCGTACATGCTTTGTCGACCTACCTAAATTCTGGTAAAGGAGAGGTCATCCTGAAAGTTGACATAAAGAATGCCTTCAATTCTGTTAATAGGGACACCTTGCTGATAGAAATTAAAAAAGAAATACCCCAAATCTATAGTTTTCTTTGGCAATGCTACAGATACCCCTCTAAATTACTGTATTGGGACAACCTTCTGGAATCAGCTGTTGGCTGTCAACAAGGTGACCCCCTCGGGCCTGTGATTTTCAGTTTAGCAATTCACCCAATTATTCGTCAGCTAAATTCCAAATTTAACGTTTGGTATCTTGATGATGGAACCTTGGGAGGCGACGTAGGATCTGTTTTAAGTGACCTACAATTCCTTAAAAATGAACTTCATTCCATTGGCCTTGATCTCAACCTTTCGAAATGTGAACTATACTTACCAGACAGTACGGACAGACATCTGACACTTCCCCAATTTAACGTAATAGCTCCGGAAATCAAAATTGTTGAAAAAAGTTCGCTTCGTCTCCTTGGGTCTCCAATCTTTGAAAATTCCTTTCCCGTTTTTATCGAGGAAAAAATACAAAATTTTAATGACGTTTCGGAAAGATTGTTCCAAATTAACATGCATTCGGCTATAACCTTAATTCGTTACTGTTGTTTCGGCCCTAAATTAATATATTTCCTTCGCTCTTCCCATTTATGGATGCACAGTCATCTATTAGATAAAATGGACCAAATTATGCGGCATACATTAACGTCGATTTTAAATGTGGCCATGGACGATCGTTCTTGGGCACAAGCTACTCTTCCTATTCGCTTTGGAGGCCTTGGCGTCCGCAAAATTTCAAGTATTAGTTTACCGGCTTTTTTATCCTCGGTCCATGGCACCGAAAAATTAATCAGGAAAATCCTAGCCCCCACACTGATTAATTTTGATGTGCCGTGCTTCACCGAGGCTATGGATGCCTGGAGACTCGCTTGCCCGAATTCAGATACACCCGACAATCCATCTTCCCAGAGACGGTGGGATGAGCCGCTTTGCAGAGTAGTATTGAATGATTTACTTGTCACGTCCGCTACTACTGCGGAGCGTGCGCGCCTGCTGGCTGTGGGCAAGTGGGAGTCGGGTCTTTGGCTTCATGCACTACCGTCCTCGAACTTAGGTACTTTGTTCGACGACACTACTTTCCGCCTCGCTGCTTCCCTGCGTCTAGGAGCTCCTTGTTGTTCTCCCCATCGCTGTCACTGTGGCGAAGTTGTCAACGGCCTCGGATACCACGGCCTGTCTTGCAGCCGTAGTGCGGGCCGCTTAGCCCGGCACGCGAATATTAATGACATCATCCGACGTGCTCTTGTCACCGTAGGCGTTCCAGCTGTATTAGAACCCAATGGCTTGGCACGTGACGATGGTAAGAGACCGGATGGCATGTCTTTATTTCCATGGAAGGTGGGTAGGCCTTTAGTGTGGGATGCAACTTGTGTCGAAACTCTTGCGCCATCCCATCTTCCTAGCACAGCGTGCTGTGCTGGTGCTGCTGCTGCGGCTGCAGAAAACCTCAAGCGGCGGAAGTATAATAACCTTATCGGCAATTATATTTTCGAGCCGTTTGGGGTTGAAACCCTCGGGCCGTGGGGTCCGAGTGCTCATGCTTTGTATAATGACATCTCCAAACGGCTGGTTGACGCTTCCCATGACCCAAAGGCTGGCTTTTACCTTGGCCAGAGGCTAAGCATTGCCATACAACGAGGCAATGCCGCCAGTCTCTTGGGTACATTACCAGTCGACAGCGACGCAGAGGAATTTTTTGACGCCATATTTTAATTTAGTAATAGTTTTAGTTAAGTTTATTTTATTTATTCCACATTGTAATTGAATTGAATACTGAATAAATGATTTGGTTTTTTCCTAGAAAACTATCTACTTAGCAAAAAGTGATTGTGTGTAGTAGATTACATTACTAAAGAGGTTATATCGTTCTGCTTTCGCTCCGCTGTAATGAGACCTTTCAATTTACATGTAGAACACGGGCCTGCATGTGGCACCGGCCGGCCCTGCTACGGTATGCAGGCCTTGTTTCGCTTTAAAAATTTTAACTGCCAAAACTGGATAGTTACAGCTGAAAATTGTGGTAGAGACATGGTGGCAGGATTTAACTAAAATCCTTTTTAATGTTAATTTTCGGGGATAATGCTTGGCCTTCATGTAACATATTGGTAACGAACGTGACAGCTCCGATCCGAACCCTTCGAAAAATCTAGTAGGACACGGGACACGTACTTCTAAGTGTGTGATGCCGTTCCTTCTAGAAAGCCTCCGAAGGTGATTCGTTTCACACGGCTTGAGGTACCCTTTACGTACCTCGCCGCCCTCAAAAAAGCCCGGTGACGCTGAAAATGCCGTTTGAAGCAGTCAGCAATCTCTCTCTCAAAAAAAAAAAGTGACAGCACAATACAAACCTCAAATACTGAGGAACTATTTCCTTCATACAACATGGTCTTTAAAAAAGGTTTGGAGAATTAACTCGGGTCGGTAAGGTGAGAACGGCTAGTGAGGCGAAATTCTGCTTGACTGTCTGTCTTAGCTGTCTTCGCGTCTGGATTCCGTTTCTACTTAACATCAGATGGAAAGGAGTCATTTGCCTACGCTTTTCTAAAAAAAATTACGGTCTTAACTCTAACACAGTTTAACATTGCAACTTATATGGTTGTAAGAGCGACATACTAACTCCCGCTCCCGCACACGTGTTTCCCTCCTCTTTCTCTCCCGGGTTATTAAAGCGGGGCGTGAAAAAGCATTTAAGCAAGCCGCCATAGTGTGAGCGTTCGGCATAACGTGGTAGCGCTGTGATGAACGCTTTCACTTCTTGGGCTTCACTGGCTGCTTTCCATCAGGCAGGGTGAGGCCATTTTGACGTGCCACAATAAAATAATAATAATAATAATTCATCCACGCACATACATCATCATGCAGAAGGCGGCAATTCTTAATACATGCAGAATTGTCCGAAAGTTCTTGTCTTCTGAATCCCAGTAGATAAATTAAGTTCACATTCACTAATAAACATTCAGCTATCACACACACTTTCGCACACACGACAGTACTAAAACACTTAACTTCCTATACTTGGCAAAAGCCCGTAGGGGAAGATAATATACCTCTTTCTTAAACAGAAAGAGAGAAGAAAATATAAAAATAATAATAATAAGATGGCCTAAACAAGCGGAACAATAATCAAACGGATTGTTCTAACGAAACCATGTACAGTAACAGTACATGTACAAGGTATCATTTTACACCCGACTGGTAAATTAACTCGCTTAGCTTAGGTTTAACCTCGCAACTAGAGTTGCTATATTTGCGCAGTTTCTTAGGTTGCGAGATGCTTGTTGCCGCAATACGGAACTCAAAATGACTGTCTGCGGAGCGCCCAAAAGTTGAAAAAGACATAATAAGTTATCAGTAGATGCCAAATCTAGGTTTAAGATCCTTTGCAGGTGACCTAAGTTAGCGTACTTTAGGAACAAAGAGTCTTTGCTACTGTTTGATTGATTGCGTAAATAAATTTCAATTGGTACACTTTTAATTACCTTTCACATTATTCCCACACACACACGTATAGGTACTATTATTTTATGTCAGGTCATAAAAATTGTTTAATCTTTTCTGGCGGCTTGAAGTATGCCTTGATTGCAAGCATCATGGCATTGTATTTTTTTCTTAGCACGCTATTTTCACTTTTATTTTATAAAACAATAAAATATACGAGTAACATAAACACACTGAACACTCATTCCGGTATACTTACGTGTATTGCTTTTTTGATTTAAACTTGTAATAGTATCTAACATTGATTGCATCATGTTGGTATGGTCGGCACATAACAGGATCTTCATCATCATCATCTCAGCCAAAAGACGTCCACTGCTGGACAAAGGCCTCCTCCAAGGATATGAGGGGTATTTGCCGTAATCGCCACGCTTGGCAAGCGGGTTGGCGATCGCAGTAGGTTGAGGGTAACCTCAGAGAGATGCTGCTGCCCATCTTCTGGAATGGTCCCTTAGTCGGCTTTTACGACACCCACGGGAAGAAATGGGGTGGTGCAATTCTTTATCTCCGGCACCACACAGGGGAACAGGATCTTATCATCATTTTAATTAGTCCTTAACAGGACTCTATAGCTACTTTTTCAAGACAAAAATAGTGTCCCCAGGGACCATCTATATACAAACATATGTTATAAATCTTTCACACGCGTAAAAGTTAGTTCGCAATCATTTTAGATTTTGAGACCCGTTTTAGGGAGCAAAAAAATTTAATTTCCGTTCTCTCGAACACAACTCATAAAACGTCATAGCTAACCACAAACAACAACAAAAAAAACATAGAGCACGAACACATCACTTGTTTTGTTTCACCGGTGGTGGGCACGCGCAATAAAACGGAAGGAAGAGACAATAAAAATGTAGATGCACCCAATTCGGCTCTCCAATAGGAAAATATGTTAAAAATATGCAACGCCGCGGGGCAAACATACTATAGAATATATGTATTATTCAACGGTGCCTTCCAAAAACAATATCCGTATCAGGTATATTGCTTTCGTATAAAAATGATATATGGTAATTTTATTGGGGCAACTGAAGATTAAACTTCTCGAATTCAATGCATGCAACATTTGTTGTTTTTTATGGAATTGGAATGGTGCTCATGAATGTATAGGAGTGTATCTAGGATGTAAATATATTTGGAATACGCTCATAGTTTTATTGCCCCTCGTTGACACAGATGCAATTGAAGGTGTTATTCATAAACAGTTACGATGTATCAAGTATTCAAATATATTATAAAATATTGTATGTTATATTATTAAAAAACCCATAAAACGCAGGGTTTCGGAATGTGATATACATTAATGCATATTTAGTTTCATAATATTTGTGTTGTGTGTGATGATGTGATATATTAAAGATATAAATGTTTCTAATGTATTAAATTCAGCCTATACATATGTTACTATGCTATGAACTATATATATATGTATTCTTTATTGCACAAAAAACACACATACAGAGAACAGTTTACAAACAATGGTGAACAAAGGTGGACTTATCTCTAAAAGAGATCTCTTCCAGCCAACCTAAGGTGGAATGGGAGTATCATGTTTAAAAGGAAGCGACGAAAGTGCAAACAAAAATATCTCAAATAAAAATAACAATATTAGGTACAATACACATACAATACATGTACTACAATATTATTAAAAACTACATAAACATACATAATAATACTACATAAATATGAACATATACAATAATAATAATAAACATGGAATTACAAGTGCCTATCATTGCGATGACATAAGTGACAGAAAGTGATCCTTGACTTTCTTTTTAAAGGATATAATGGACGAACTATCCTGGATGTCCGTAGGAACTATGACTATGACTATGACAAATCACTACGCAAAAAAATGTGTGTGTCCATTGGCCGCCTATGATTTACCCGGGTTACTAACCGGCGGGAAACTTTTAGTCGCTTTTAGTGGGCGCTTTACAAATTGTCTGTCCATGGTGCAACAGCGGCGGAGAAGTACTGCGCTTTTCGCCAAAATAATCGTTCGCCAACCAAACCATAGATTAGAAAAGTTCCCTCACACGAGCAAACATCGCATTGTAACAACCAACAATAAATCACCGGACGAAAATCACGTAACAAAACTAATGAAAACCATTAACGGCCCATGAAATAATCGTTCAATACACTCTGCTTCTTCCCACGATTCCATTATCAAGAGCTTGTCATAACCAAGATGGCGGTGCGCGTGGCCTGAATGGGGACCGATGCTTTTTTGTTTGGTAACCTGTGGCGCGGAGTGGTAACAAGCGCCTGAGTGACCGCAAAATTAAGTTGGTTGTAGTGCGAGAGCTAGCGGCCTCCAGAGATTGGGTACTCGGTGCACGGTGGAAAACTTCAATGTTGTGCAAATTGAGTAGAGCAAACTACGTGATTCTACTACATTGTAAACTGCGATAAAGCCACTGGCTTTAGCGCATTGTCAACTTTAGCTCCAAGCGGTTAGAGTTTAGCGCACAATGTGAACTTTATGATTCAACATCAAAATATTATTATCGCTACGGTTTCGCCTCACTCTACTGTTCGTTTTGGAATATCATGGGTAACAAAGAAGATCACAAATGATAAACTACAATCTTGCACTTCTTGTCACACACGGTTAATTTTAAATCAAGTGTATCATTAATCACAGCTCCTCTTCTTTAAAGCTTTAAACATGTAATTTTATGATGGCCAACCGAATCTTTAGCCGGCGAACTGATTTTCGTAATAGAATTTAGTCATGCTGTAGAATTCCTAGAATACTTCTATTTATCGTGTGTTAACTAGTTCATCTAGATTTGTTTGCCAATCTTCAAATATTTTTTTTTATCACATAGGTAAAGAATTTGACCACAAGCTCACCTTAATGTTCCACACTAATTATTCAGGTATGTTCTTATTTTTTACCAACTTAGGCAGCTCAAAATTGACGCTTCATTTAGCTGCAGCATAACGTCGAGCTAAAGTCTCTTAAGCCTCATCTTGAGTACTACCTATGTTTCATGCACTGTCACATAAGAGTGTGTTTTCTCTCTTGATCCGATCCGAACGCATCGGAGAATCTAGTACGCACTAGCGTGTCTTCGTTCCCTACTAGATTCTCAATGGAATGGCGGGAATGGGAATGGCACGGGATTCCCTTTAGAAAACCTCTGACGTTATTTCGTTTCCGAAAATGCCGTCTAAAACAATCAGCAAACTCCCTCAAAAGAGTGTGTGTTTTTAATCAACATCAGTAGAATTAGAACACAATAAAACACACACATTGATCATGTGTGTGTTAATTAATTAATTTACTTTTGATACGCTATCAGAAAGAAGAATCAGTGTTTGACATTGACAATCCTCTCACGATGTGGGTCAAGGGCCTCCTAGCCCCAGCACTATGTTGGGAGACTGCCGCCGGGCAGTTGTCTATTCCTCACCTTTGTGAGCGGTGATGGATGGCGCTCATTGTGTGTCGCACTGTTATGAAAAATGGATCGCGTCGTGTTTGCTTGATTGCAAGCCATTGGGACTTTTTTTAGCACTTAGGCACTTGGTGATTGAGCGTTCGTTTGTTTTGATGGTCGTTCGCGGCAAATTGAATTTCTCGCGTGTGATTAATATTGGTTCCTTGCCGTGGGCCTTGATTGCTGCTGTTTGATCTATGATAGTGACATATGTATAGTGATAAAAGAATTTTCTCCTTTTTCAATTTGGAGAAACAAGTAATTAAGTAAGATAAAATTGAAAGTTTGTACTATCAAAATTTGTGGCACTGACTATTATATGAACTCGTTAGGTTGATGTTGTCCGTCATAATAATTATTAACTTGTACACACATACCGTGAATCATTTAGTTCAAATAATCGTTTACAAAATAGGTAATGAACCGACATAAAAATATAATAATAATGGCCTTGTTGAATCGGAGGTGCCGTACTATAAGTACGCACCTGCGCCAGTACTCGAAAATGGTCATGCAACGCTCTACTGGGATCGCTCTATCATTACGGATAGGACTATTGTCGCCAATTAGCCTGATATCGTGGTGGTCGACCGATCCCAGCGCCGGGCAATACTGGTTGATATCAAAATACCTCATGATGAGAACCTCGTGAAAGCCGAGAAGGACAAGCTCAGTAAGTACCTTGACTTGGCTCACGAGGTTACCGCCATGTGGGATGTGAATTCAACCATTATTGTACCGATAGTCGTTTCGGCAAACGGTCTTTTAGGCAAGAGCCTCGATCAACACCTAGAGAGGCTCTCGCTGAAAGGTTGGGTCAAGGGTCAGATGCAAAAGGTTCTCAAAGATGCAAAAGTTCTCCTTGACACGGCACGTATTGTCAGGAGGTTCCTCACTCTGCAGCCCTGGCCACCGGTAGCTTGGGCCCTGCCCCGCTGCTGGCGGTACTCTAGGATTAGGTTTTTATAATGTTTTATTGTTTTTATATTAAAATATTGTAAAAATCTAGTTCTAAGAAAGAAAATAAATAAAGAGAATAATAATAATAATAAATATATAGAATATGAGGTGGCGTAGGTACTATAAGTACACGCCGGCGCCAGTTCTTGAAAATGGTTATGCCACGCTCTACTGGGATCGATCTGTTATCACGGACAGGACTATTATTGCCAATAAGCCTGATATAGTGTTGACAGATCAATCGAAGTGCCAGGCAATGGTCATCGATATCACCATCCCGCATGACGAGAACCTTGTGAAAGCAGAAAAGGACAAGCTCACTAAGTACCTTGACTTGGCTCACGAGGTGACCGCTATGTGGGATGTGGATTCGACGATCATTGTCCCCATGTCGTATCTGCAAACGGCCTTATAGCGGAGAGTCTCGACCAACATCTCAATAGGCTTTCGCTGGATGGTTGGATCAAGGGTCAGATACAGAAGGCAACACTCCTGGACACGGCACGCATTGTAAGAAGGTTTCTTTCTCTGCAGCCTTAATCGCCGGTAGCTTGAGTCCTGTTCCGCTGCTGGCGGTGTTCTAGGCTTAGGTTTTTATAAAAGTTGTATTTTTGTATGATACTTTGTTATATTTTATATAGGCAGAATAGTTACTTATGGCGTGCGTGTGCCAAATTTAACCTACTTAGCAAGCAGTTTGAACTGGACCTTTTCTGTACCAGTGTACCATCAGCGAGGTGGATGTTGAGCGAGCAGTTGTTAATTTGTTAATAGTTTGAGCGAGATTAATAATGCGTTGCTTAGTGCTTTTAGTTTTAATTAATATGTAACTTCTATCGGTGAGAACCTATAAGTGGTTTTTATGTGTTATACTTTGTAACCCTATTTAAATTTTGTAAACCTTGGTTTTCCTAAGATAATAAAAAAAGAAAAAAAAATTATAAAAATCCCAAATCTGAGATTTAACATAAATAAAGAGTAATAATACTATAATAGTAGTTGTTATTAGATCTGCTTCTTTTTGTGCCACAGAAAACCAGCGCCTTAACATCCTGTCATGTCAAGGCTTTATGTTGAGTAGCAACCATTTTGTATGTATAATTCAAGAAGCGTGTATTGTTATTTTATGCTATCTTGATTTAAACATGCTTACAAAGAGTTCTACTATTTTTCTTTAACTTCAATATTTACAAGAAAACAGTATGTACTCTGCAAAGGGTATATAACGTCGTCATCATCATCATCATCAGCCAAAAGACGTTCACTACCCTAAGGCGAAAACAGGCGAAAGGCGAAACAAAGGCGCCCTCCAAGGAACTTAATCCATCTTTTCCTTTTATCTAACTAATAAAACTTCAGAAGAAATAAAAAAATACGTCACAAACAAATAAACCTTTAAACGCGAGTAACTTTGTACGAATCGTAACATTCCAATGTTAGTTGTTAGCGTGAACTTTTGTAAACGGCCGCCTATCAAATACCGCACCACGCGAGTACGCGACTAATCTATACCTACCTACATTTAGTATAACCGGCACAGTTATCAGGCAGATCTTCACGGTGCTGCTACCGAGCATCGCTAATGAGCGAGCGAGCAGTACTGCTCACTGCTCGTGACGTGTGCGAGGAATTTCGCGGCATGTTCCAGTGGTTGCGCAGGAAATGTTGCATTACAACATTTGAGAGCCGAAATAGAAAAAGGATTTATGCTACGTACCTATGGTCTTTCAGAGTCTTTTGTTTTGAGTGATTCTTACATATCGTAGACATATCTTTTACATATTCAAAAGTCAACCCCACCCACCCCACCCAGGTCGTATCGATAACTTATATTGACGAATCGCTGTGAATATAGTATCTTCATGGTTTCTGATTTCCCATTTTCTATATCACAGGTACTGTAGCTACTAATTTTGGGATTAGAACAATGTACTTAGTGCATACTGAAAGTTTCTGGATTCTGATAAATATAAGACTTAAAGCAGTTGGATCAGTCTTCCTTAAGGACATCTTCAATGGCTTCATCGAACGCATTCACCGCCGATTCAGGGCTTGTAAAACGTGTGCCTCTAGTTTGTCTTTAATTTTTGGAAACAAAAAGAAGTCGCAGGGTGCGAGGTCCGGGCTGTAAGGCGGATGCGTCATCAGTTCCACATTTGAAGCCTTCAAAATAGGCTTCTGTTATCTTAGCGGAATTTGAGGATGCTTTATCGTGGTGAAGGACAACATTGCTTCGAGGACACTTTCGCGAACTTTTTCTAAGACACTGGGCAAGCAAGTGTTGACGTATTAATCTGCAGTCACTATCCTTTGATCTTCAAGCGATACTGTAGTGTAATGTCCTGATTTTCCAAATAAAAGAAGCAACCATTTTTCTACCAATGCTTCGACTTTTCTAAACTTTCGTCGGCAAATCTTCAAAAGGAAAGACCCACTCTGCCGACTGGCTTTTTCTTTCGGGTTCAAAGCAGTACTCCCAGGTTTCGTCACCTGTCACGTATTATAGACAGCCAATGACTGCCCTCCGTTAAGCTTTTTTATCATTTTACGGCACCACTGGACACGCAGTCGTTTCTGGTCTTCCATTTAGTCATGCATGCGGTATCCATCGAGTGCAAAGCTTCCGAAACTTCAGATGCACATGTAAAATGTTTTGCATTTGGCTTATTCCGATGCCTAACAAAGCACGAATTTGCTGGCAAGTAATTTTTTTGTCAGTTGCAATAAGTTGTCGCAATATGAGAGCATGTAACCGCAGTCGCCGGCTGACCTTCACGTACCTCGTCATGTAGATGATCTCGTCCACGTCTAAATTCTCCAAACCACGAATACACAGAGCTGCGACATGGTGCTTCATCACCAAATGCCAATAGAAGCCTCTGGCAACTTTCTTGTTGACTTAAGCCACAACAAAAATCATAAAAATCATTGAAAGAAAATGTTCACGAGTTACATTCATTTTGATAGCGACACACAATTTCGAAAGGACGTCATGATTGAAAAACATATGAAAGTCTCGCAAAATAAAAAGTAACATGTTCCCAAAGAGTTCCATTTCGAATTCCATAATGTTTTTTCATTCTTTTATTTTATGTGGCCAGACCCAGAATCTTTCAGTATGCTTCACAGCATTTTGTTGCAGTGGACAAGAACTACAACGCTGATCTTCGCCAGTGGAGACCCCAGTTTTGTGTGAATGTGCGCGGTGTCCGTCGTTGCGCTGTACATAAGGTTGAATATTCATTGAAGAAATCTGTCAGTCTTAGATATTCTGCTGTGCAGGCGTCAGTACAGAAGCAAATAAGCTATATTAAAAAATAGAATGTAATTCACGTTGCTTGCCGTGGTAGCCTCTAAATGAGACGACACTTAATTTAAAGTCTATACTTGTATGCTCTACCTATATAGTTTTTGCTTGTGTTAGTCATGCATGATGGTCGTTCATATAAATAAAATATTAACTTATTCATCATACCTGCATTAATTCGTACCCTTAAAAGTGGTAGGACTACCGCGCAGGATTCACCTGGATGGCTTACAGCCTTATGGCAAATGAAATGTTGGTTAATTTTTCATAAATTGTTGGGAAAGTTTATACCTATAATATAGGAATTATATCTCATAATGTGATCGATACATCGTGAACTATGTTCGACAAAAAGTATTTTTCAATACAAGTAAATCAATTGATTATTTCATGTTGTATGTTTTATAACGCATTTAACATAGAAAAGAAACAATCAATAGAAAAAGCAAATCATTGATTGAAAACATCGATTCCAAAGTCTTTGGATTCATACAATTTGTTTTGTCACTTGAAGCGAATCATGCGTGCTAAATTTCCATAACAATATTTCCGTTTCGATCACATGCCACAAACACAACACAGACAGACGTACGTTACCGCGATACACGCGAAACGTCGTAAACCTTAAATTCAGAAATCAAAGAAAGAACGCCACAATCGGCCTAGTAACAAGCACGCAACTTTTATGCGGTAGAGGGGTACTAACACCGTTCTTTTGAAGTCCCGATCGAACATTAAACCGATCTGCAATTAGGCTGCTGAGCATTTCACACACGACTCGGCCGTAATCAGTGCGGAGTGTACCCGAGGGACGTATGAGAGGGAGAAATACGATACTGCAGATTATAGATCCCTATTTGTTAATGTGTATACCGCGCGACAATATGTGCCCCGGCCACAAACGAAACTGCAGAAGGTACACTTCATACGTGACGCGCTTACTTATATAGAAAGCGCTTACTTATATACCTACAACGTTAATCAAAAGGGGGGTACTAAGCCAAAAGGAGGGTAAAGTGTACATCATCATCATCATCATCAACATCTCAGCCAAAAGACGTCCACTGCTGGACAAAGGCCTCCCCCAAAAGTGTACATGATAGTGAATAACTATTTCTTTTTTACTTTTTTTTGTTTTTTTTTTTATTTGATTGGTCTACAAAAATCTTACAAAAATCTAGTAGGCTACGGTTTTGACGTAGGATCTTTTTTTTCCTTTAGTTGACGGCTTCGTGCGATTAGCACATTAATTGTACATTGTGTCACAGACACGGAATCTCCACGGTTTCCGTCTCCAGCCTCTCCAAGCCATTAGGTACTTTGTTCTTAGAAATGTTACTAAGATCTAATTTCCTTTTCTTCAATTCATTTTTTAACGTTTAAATTAGAATAGAAGTTTTCTTATTCAATTAAATAAAAGTATTATTGTTATTATCAAATTCATAAGTTTTATATTATTTTAGACATAACACAAACTGTCACACGGAATATAACCTCAATTCTAGCTTGTCACAAGCTTGTCGCTATGAATTCTTTGAGAAACCTAACTAGATTGCTTGAGTAAAGTTATTGGTGACTATTGCTTGGCTAAGAATTCTAACTTTTGACGTTTCTAACTACTTCAAGCAATTACTTTGCTTCAGTATAACCTTTTACTCGTTTACAAATACGGGGGTTAGTGTGCGTTACTTAAGCGCGTCATGTATGAAGCTTGGTTGCTGCAATCGCCATATTTTGTGCCACCACCATAAATGCTGGGTAGAGGGATTACGGCATTAAGATATTAGCATGTTGAACATTTTCACGAGCCAAATAACGAGTGTAAAGTGTGTGCCATATGCGTGATTACACTGATTTTGGGGTCTTAATGTTCCCTTCTTCTAATTTGGGCTACCCTATATTTTGCTAGGGCGATGTAGTGATTCACAAAGAGAGGGATTTCGTGTTGTACTTTGTTCTCATTGATAATATTTTTTTTTATTGTTACTGAGATTCTAACGAGCTTATGGCCCGCTTTGATAAGTGCAGCTCATGGACGGTTGCAACAAAAATGATCAGGATAAACATTAAATAAAGCTGATGTATAAAATTTACGCGAGTAGATCCGTAAAAGTTGTGTCACATGACATTCGCTGATATTTCGGGCACATTATATTCGGACACAGTATCCGAATTGACACTTTTTAATTTTATATTTTTTTTCACTGACGATTCGGACACCAATAAAAATAGCTGCTTTGTACAGTCAGATAAAAAACTTCTAATGATTTCTTTAAATTAATTTTAACAAAGTAGTGTTCGCTGAAACTTTAAAAAACAAAAAAATATCAGATCATTTTAATGTGAGTTATATAAGTCTTTGGCCTTATTATCACACACCTTACCGTCATCGTAGGTAAGTGACGTTAATGCCAAAGTTGGAAGTGCACTTCTCGAAATCTAACTGTCAGAACACAACAATGCTAATAACATTGTTGCTATAGCGATGGACAGACTTTAGCTAACAGTAAGGTCATCATCATCATCATCATCATCATCATCATCATCATCATCATCAGCATCATCATCTTCAGCTCATTTTATGTCCCCACTGCTGGGGCACCAGCCTTCCCTATGGATATAGAGGGAGAACGGGCCATAAACCACCACTCGAACCCAGTGGGGTTTGGTGGTTGATAACGACTGCTAATGGAGCCGGGAACAACTGCTTTACGTGCCTTCCGAAGAATGGAGAAGCCCGAGATGATAAATTTTTGGTCACCCATCCGATGAATGGCCTTTACAAACGTTGCTTAACCTCAGCACTCGCAGACTGGGTGCGTTAAATACTTTTACTTATCGAGCTCCTCGTTCGAGATACCAAAATGTTTTATAGTAGAAGCATATACAAGTATTAAGCTATTATATATTATTATAATTATCGCAACAACATTTTTATATATAACTAGCTGTGCTCGCGACTTCGTCCGCGTGGAATAGTGACGTTTGGTGTGTTGTTATATAGCCTAAGGCCTTCCTCGATAAAAGGACTATCCAACACAAAAATAATTTTTCAATTCGAACAGGTAGTTCCTGAGATTAGCGCGTTCAAACAAACAAACTCTTCAGCTTTATAATATTATAGTATAAAATATAAATGTGTTGTTGTATGTGTATTCATAGAGGTGTTCTTCCACAGATGCCGTGCAGCGGTTCATAGAGCTGCCGACGTACACAGAGGTGAACCCGGGTGAGGACGCGCTGCTGAAGTGCCGGATATCCGACAAGAAAGGCGTCTGCTCCTGGCAGAAGGATAATAAGGTACGCGCCTACTGGCTTCTCGACTCTCCGCACAAATACTGCTGAAGTACTTTAATACATAATTAACATATACAAACGTACACCTTGCAAACACTGTTGAAGTACAAACATATAGAACATGTTACATGATAATTGCGCACATTGTAAGTAAGTAGTTTGATAAGAGTTGGTTACAGAATCGAGTTTGGCTGTTTTTGTATAAGTACAGTCACCAGCATAAATATATGACTATGGACAGCCCTGCAAAAACATCTGATCATTGATGAAGGGCATATATATATGACGATCTAACTCGGTATAAGTATGTGATAATTTGTGGCCGGCATAATTATCGATTTCGGAAACGGCATAAGTATTTGACACCGGGCCGATTCAAAATATCTGATATTGCCCAAAATCAAAATTATGTAATCCACTATCAGCATAAATATCTATTCACTGTGAACGAATAATCATCGGATCACAGGTGGACCGCATAAATATCTAGCACGAAACAAAATCAAAAATATATAATCAATTTGCAAATAACTTTATCTTGTTATCTTACGAAAATATTTTTAATACATCAACCTGACGTTTCATGGAAAGAGTGCAGACTTGTCAGTGCATATGTCCGTCTCACGTTTTAGGCTATCGCAAGTTTGACAGATTCCACGCTATTAAATAAAATTGCTAAGGGTCACTGTCCATGGCGCGTCATTTGACGAATGCATGACGATTGGGAACTCGGACATTGCCGCTCTGTGGACAGTTTGTTTGCTTGCATCTTGCTTGCATGAAAACAAACTGTCCACAGAGCGGCAACGGTATTTCTCTGGAAAACAAAATACAACTAGCCTTAGTTTTTGTCGTTTCTGAAGATGCAATCATCTCCTAGGCAATTTTAATTAAAATAGTTAATGGATTTGACGTGTAGGGTAACAGATTATCGTATTGTCAGCACCCCTCCATTATTGGCACGTTTGAATTTATTTCATTGCATTAGTAACGGATTGTATTAAATTGTATTAGTAGTATGCATGTTTTACCTGTTCATCATTATTCATCATTATTGTCTTTATTAAGAAATAACTTACAGTAACTCCCAAAACCTCTATAATTTTTTTAACGGATTTATTATTTTCATGCATTGACACAATTCTATGTCTCAAGTGTACATCCACCCGATAAGTGGCCATGGCATTGAATCATCGATTGAAAACAAGAATGAACGGTTGTCATTATGAGCAAAAGATAATTAAATCCAAAAAAACAGTTATTGTTGACGTAATATTATTTTTTATAAATTTTTAGTAAAAGAAATAGTTTAACCGATTTAAATTAACCTCCATGCTAAGAAATCACGAAGCCACGAAGATATTGTTCTTATTTCAAAAGCTACGAAGAATTATTTATTATTTTCTTTCATATATATGGAATTTGTAAAACGTGAGACGGACATATGCACTGACAAGTCTGCACTCTTTCCATGAAACGTCAGGTCGATGTATTGAAAATATTTTCGTAAGACAACAAGATAAAGTTCATATTTGCAAATTGATTATATATTTTCAATTTTGTATAGTGTTAGATATTTATGCGGTCCACCTGTGATCCGATGGTTATTCGTTCACTGTGAATAAATATTTGTGCTGATAGTGGATTACATAATTTTGATTTTGTGCAATATCAGATATTTTGAAGCGGCCCGGTGTCAAATACTTATGCCGTTTCCGAAATCGATATTTATACCATCCACAAATTATCACATAATTATACCGAGTTAGATCTTCATATATATATGCCTTTCACCAATGATCAGATGTTTTTGCAGGGCTGTCCATAGTCATATATTTATGCTGGTGACTGTACACCTATAAGTACCTTTTTTATGGCACCAAACTTTCTATTTTCAATTTTTAATTTCCTTTAATTTTTAAAAGTATTTAATCTAAGTATATAAATAAAAAAAGAATCGCTAAATGTGTTGCTTATCGCAAAACTCGAGAACGGCTGAACCGATTTGGCTGATTTATTTTTTGTTGTGTTCGATGAAGTCTGAGGAAGGTTCTTATGGAGAGAAAAAAACGTAAAAAATACAAGGAAAATAGTAAAAACAACAATTTTCTTTTCCCATACAAACTTTCCCAATATACTTTTCACTCTCTACTGGATCGATTTAAAAAAAAATCTTTCACCATTAGAATGCTACATTAACGCTGATTAACATAGGCTATATTTAAAAAAACCACCCGTGCGAAGCAGGGACGGGCAGCTATATATATATAATTTAATGTAATTTTTAAAAATTATTAAAAATTATTAAAAGATATGATCTCATTTGTCTTCACAAAGTTGTCCATTCGTCCATTGATTCAGCTGGTTTGCTCTCCTTGATTGACATTAACACCAGGCTTCAGTCACGTTGTCCGAATCCGTTCTTGATTCAGGCTTTTAAAAACAATACGTCTTTTTATAATCCTATTGTAAGAATGTGCCGTACCTATAACGAATTAATTCGTGTTCATAACGATATAGACGTATTTAAAAATGGATTCTCACAGTTCAAAAGGGTAATTTCAGCCATATTTTATGACGACACATCCTCAACCCCACTTATTACATAAATATCCGTTTAAATGAAAAGTAAAAAAATTGTTAATAAATATTGTATAAGTTAAGTTATAAACAAAAATGTTCTGTAAGTTTAAGTGATTGCATGCTGTGTACACTAAATTATTTAGATTATTGTCTTGTCTTTTTTTATATATATTTATTTTTTCTTTTTCACTTACACATTTACTGAGTGTGCAATAAAAAGAATTAGAATATGGCGATCTTAATAATGTTTTCATTTAAGGTAACTTTTATTTTACAGTACCTAACAATATATATTTTTTTATTATAAATAAATAGTTTTTGCAATTAACACAGATGCTTTTGACTTTATTGGGTCCCAATGAACAAGTTGACATGTATCCCATGACTGTTGTAGGGACGGGTGGGGACGGGGTTCATACAAAATCCTTCATAGTCCTTTAATTGTATTTCTTTAAGCAAGCGCGTCTTTGCTCCATCCGGATCCGTTGCTTGCATCATCGTTTCGGTCGAAAAGTAAACACGTTGTTTTATAGTCGACAATTAAATTGCTTTACCACCTTAGAAGTGAATTTTGTTTGCATATAATAAAACAGCAAGTTCTATTTTTGTTTAAAAGATCAAGTGACAGATACGTTGTCATTATTGACAATGAGCCTTAGTGAAATTTTATTGTTATAGAAGTTTTTGTCAAAAGTGATAAAGCAATTTCATGGTCGACTATACATGCACCGTCGCTTCAGCATTTTGCGCTACAATTAAAATTATTGTATGTTGTCCTCAGTACTACTTGTTTGGCAGCCACGCTGAAAGCACTCACTTTGATATACTAATTGAGTTGTTATTAATTAGTTCACATTGTTAAAAAATGGAGATTCATTAAAAGAAGTACGGACTTTGTGGTCTAACTTTGAATTTATGAAGTATGAAATTGTTGCGAACAATTTATAACTAAAAAAGAGTGTGATTTTTTTTTGAAATATATTTATTAAACACAGTGAAAAAATTAAATGCCTTCTTGAACATATACCTAGCTTCTTTGGCTAAAAGTAAATGTAGATAGTGTTAATTTTACCCCTGACCGTACAGTACCTATGTCAGAAGGTAGGAAAAAAAACGTAAGGTGCAGTAAAAAAAAAAACATCTCTTATTCCCGATTTATGAAATAATTTACGTTGCGTTAGTTAAGATTTCAAATTATCGAACAAAACAATTCATAAGGTAGGTACTTAGTTACTAATCAAATAGCAGAATCATACTGTAGTTTACTCCAAAAACTCATTCACGCGAATTCGTTGCGAAAGTCGCGCTAACGAATGGTAAAGACACACAAACTAACTGCAGTACTGCAGTACCTAGTGTAATCAGCTGCTTTTCGGTAACTAACTTGTAGCCGTCGATTTCACGAAAACTAGCATTTAAATATCCCTTATTCGTGGTGCTTCTATTTTCTTAATGTCTCTTGGTAATCATCGCATTTTCGAATGCAACCGAATATACATTTTCATGTCCATTAATTATTAGATTTTGATGTAAAATATTTGAAATTAGAACAGCGTACTTTATTGTTCTTTTGTTTTGATTGTTCGTGTAACCAACAGAGCTGTAAAATAATCTGTGGTAAAACTATAAATTGTAAATCAATTACGTATGACACTATAGTATTTCCACAGAGTAGATATGGTATTTCCCTCTTCCTCCTTGCATCACTAACATGTATGGCGATCCTTTTACTGTACAAGCAGCAAAACTTTGGAATAAGTTACCAATACCTACGAGAATGTCGCACTGTGGGTACTTTTAAAAAATAACTAAAAAGTTATCTACTATCGGTTACTTGAGTGGCACTGAATCACGTTATGTTTTTCTATATAGAATATATATTATATTTAGTAGTATATATAAATATCATATTTTCTTAAGTTCGCAGTTTGTCTATAAATAGCTACTTTAGCATGCATAGCGGTCAGTGCAGCCGCCCGGCTTGCGGAAGACCCAGGTTCGATTCCTGGCTGGGTCGGGTAGGCGTTTAATTTTTTTACTGTATTTTATAAATTTTATAAATATTTACTTTCATACTATCCTGCCACCATGGTCTGCTGGAAGAAATACCTTTTTATAGATAAGCTTACTATTGCGATCCAAAATGTTAACCATTGTAAATGTTTTGTATACGATCTAAATAAATAAATGAATAAAAAAAATAATTATTGAGATCGGCTCTAGCAGACATTAAGAAAATAGACGCACTGTACTCATTTATTTATTTGGGTGTAGACTGCATGTATTTAAAAGTATCTGCACTTAGCACTTGACTTTATCAATGGGGTATTTGACAGGTTTTAGAAAAATATGTCTAATGGTTCATAAAACATAATATATTTGCAATTTGATTAATTCGTTATGAATTTCTTTATTTTTTACGAAAATCGCCATTAAAATTCAAATTAATAAAATAGCCGCCAAAACGCTGAAGTCGTGCATGCAGGCAGGTCACGTGATGTCGTGACGTCACCTGCTTGTAAGCAAACTTTTAGCTGTCAAATTAAACGTACAAAACTTTGATTGACATTTTACTGTAAACAAGCTGATGACGTCACTCCAGATTCAGCGTCATCCCGTGCGTTTTTGATCACGTGGTCAATCATAAAAATTGTATTATGTTATTAATGATTTTTTATAAAAATCATACTTATTTTAAAATTATGTGCTGGCTAAATTAGTTTGAAAACATGTTTACTATTAAGTTAACAACAGTTTGATCAATATTTTCATTGTAGTCAAATACCCCATTCTTTGTCACTTTACATATAAATTTTATACGCGTCGTCCCAGGTTACTAAACGGATAAAATTGTCGGGTTGAATACTAGAAATGTGGTTTATTCTCCACTGCACAGACTAGTTAACACACTTTACACAAGCATATTAACCTCCTAGGTAAGTTAACAATAATGCATTAATAATATAACTTTAACCGTCTCTGTGGTCTAGTGGTTAAGACCACTGGTTTAGACCCAGAGGTCCCGGGTTCGATTCCCAGCGGGGCTACATGTTTATGTACTTCGGTTTGGTTGGTGGTAGGACTTGTTTGTCCGCCTGGCTAGCTACCACCATCTTATCTAAATATGTCGCCATAACATCAATGTTTGTAGTATTGTTGTGTTCCGGCAGCTACAGATAAGACAGCCAGTGCCTCACTAGTTGAGGATCCCGGGTAAAGTGTGCGTAAATATTTAAAAAAAACTTTTTTATAATATGTAGATTTAATATGTATTACTTATATAAATTACTGCTCCAGCTCATAATAGAAGGCAAGATAGCCGGCAAAAGAAACGTTGGCAGAAGAAGGCATTCCTGTCTTAAAACCTATGTGATTGGTCCAACCTTCGCTGAGTAGAAGAATGCTAAATAAAAATATTTATCTACACTAATGTTGTAACATTCTACTTATGTTTCCAATACTTGACTTATAATTACTACTGTTATAGCGCAGACAACAAAACACTCAATTTAAGCAATTTCACATGATGGTATAATATCCACATCGATATCGTAAAATCTCATTATAACATCAATAAAACGCGACCAATTAACCTGGCGAGCCTTATGTTAAAATCCTCATACAAGTTGTATAAAATTTTGATATTAGGCTGGCTTTTGAAAACAGTTGGGTTATACGTGAAAACTTCGTCGAAACTACTAAACTTACATACACAAAACTCTTTGGTAAGATCTTGTGCCAATTAAATAAAAAAAGAACAGCGCGCGCTCGCTCCTGATTGGCCCTGCGCGCGCAGCTGCGCTCTCATTGGTTAGAATTTAATGGCGGCAAGTTCACTGTGACAATACACGTACGCGTGAATTTAATGTTTCGCAATGTGTTTTGTTAAAAGTTAAAAATGATGATGACGACGATGATATTTGTACGCCTCCGGATATTCTAGAATTGGCAACAAAAGTAACTCACAATCTTTGCCAGAAAAATCTAGAAAATTATATGAAAAAGAATATAATAACTTTTTGGCATGGAAGATCGAAAAGAAAACTACATCATTTTCTGAAAATGTCATTCTTGTGTATCTCAAAGACCTCGCCGACAAATTCAAGCCATCTTCTATGTGGGCTAAATATTCTATGCTCAAGTCCACACTGAGTATATACAACAATATTGATATCACGAAGTATTCAAAAGTCATAGCGTTCCTGAAACGCAGTTCAGAAGGACACAAGGAAAAAAAGTCCTTGACGTTTACATCAGGTCAAATAAAGATGTTCCTGAAAGATTCACCAGATATTGCTATGCCGTATGTAAAAAATACATGGAACCTCGAACCTCGGTCGAACCATCGACCCACCCCCTGTCGAAACCCTGCCTTTTACTTGAGCTATAGATCGGGGAAGTGCGTCGATCAAAGAACTGGTATTAATAAATTTGGTGCTCTGGGAAAAACTATCGCAAGTTTTTTGAATCTGCCTATCCCAGCATTGTACACGGGGCATTGCTTCCGGCGCACCTCGGCGACCCTTCTCATAGATAGCGGTGGTGATTTGACCGCACTGAAACGACACGGGGGGTGGAAGTCTTCTACTGTGGCTGAAAGCTACATTGATGAGTCTTTAATGAATAAAATTCAAGTCTCAAATACGATCTTGAACAGTATAGAAAACAAGACGAATGAAGTAATTATAAATATTCCAACTCCGTCTACGAGCTCTACTGCTTGCCCCGCGACCGCTACAGCTGCTGGATCAATAATTAACATTAACTTTCAAAATTGTACCATCCAATATTTGAACAATTATTATAAATAAACTATTGTCAGCTTTTACTCTTGTTGTTTGACTAATTGCATTAGTGAAGATAAAGTAGTGTATGCAACTGCATATAACACGGGTATTAAAACACTCGTTACTATTATGAAACTCGCTGCGCTCGTTTCATAAACTCACACTCGTGTTTTAATACCCTTCATTATATGACAGTTGCATAAACTACTATTTTTTTATGTTATTATCTGTAAATGCTCTGTACAAAAAGGTGCACGAATCGTACCCACACATTTCTCAAATTAATATATAATAATAACCGCCATGTGGGATATTGACTCGACAATCATTGTGCCGATAGTCGTGTCTGCGAACGGTCTGGTAGCGAAGAGTCTCGACCAACACCTTAAGAAACTCTCGCTCAATTGTTGGATGTAGGGTCAGATACAGTAGGCGGTACTCTTAGACACGGCGCGGATAGTCCGAAGGTTCCTGTCTCTGCAGCCCTAACCACCGGCAGCTTGAGCCCTGCCCCGTTGCCGGCGGCACTCTGGGCTAGGTTTTTTATAATATGTTTATGTTTTGTATGTGCTATTTTACTTTTATAGAATATTATAACAAACCTAGGCTAAAAAAAAGAGAAATAAAGTGAATAATAATAATAATAATATAAACTTTATTTTCTCATCACAAACACATGTATATAATTTTATGATTATATGTAAACAGTTGTACATTAAAGTAGTTTTTGTGAGACTGACGCCTGTGATTGATATTAATCATCAGTATATCTCTTTGTTACCACTTCGTGGAACTATTCTTCGTTGCCTCTATCGGTACCGACGACCGACGGACGTCCGAAACAAACAGTCGAATCACGTATCACCTCATTTAAACCGTCGCCACTTTCGTATCTTGACGAGCTTTCCATTTAGGGCAGCGCAGCAGGTTAAATGTCCTGTTATCTATGACTAACTGATAGAGTTCAAAGGATTTTGGAAGTACGCATTCAACTATAATTGAGTAATGGTCAAGCTTTGTGCAGTAAATAAATAAGCACCACTACTGACTTAGGGACTAGTAAAATTAGAATAACTATTTGATAAAATAACTAAAACGTACAGTTCAAATGTGTGGGTTAAAAATAATAAAATAATAATATTAATAATACATGTCGTGGCAGCTTATAAATAAGACAACAATATAGCCTGCAATCTTGAAGTGTATCAATGCATTGTTTTGGTGTATGCTCTTGCTAGCTATCGTTAAAAAAAAAGTATTACCTACATAATATTTAAAACAAAGATAACAGAAAAGATGATTATAAAAATTTGTGTTTACTGCAACGGTGAAAGAGCATTGCAGCCAAACTTTTCTACCACTGAGGAGGAACTGGCTAATGTTGTATAAAGTTTGTAAGAAGCTAATCAGCAGGTCCAACTACTATCAAATCGAGACGTTAAAATGTCCCCAACATATATCCCTCTGAGAATTGAATCCAAGACCTCTGGGTATAGGTTTGACCACTAGACGACATTGAACATTGAACCATACACAACCACAAAGAACGTCGGTTTAGGGTGAAATGTAATACTCGCCAGACAGTAGAGATTAGTTGTTTAATCTCTTAAAATGAAAGGACGCGCAGTTCAATGGAGATTTTTAATAATAACGTTCAGCATACATGCATTATGAAGACCAGCAATAACCCAGACTTTGAAGTGATATCAATTTCATCAAGAATTTGTCCTAGTGTGGAAATTGGACCATCTTCACTCTTGCGTAGAGTAACTTGTCATGAGCATGTTATTCTGTGAAGCTTTTACAACTAGTTTGAACATAGTCTTAAAAATTAAAATAAATTAGGATTTGTTCGTTAGTTTGTCTAGATTAAATAAGAACCTACCTAAAACTAGCATTCGATTTAAAAATGTAAACTTAAAGTCCACTATTTGTAAGCAAATCGCAAAAATTTAAGTAAGTAAACTCCGGCCCGTGAATGACCGAAGTCCGGCCCGCGACCATCAACCAAAAATTCAAGTGCGTGTGTGTTTCAGAAAATGGTATGCATGTTCTGTATCAATATTTTGATTTCACAAAAAAAATATTTATTTATTGAAAAAATACAGCACAAATTTCAATAGCCTGGCCTGCCATAGATTTTGTTACTAAATATTGTCACGCGAATGAAAAAGTTTGCCCACCCCTGGGCTAGATAATTGGTGTGAGTGTAGGAAAGTTTATTTTATTTATTTATTAAGTTAAGATTCCTCTGTTAGCTAAAGACTGTTCTCGAGGTCCATTAATCACCGTTCATTGTCACTTCATTTTTGAGTCTTTCAGCAATCAGTGTTGGTTTCTCAAAGCGTTTTCCTCCTATTGTCTCTCCAGTTTGCTTTAGATGTAAATTGATTAATCATTTTTCTTTAACAAAGTAGATATATTATCATGATTTTTGAGGGTGTCATTACCAGGATTGAATTAATGAAACATCATAAATGTTTTATGAAACGATTGAATTTTTTATTCTGTCCACGTTTTTTGAGCAATTAGGAAAAAGTTGGAACTGTGCGGTATAATACCCATTCAAATACGAGATTCACATAAATATTAGTTGATGAGTTGAGATGTCGCTTGTTAACTTTTTTAGCTTATGCGAAATAAATATATTGAAATTTCAAGTATACTTATTTCTGAGTACATTCGCAGAGAAAATATCGATCGGCAAAGAAACTTTAAACAACCTTAAGAAAAAAATACAACCTAAAAAGCTACTGCCTTAAGTGGTGGAAAGCTTTTTTTTAAAGATTTCATTTCCGATATTAAATAAAATACCTATTTTGCATATTCAACCCGCCTTATAAATTAATCTGACACAAAAATTATCACCTTTTCCCTGAGTGCATAGCATTTGACTAGGATAAGTAGGTATATCTTCTCAAAAAGTCATGTTATCCGTTGATCATTGACGTGAAGAAGAAACAAAGAAACAAAGACACCCACATTCGACTTTACAATATTAAATGGAACAGCAAAAATAACATTTAAACATAACAAAGAAGGGTAACCAGAGTTCGTATTATTCTAAACATCTCAATTCCACCCAAACGTCTGGACTTACAAAGTACAAAACTGGATGCGTTTCCGTGACACGTGATAAACAATGCGCGCGGTCGAAACGCAGATAAAACTAAACGTTTCGTTTTAAAGGCTTATCAAAGAGTTAAAAGTTAAACTCCTATTTAGTATGAACAATCGCCGGCGCGCGAGATCTGAATCTTAACTAGGGTTAGTCACGACTGGCGAAGTTAACCACGTTTGCCGCCCATGGTTCCTGTTGGATTACAAATTCAATTTTAACGGTCTTTTCCTCGAAAATTATGTTAAGAAACCCGTTGGTTAGGACGTGTTTTTGCAAGGGTACATGCTAGTGGCATTTAAAAAAAGACGCGCTATTAGATTTTTCACAATGTAGAGTTGTACATATCGTATTTCCTACTAATGTAAAGTATATTGCAAACTAATTGGAATGAATACGTTATTATTAATGTCGCTCTATCAAATAAACATACAGACCCAGTTCCTTTATCGATTAATGCATATGCAATTCAAATAACAAAGTAATTGGGTTTCCACATGTCATCGTGTTTCTTTTATATTATAAACTCTTCAAAGTTAGTTTAGTTTTTGATGTTAAATAATATCTTTTTTGTAATAAAGAATGATATAGATTACAAAAGTTGACTTATACCTAACTTAATTGAAATGTCAGTCTAATCATTTAACAATTTTATGGCACACTGTACCACAATAAAATCTCACAACTTTGTTATTTTTTTCGGTTGAATCTATTACATTACACATTTTATTGTGATAATTGACGTAGGTACTCGACGGAAGAGTTTTCAAAGCTGAACATATTTTTGCGTTGATTCCTGTTGGTTTTGCTTTAATCATATTTATTTTACCTTCGTTAATTCGTGGAGGTTCGTTCTGCTCCGTATTAACAAAGGGGTTAAATAAAACTTGGCATTGTGTTTCATTCCAGTTTTTAAGGCACAGTCTTTGCCTCGTAATTATGGTAATGAAGCCTTATTTGGGGGTACATTTGTGTAGAGATTGTCCATTGTCAGTAAAGCACGGTGGGCCATTTTAAAATTAACTGTTGCGTGCCTTTCATTAACATTTAATACGGGTTTTTAAAACTTCTTTGGAGTGCAACGAAGTATTCTTATATTTGTGTTTTAACTAGTAAGTAAAAACTAGAAAAGGCAGCAAACAAATATCTACTGGTCATTTATGTATCCTACTATATAGAGAGACATAGTAGATCAGTGGAGGAGATTTTGAGTTTAAGTAAAACTGTTTATATACATAATTTTGTTATTTCCAAAGTTAAACTCTAAAAGAGATTGATTGTAGTTTCAAGTTTAAGATTTCATCCACCACTATTTGGTTAGGTTTAACTTATATAATCGCGTTAAAGTTGCAATCGTGCAAGTTAACTAGTTTTCGTAATGCCAAGTCCCCGGATGGGTGATCAAATTAAGACGTCATCATCTCTTTCGTGGTCATCCGCGGTTTGAAAGACTTGTGAATTTGAAACTCATCAATTTGCATTAGTGGTATTATGATCAATACCATGTTAGGCTCAAGCCTTCCCACATGATTGTGGGAAGCCTTGAGCCTACCTGAGAGACGTTTATACACTAATGATGACTTCAGTATAACGTTAATTAATTCTCATTTACTTTTAGTTCTAAAAGGAAGTATATATAAAAAAGATTGCCACAAAAAACAGGAAAACAAACTATTTGCAGTCGATGTCATGTCATACAAAGAAGACGATTAATAATACGTATGCTCCGTCACGATTCAGTTTGTCATACCTCCAAGGAGGTTACAACTTTGGCGTTGATGTAGCCTTGTGGCTTGTTAAGTGTATTGTTTTATGAATAGCCGAACATGTATCGGCATACCTGCGCGTAGCTTGCGGTATACAGACAAAGACGGCGATCGCTCATAGTTATCGTTAGGCGAGTCACGAAGTCCCACTGAGTCAGGTTGGGGAAACTAGGCTTTCGTATAACCTCTGGGATAGGACGACGAAAGTTTATTAGGAGAAATAATTGTAAAGAGTCATCTAGAAAAAGGTAGAAAGAAAAACCCTAATATGTGTACTTCGAAAGAGGTCCCGATCCGATCCGAACTCTCGGAGACTCT
This sequence comes from Eudonia lacustrata, assembly GCA_947562085.1. Taxonomy (NCBI): domain Eukaryota; kingdom Metazoa; phylum Arthropoda; class Insecta; order Lepidoptera; family Crambidae; genus Eudonia; species Eudonia lacustrata. Next base: position 19,542,927 of record OX387318.1, on the reverse strand, counting down.
AGTAAGGCACGGAGACATGCACTAGTGCGTGATGCTGTTTCCTCTAGAAAACCTCCGAAGGTGATTCGTTTCACACGGCTTGAGGAACCGTTCAAGTTTCTCGCCGCCCCCAACAAAGCCCGGTGAAGCTAAAAATGCCGTGTGCCAATCAGCAAACTCTCAAAAAAAACACGTTTGGAAACACAACGCGGGGAAACTTAGCTTTCGCACTAACTCTGCATGGGATAAGACGACGAAAGTTTATTCGAAGAAATTGTAAAGAATCACTTAGAAAGAAAACCCTAATTAAAATATGTCCTTCGAAAGAAGGATAGAAGGAAACCACAAAATGTGGACTTAGAAAGAAGGTAGGAAGAAAATAACATAATAATGCAGACTTAGAAAGAAGGCAAAAGAAAAAAAACATTTGTAGACATAACGCGACGTACACACGGCGGCAGATCAACCATAAAACTAAACGATATAAAGTTCAAAATTGATTGTAGAAATTTGACAGTTTTGGGTAGGTTGATCTGCCGCCGTGTGTACTTTCGCGTAATTTGAATGGTAAATAAAACTCATGCTAGCCAATCTGAAATGGGGACCTATCTTGTTCACATATCCGATCGAAAGTTGGTCTGTTGACTATAACTAGGTAAGGCAAGGCTCTAGTGTTCGACTGGAACTAGTGAACGACAATTCTTCCCTTTAATAATTTAAAATATTAATCATTAACAGATTTTTGACTTTAGCAACGATTGCACAAACATCACCTGCTTCCTAGCATCCAGTAAAACTTCAATGAAATTCCATGTAGTTTTTGACGAAGAAGTATCAATCACTGATTCCTCTGTCGAACTATCTGGTGCCACAACGATACCATGATCACATATCCGATCGAAAGTTGGTCTGTGAGTATAACTAGGTACTATTAATGCAGTTGAAATGTACAATTAGCCAACAACATCATACACGTATATTTACTTTCACTCTCAAATACACGCACTGATACACATACAAAGTACAAAGAGCGCGCGCTAACTTTTTAATAAGGGTACACCTATATTTGAATTTCAGCCATTTGATCATGATTTTAACTAATTCAAAATTGCAAAGGTAATGTGAGACGAAGCAAGAATACATTTAAACGAGACGACGACAAAGTTTTTGAAATGTGGGACTTAACCGGAATAATTCGGTTCTTATAACACAATGTGGTTGTAATAACTATTTCATTCCAATTTTATCAAACAATGTAGTTTTAATACCTACTTGGTCCTTTATCATACTAAAAGACATTTACTTACTCCACTGTAAGTGAGAACCCCACAGACGCACCAGTATGCTATAGCTAATGTAGAACTGCTACTGCGTGTATTTGAAAATGAGGTTTTTAGACAAAGATGACATGCTTCAGCGCCTGCAATGTAAGCCAGCCTTTATACTCTCAAAATAAAAACAGTTGCAGTAGGTAAGCAACCCCAATTACGGAGTTTTGAAATTAACTAACGACTACAGAGCCACTAGTTATGCTGATCGAATTAGTGGGGGTTTTATTTTAAAGTTCAAAAAGAGGAACTTGCTCGCACAAATTAATGGAATTTTCTCCGACAAAGTTATCTGATTCTGTGCAGGAAAAGCTTCGCAATTCCATTCTAAATTGCGAACTGTATGTGTTACGTCTTTTGCAAGACAAACTAAGGTAATGGAGTTTAATAATAATATTTACTGACTACTTCAAATTGTTGTCTTTTCATTAACGAGAAAGCTGAAGGATTTCAGGATCGTTTCTATGCAGATTTCTGCATTATACATTTTGTGTGTGTCTACAAAACAAGTGAGCGTCACCATTTTAATACGATTTTGATAATTACCTGGAAGGTAATGTAACAAAAGAGAAACGATATTTAAAGTTTCGAAATGTCGCTTCTCAATTGTCAGACTTGGTAATATACCGAATGCGTCGGATGCCGCACTCAGGTGTCTGAGCAAGTTTTTAACTAATGTTTTGTGATTGGCCGTTATTATTGTAACACGTTGACGTGACGTGCACCGGCATAATACAGAGAGTCACCATCTCGATTTTGACAATTAAACATAAACAGATGAGAAACTATAGTATTTTAAAATTCGAAATGTCGCTTCACATTTGTCAAACTTGGTAACGTGACGTTTGGGACTGTATGGGACTCTGTCGCTCTATTGTATAAATGTTTTTATGGTTGCCATATATTTTAAGTTAACAGAAGTAACTTTGACAAGATATAAAAGAGCTTCTTTCATATTATTATAGGCCTCGACTGTTCCTCTGGTGTAACACATCGACATCATCGACGCGACATGCACCGGCGGTACAGCGTATACTGAGAGTCGCCATTTTGATACGAATTTAATAACTATTTAAAAATAGACAAATGAGAAACCATTTTCGTGTGGGTTTAGGAAACATTTGTAATGTACCGAACTATCATATTCTAACTAAGTATCTGTGCAAGTTGCTGACGAATGTTTTACAATTGGCCGTTATTATTGTAATTGTAACACATCGACATGACGTGCCCCGCCGTATAAGTACAGAGAGTCGCCATCTTGATACGAATACGATAATTAAACTCAAACAAATGAGAAACGATTTTTCATAATTCCAAAATGTCGCTTCTCATTTGTCAAACTCTGTAATTTTCCGAGCGCAGGTGTTTGTGCAAGTTCTTGACGAATGTTTTGTGATTGGCCGTTATCAGGTTCACTGTCCATAACGTATAACAATGGTTAAATCAATTGTTACGTATCATAATATGGCGTTTGGACAGACTAGGGGAATTATTGTAACACATCGACGTGAGAATCGCCGTCGTGATACGAATTTGATAATTAAACTTAAACAAATGAGAAATGATTTTTCATAATTCCAAAATGTCACTTCTCATTTGTCAAACTTTTTAAATGTCCGGAGCGCACTGGTGTCTTTGCAAGTTCTTGACGAATATTTTGTGATTGGCCGTTATTATTGTAACACATGGACGTGACGTGCGCTGGCATATCGCACGGCAAACATACATGGGACCGGTCACGGCCCGCGGTCACGCCTCGCGTCGTGCCGCATTGTTATTATGGCGTTAAAGTGATGGTGCAATTCATGAGATGATGCCTTATTTTCTTTTTAAAAATGGCTATAACTGCGTTTACCTTTAAAACATAGTAAGTGAAAATGAGTCCGATTATAGAACCTGTGAACCCAGTAAATGCCTAGGCATTATTATACACTTACTAACTAATAACTATGTGTAATAGTATAGTAGTGTTAATTAATTATTAACTCTGGCTTTCAAAACTCAAGGTTGTCTGATTCGGGAAACACAGCTCGCGGAAGGGAAACAAACCTTTGATTTCTTAGCCGATCGCATTATAAAACTTGAAGTGAAGCTAAGTTTAACAACTTTTATTTTAATTTACATTAATTTATTAATTCTGACGAGTCAAGTCCGTGGCCACAGGGGGAGTTTTTAGGAAAAACTTGAGGCCTATAGTAAAAGTAGAAAACGATGCGACTACGCATTTATATAGGTTATAATGCTGAGAACTACTAGCTAGACCAAAGAAGCGGTTAAATTAAGAATAGTTTGTCGCTATAAGCTTATGGCTTATGTCACTAGTCAGTTATTTTCCCCGCCACACGTGGTGATCGCGGGCCGTAGCCTGTAACGGCGATCGCACTTTCGACTCGCACCGCCTTTTATTGCATTCACAGATATTCACCACTTGTAAGCTAACCTGCCTACGGGCTTATCATGAAGTCAGAGTAACGAAAAGCGATTTCGTACTATCTCAGGGCCGAAACACATAAACACGATACGACGACGCACCGCAAAAATAAGCGTTGCGCCAGGCTAGTATAAACCTTATTGCCTGTCAAATACTAGACAGATGCCGCATCGTAGTACGCCGCGACGTCGTGTACTCGTGTCGTGTTTATGTGTTTCGGCCCTTAGTGGGGTTTTATTTCTTGTAACTGAAGATAACGCCTTGCGTGTATCACTGCGTCTGGGGTGAAGCATGTGGTGATGTGAGACTCTTATCTTAAGCCTCCTACACCCTGCTCAGTCCCGAAGAGGTTGGCATGGGAGGGCATAAGCACTCACTAAAACTCCAGTTCTTTCTTCCAGTAGCACTTTCACCCTCTGGGACCTTTTCTGCAATTCGTATATACAATAACTAAAGACATAAACTATTATGTATAGTTTTTAACACTTTTAACAAGTATGATACTTTGCTCTGTTTAGAAATCATAGTATTGAAATGGTGTGTCTAATTTACCGTACCTGTGTGTTTTGCTATTTTGAATAACTGATAGACATGAAAGCTCGCGAAATCCCGCTTGCATTCAGCATCGAATTGATGGACCGTGATAGACGTGACTCAAAATACAAAACAATTTGGCATGTTAGAAAAGCAAACCTTACTCCCGTACTGTCAAAGTTTATAATGACAAACATTGCCAACATTTTAAGCTAAAATGAAACTTAAAACTTGGCAAAAAAAAATACTTAGATGTAGAGATCTTTTTAAGATTTCACTATGCTTTGTATAATTTGATGCACAGTGTAGAGGTATTACAAAGATAGTCATCGAAATTCGGTGCTTCGATTTTCGTGATACGTCCATTGCTCGCGAACCCGTGGGAACGCTGCAAATGTCGAGGAAACTCGACTGGCACAGCGTTACCATGTTTTATTGCGCCGCCAATGACAGTGAGTCCCGGTTTCTCGCTTCGTGTACATTTTTAGGATTAGGATAGATTTATGTGCACGGTGTCAAAAATGTCCTGCTACCTGCGTTTTAGCAACGGGAAACATGTTTGTTTATCCAAAAGTTAACGATATCTTGATATATTGCTTTGCTTACATAGCTTAAATTCCAGCGTAGGTATATAAATAAAATAACAGTTTTCTTGCAAGATGTCTTGTAAATATTTTGTTCTCATGAAAAAGTATCGTTTTTTTTTTGTTAATCTTTTGTTCTAGACGTTGTAAAATCGCCATTTTTAACTTTGTTGTTGTTAACATTGAATAAGGTTTACTTTGGCTTACAATATAAGTAGATGTTGAATATGCGTGGGGCGGATACAGCTACAACAGCCTGATTGGTAGGCGTCTGTCAGACGGTGCACGTTTGAATTCCAATAGTGGTATTTTATTTAAATAGCCTTACACCATTTATTATTTGATCACAGTATGAGTAAAGTCTATAAATATATTTGAAACTCCAATAAAAAAACGTAAACAAACCAATCACTTAATTCAAGTTCAAGTAACAACGGCTGCCTATCAACGATGCTATTTCTCGTACAAAAAGTAAGTAACTACCGAACATTGTCCGCATAAACAAACATCTGTTACACGCGTAAAGCTTGTATACCATAATAACATCCCTAACTGAATTTGTTCCGCTCAACTAAGTATTGAACACAGCGCGTTACCTAAAGAATTTATTATGTCACACGGACAAAAGACCGGGCGGCGCGGCTCCTTGGCTATCCCGTTTTTTGTCCCAACTTCATAATACATGGCCCATTGTGCACTTCTGCCAAACATTCGAACATGACAAATCGCTTCTACAAAGCTCCTTTCACAGTGTTATCTTAATCTAGGGACGGGGCCATGGTCAATTAGATGCACAATACATTGCGCAGTCATTCCGTTCCCATATATTACTCGGCCATTATAATCTGATAAGTCTATGGTTGACTCATCGGTCTTTTTGCATACACCTGAGTCTGAGTGGTATTGGAAACAAAAAAATCGAGATGGCTGATACCGGCGGGCCGAGCTAATGTAGAAAATGCAACTGAGCGATGGTATCGCACGATTGAAGTTCAAGAACGTAACTCAGCTTCGTTGCCGACGGTTCTCATGAGTCAAGGCATCGTTACGACACAGCTAGGGTTGCTAACTTTTTTACAAGAAATAAAGTATATTTAGGTCTAAGAAGATTACTAAACTGTATTTTAGAAAAATGAACAGTATTTTACAGACAGATTCGTTCTGAAACTCCATTATAAAATATTTATAAAATACAGTGAAAAAATTAAATGCCTACCTGACCCAGCCAGGAATCGAACCTAGGTCTTCCACAATTCGGGCGGCTGCACTGACCGCTATGCTACCGGGAAGGCTGACGTAAGCGCTGAATTTTGTCACTGCTTTTTTAATAATTTTTTTTTAATAAATTTCTTTTATTGTTATTGTTTGTGGCTGCGCTGCACTGAGAGCGCCCTCTGAATAAATAAAAATTGTGAAAGCGTCTAGGTCTAACACTTATAGTGTTAACATTTTGATGCTGAAAATAGTATTTTGTATTCTTTATTTTGTTCAACAGTAAAAAGTATAATGTAGTGAAAAACAGTATATACTGAAATGAAACAACTCTTACGGAATACGGATCTACTCGCGTTTATTTTACACATTACTTAGTTAATGTTTATCCGGACGAGTAGATCCGTAAAAGTTGTTTCATTTCAATGTGTAGTGCTCGCGTAAACTTTAGAAAACAATAGTATAACAGTATAGTTGGCAACCCTAGACAGCGTAAAGGCACGAAATGAAGAGACTGTAGAAGGTAAGCTTCTTATAATCGCGTTCGAGCAACGCACACATAGACAACACTTTAAGGTGGAGACTAACTTATAACATTTTGGTGTAATGTATTGAGTTTTTGTAACAGAAACCAAAGACTGACTTGTAACTTTAGTTTGTAATGTATCATTAGCGGCGAGCACCGCATGCTCCACTCGACTGTTGGTGTTTTCGCGAATGCCTTTCAGTGTTGCATTACAAGTCAGTCAGTGCAGGTCACGTTGACGTCGTCGCGAGAGCAAGTCGCAAGCGCAATCCATCTCGTTTTGCACTCACGATTTTCGATAACTAAAAATGCAGTGAGACAATAAAAAAACCCTTTTATTTATTGACAAATACAGATAAAAACCATATCGTTTTGTTCTTTTCTTCTTTTTCAAATAACAATAACTTAGTAAAACTAATGTAGTACACACAACCTCTTCTACGTTAAAATGGAGCACACTTGAGCCAGCAAGAGGTCGAATGATACACTAAAAACACTTACAAGTCAGTCTGTATCGCCGTATTGTTACAAGATCGCCTCGAATGATACATTACACCAAAATGTTACAAATCAGTCTCCACCTTTACAAAGACACGGAATTTCGCAACAGCTGCACTTAGACTGGTTTGAGATGGTTTGAGAATCCGTGTCCGTGAGAATGCGTTGCTCATCGCGGTATGTTTCAAGCTTACCTTCTGGGGTCTCCCATTAAGTACTATTTTGTGGTAAAGGTTATATCACCTGTTACAATCGACATGCTTATTTAGTTTGAGATGGAAGAATAATTATTTTGAACTTTAGAAGATTTTTATTTATTGCGCTAGTTACATACCTACCATTCACATCAATTAAAAAACATACATAGGTAATATTTATAAACACATATATTTATTAAGTTCGATCACTTATGTTATGATACGCTATGAGCATTGGCAAACATCTTTTTGTGGTCGAAATTCGACCGTAATTTTATTAAGGCTGCACGAATTGTATCATTAGTAATGAAAAATTAAAAAAGATAGAGTGTGAATTTGGATTGGCATTGACAGATTTCGGCCGCTCATCTTCCATTTTTGAAATTTTTGAAAAGAGCGCACGCTTATAATAGCGTGTGTGTCAAATACATGGTAGTGTGTGTAATGTTTGTTTTATTGATTTAATGTATTTTTTATGCATAATTAAAAGAAAAAATAACATTCTGTACTCCTCTATATAAACTATAACCCCCTTATTCATAAAAACTATTTAAGCATTATTTAGTTAATCATTGTTTTGTCTCTTTTTCTCAAATTCAAAATGACGTTTGTGTGACGTTGACAAAACAATAATTAACTAAATAATGCTTAAATAGTTTTTATGAATAAGGGGGTAAGTGTGCGACATTTCATACTCCTCCGTCCGCGCAATTTTTGTAAAAAGGGGTACAAAGTTTTTGGTTCACGTATTAATATATAGATGTATCATTTTTGGTACTAACCCTAGGTACTGAACTTAATTATTAATTAAATAGAGATACCTTTGAATATTATGAAATAGATCGAAATTATTACTCTTAGTTAAAGCGATGTTTAGGTTATTATATACGGCATGTGAAATGAATTTAGATCGGTGGTAATATTGGCCTATAACAAATGTTTTTTTGATTTTTTTTTAAGTATCCGGCAGAATAGTTTCTACAATGATACACTAAGATGTACATTTTAATATATGTATCTAATGGCAATGATCAATATCATATTAGTTTTGTATAGGTAGAAGAAATTTAAAAAAATCGCATTATTTCAATAATAAGGTACCTACTCGTTTCATTAGCAATATCAAGCGTTGGGACTGCTCTCCTCAGATTCAATATTGATTTAAAATACAATTAAGAGAACCAATCCAACAGAGCATTTCAAGAGTTTAATATTGCGAATGAAACGTGACATTTTTCTAAAGACTTTTCTTGAGTTTGTCGATACTCAGAGACATGCTGACCCACCCACGTCTTGAGTATAAATCATTTTTCTTTTCTCTCGAAAGTAATTTATTGAAAACTGAATTTTTACCTTACTCCTAACAAAATTGAGTTTCCGATATTTCGGAGCAGTTGCAGAGATGATTACAATCTGGTAAGTGATCGTAATACGAGACTTGTATCGAAAAGTATATTTTGTATACAATCTCAACCCTTAAATGCATGTTTTTTGTTTATCATAAAAAGCTTTTTTAATGGACACTATGTGATTCCAACACTTCGAAAAAAATAAAAAATATTTTTTTTGCCTCTGCACTTTTTTTTAATAAAAAAAAATACGAAAAATATTTAAAAAATGCTCTCCTTAATAATTTATTTTCATTTTGTTTATTTCATAATATTTTTTCACTTTATAATATTTTTAATAATTACGAATTTGTTTCAATTTACATTATTAGAATAGAACATATGAAGTATTTTTATTTATTTTTTTAAAAAAGGTTGCATTCTTGTATTCAAAGAGGTTTCCGTCAAAACTTCCTAGTCTATGATGTTAAATTTAAGAAAAAAAATATATTTAAAAAAAATCATGCATAAATTACAGAGTATATTCTAAATATTTATTTTATTATAAATATAATAGTATATTAAATATATTTTAATTTTTATTGCATAATATATGTATAAGGGTTAAACTTTTAGGCTCTCGCGAAAATGTTTAACGGCATTTAACGGTGCTTAGTATTGTTATTACAGACATAATTATCTTCTCCTTCTTCCTCAACTATAATTCACCCATTGTTGGGTGTGGGTATCGGTCTCCTCATAATCCCTCCACATAGCCCGATCTTGTGCCACTCGCATCCACTTCCTTCCCACCGTCCTCACAAGCTCATCAGCCCATCTGGCAGGTTGACGTCCGACGCTTCTTTTACCCGGTCTTGGCCTCCATTCCAGTAGCCTCCGGCTCCACCATATACTTTTAAAGTTGTTTTATATAGTAGATACATTTGTCAAAATTGACATGAATAAAATACAAATATCGATATGACTAATTCATTTAAAAAAGAACTACCTAGAATAGTGGAACCAGTGTTTGATTGAGAACTAATAGTAAACGAAACTTGTTTTTCGTTACCAAATAGAAGCATAGACAATCATTAAAAATTGTCTGAATTAGATTCACAGCTAGAAACCACGAGCTCTTATAGCAGTATTATTGCAGTGAAAACGAGACGCGTGCAGCGGCGAATATACATGCGTCTCTTTTCCACAACTGCAATAATACTACAATTGGGGGTTAAAGTTACTCGCGTCCATAGGTTTACTCTTGAGACCCTACACGTGACCCCTAGGTGGTGCTAAATAAGTGACACTTCGGAGTGGTAGAGCCACGCTGCGTTGCAGCACGAAATGGGCCGGCTCGCCCGGCGTAGTACCTCCCTCTCACAGAATATCGGCGTGAAACAATGGCACTCAGCGCTGTTGTGTTTCGTCCGGTGAGTGGAAGTACCGGAGGCCATCTTTCACCCCTCCCCCCTCCCAATTCCTACTCCCTCCTCAAGATCCAATTCCTTCCTCAAGGCCGGCAACGCATCTGCGATTACTTTGGTTTTGCGGGTGTCCATGGGCGGCGGTGATTACTTTCCATCAGGCGAACCGACTGCTCGTTTGCCTCCTTTTATCAAAAAAAAAATACTGCTATATGAGCTCATAGTCAGGGGGCTGGTCGCCTGTGTTCAACTGCTGCTAAAGTCGATAATCAGACCTCTATTTCTAATTATTAAAGGATCACTAGTTCTTATCGGATACTAGTACCCACCAAATTATTTGTAAATGTAATGTTCGTAAAGGCTGACTGTTGTATTAGAAGTTTAGTTTGTTGATCACGTACTTACTCCACTTGTGGATATTAATTACGAACCTGATCGCAGAGCAAATCCATTTTCTATTTCTGACGATTTATAACCCGTCGTTGCAGCAATGAAATCCAATTTTATGGAGACTTCCGGCTACCTATTTTTGTGCTAGCCTTAAATAAGATAGGTCGTGGACTGTCGCTGTAATATGTGAACAAAGCATGGTATACAATGTTATTTTTAGTTTATACGAAACCTGAAAACTGTTTGTTCAGAAACAGTAATAGAATCGATTTCAATATTTTGTATACCTACCACCTTACATTTTGACCAAATAATATTTACAAGGTTTATTTATAAGGTTGTATAATACAGACCAATAGAATAAAAATAAAACTTTTAAAAACACCTTGCACAAATACTGTAACCTGAGATATTTGTTTTAATTTTTTTCTTAATAAGCTTTATTATATACAAACATACATACACTATCATTCTTTACATAATTATTCTAGTTAATATGTGGTTAATGTTGTTGGTAACACACTGACAAATGTTTTTACTAAAGGCCTTTTTCCTGTCATGCGTATTTTCACCCGCGTGCGGGTTTCATTCATGCTTTCATACATGCTTTTCCTATCACGCGGGAAAAACGCGCGCGGGACGCGGATTGGCTGCGGGCGCGCGCCCCGCATGCGTGCCACCCGCTTGCGGGGCGCGTTCTTCTACTGCCGGTGTAATTTTTACTGTCGTGCGGGTTACACGCATCGTCATTGTACGCATACAATCGCAAACAAAAATTAAAATTGATACAGAGAGACTTATTTTTGAAGTGTATTTTCGCCCTTTGTTGTGGAACAAGCAGGACGAGCTTTACAAAATCCGGGATGCAAGGGTGGCTGCTTGGCTGGAAAAAACAATGACTATTATGTATGGGGGTAGCTTGCCTTTCTTTTTATTAAATTCTTCTTTTTCTGACATTGAATTTGAACACTGCGTTTCATTTCTAAATCTATATTTAACCTTAATTTTTTAATTTTGATAAATAACATTAAACATTCCATTAAGTGATCTAGTTTCAAGATAAGGATCTACTCTGAATTGTTTTTTATATTTTTTTTATTTTTGAAAATATATAAGCGATAATTACTTTTTTAACGTTTATCTCTGTGCACGAGTATACTCACTAGCGACACGCATGACACTGCAGCGGCGAACGAAATTTTTGTTCTGCGTGTGGCCCGGAGCGTATTAGAACCCGCATGCGGACGAGATCCGCATGCGAGTGAAAATACGCATGACAGGAAAAAGGCCTTAAGGGTCTTACAAATAAACAAAGCTAAGCTTCGCATAGTTATTCCGTGTTTTTTCTCTTTTACTCTAATTTGAAATGACGTTTACATGACAGGAACAAAACACGGAACAACTATTCAGAGCTTATTGTTTGTTTATTTGTCAGGCACTAAATGTTTATTGTTCATTTTGTTATCCCAAATAAAGAGAAAAAAAAACAAAAAAAGGTAATCCTAACTACTAATATTATAAATGCGAAAGTTAGTGTGTATGTTCGTATATTTGTTGCTACTTCACGCTGCAACGGATGGATGGATTTGGGTGAAATTCGGCATACAGATAGTTTAGAACCTGGAATAACACATAGGATTTTATCTAGATATTCCCACGGGAACGGGAACCAGGCGGGTGAAACCGCGAGCAGCCGCTAGTATATAATATATATTATGAGTAAGCTACCACCACGGCTACGTCTTCTGTTTAAATTTCTATCACAAAATTCAAAATTCTTTCAATAATAGTATTTATTGCTTGCTTTTAAACATTGTATTGATCGGGACGAAAATAAATCAAATCACTGCCCAAAGAATTACGTAGATCCGTTGCTCTACTCTAGAGTAAAGGAAGAACCAACAAACACACTTAAGTTTCTCGTCCCCCCAAAAAAGTCCGGCGACGATGAAAAGGACGTCTGAAGCCAAAAGTCGCTTTAAGACTAAATGTTCCAATGTTCGTTCTATTTGTAAAACTTATTATAAACTAACTTTTCTTATTGTAATTGAATGTTAGGTTCTGTTTTGAGTAACAAGTCTTGAAACAACAAAAATTACTAGAATTTCTAGTTTAAGTTTTCCTAAAATGTTTGTTGATATTTTTAGCTAATCAATGCTTACATGGAGAATAGTGTCACAGAGAGATCTCATAAAAAATAAAACAGCGCTTTTAAAATGCCTCTATCAATTCGTGCCTGGCTCCGAACCAAAATGTTTTTGGCACTTCATGAATTAAACATAGCTGAATAAAATAGTTCGCTTGTACCGTATTATTTTAACGGTACGTATAAGCTAGAGGCTCTAGTTTTTATATCAATTGCCGTACTATGTAAAGTATTGAGAATATGTTAACTGCCACAGACCTGTATTAACATGGTCTGTGTTAACTGCAGAACACGACTTAATAGAATATTTTTTATGAATGGCTTTAATCCAGAGACAATCTACAAATCCTTTTGTCTTTTTAAAAGGTCACTAACTTCGGTTGTAAGGAGCTCGATGGCGCAGTGGTTAACGCGCCCGATCTACGAGTGCTGAGGTTAAGCAACTTTCGCATAGGCCGGTCATTGGATGGGTGACCAAAAATTTATCATCTCGTGCTTCGGAAGGCACGTAAAGCCGTTGGTCCCGGCTGCATTAGCAGTCGTTAGTAACTACCAATCGACCTATAGACCGACGATAACGCAAAGTAGCTGGAAGCAGTTGGAAGGGAATAGTCGAAGATCGGGATCAGTGGCATGTATTACGAGAGGCCTTCGGCCAGCAGTGGACGTTACGGGTTGATGATGATATAATATTACCGTGCTTTTTAGCTGGCTTTAAGTATTTGATATTTCGATAGAGTTGTATGTGCCATGATCACGAATGTACTTACTGAAGTTACACAGGTGGATATTTATGAGCAGACAAAACCCTTCGCCTAAGTCGTAAATCTGTTTAGATTATTAAAAGTAAAAACAAATTGCACCATGTTTAGCAATTAATAAATCATATTTGTATAAGATTGGAAATAATGTTTAAAAATAGTATGTTTAATTTTGTTTATACATTTATTAATTGGGCAGTAAACAAAAACATGTTAAAAACCATCAAATAAAAATGTAGATAGGTCTAGGTATATAGGTAGGTAGTGTTTAAAACTGTATTTGGAATGAGTCTAGATGTTAACCAATGAGATTTTATACGTATAGTTATTTCAGTTATTAAAGTAACATTACTTATAATACTTTCGTAACTGAGACTGGTCAAGCTAAACTTACTTCCAGACTGCAGATTTATTATCTACACTGGCCCAGTACAAACTTGAGTTTTCGCTGCAACAAACTTTTATGAGGGAAAGCTACTTTGAATTATTTTACACATAAATTTAATTTAATTTACTTTCAAAATTTACTTAGGTGTACTTACTTTCTCAGTTATACAAATTATTGGTATTTTTTAAATGTTTGCTCCATTGAGTCTGTCAACATCCTGTATTTCATAAGCATATAAAGATTTATTAAAATTAGCTCATTGGTTTAAAAGAATTAGAAATTTGAAGTTTTCAATGGAATAGGTACTGAGATTTAAAATGGCTCCTCCTAAAGAACTTTCATCGAAAAATAAAATAAATTCGTAACGCGACCCGAGCTTGGCGGGAAAGTGAAGAGTCATGTCTGCGGTTTTGTTTTATTTTCTAAAATTTGTGTTATTTCGAATATTAATGTGAAATAATGGTGGATTATTAACCGTTAAGTGTTCGTAAGTGCGCATGACAAATGACACAAAACAGTGCAACTTCACTTTTCAAATGCTCTCAAGAATTCCGCCCGAGGACTTAGTAAAGCCCCACATCTTTACTGAGATACTCGAGGGGTTGGAGGGTATATCATTTCTCACTTCTCATTTCTATTATCATTCATCATCGTCTATACAAGATGGAAATATTATTTATTTTTATATTACTTGTAAGAAAAATTACTTTGACACTGGCTAAATGTGCTAATCGCACGAAGCCATCAACTAAAGGAAAAAAAAAACGCGACGCGATTTGGTTGTCAACGTCAAAAACAGTATTTTCATAAATGAAACATGCGACGTTTCTACAAATAAAACCAATTTATATCCAGCGTTAAGAAATAGCCGTGGCAAAAGCGACACCTCAGTTAGGTAATTGATACCGGGGCCAGGGGTGGGGTACCTACCTACAGCTAAAAAAAAACACAGCGGCAAAAGATTGAACGATTTAATTTATCATTCTTTCAACTTTATCAATAAGTTTGCAGTAATTCGTAACTTTGCTCATTTCTTGTTGTCGCTCCCGATGATATATATGCGAAGTTGCCGGGGCGTTCCGACAAAATATTTTAGCCCCCAGTTCACAAGTTTTCTGCCACATATTCCCAATGTTTCTAAGTTCTAATAAACGGCGCACGCAAATATTCAAGTGTGCGGAAAACTTGGATGCTGATAAGGAGTTTGCCACGGGGAAATCAGAGTTAATCGCCCCCCTTGTTGCTTTACCAACTATGTCTGTAGTCTGGTGGTAGGACCATTGAATGCCGAGTGCTTGATTTAGCCCCCTTCCACCATTGGGGTACTAGAAGCAGGTTAGCCTACCACCCGTACGTTGTAGACATTCCACCTGTCTGTACCAAGCGGTTGGCTAGCGCTTTCCTTATGCGGTCCGCATTAACAATTAAAATCAATGCTAGTATTACATGTCATTTAAAATACATAGTTGTAATTTTTGTAATTGACTGTACATGATTACCTCACATTTTAACTGTTGTGCGAGTTGACGACACAAATAATAGGTAAAATCAAGAGGTACCATCTCGCACACCTGTGCGAGTTTAAAGTGTGCGAGTTGACGAATAACTCAACCATTCGCATACAAGTCAATTTCGTAGTGCAGGAAGTCAAAGAGTGGAATGCGCTGCCTGGTTACGTGTTCCCTGTTTAGTACGACCTAAGTTATCTCTCTTCTGTGCCTAGGTCTCTACAGGCAAGAGTGAACAGGCATTTCCTGATTAAGCTACCACCTTAGGTCGCAACCTGCTCACCAACAGGGAGGTTGGTGGCCAAATGCTTAGACATAAGGCACGTTACAAAAATGTATTTTGTGTAACGTACCTTATAGTTAAAGCGTTAATTGACAATTAAACGAGGTGAGTTGCTATAGCTAGACCGCCTAACTGAGTCCTCGTCTGCGGTAGGTACGCGGAGCGGGAGGTACGTAGGGCCTCTGCCACGAGTACGAGCGTATTGCGACGCGGCGAACGGATTTCTAGTTCATTGCGTTATTTCTATAACCGTTAACTATGACTGCCGTTGTATAGCGCGCAATGAACTAGAAATCCGTTCGCCGCGTCGCAATTCGCTCGTGTACGTGGCAGAGGCCCTACGTACTTCCCGCCCCGCGTACCTACCGCAGGCGAGCCCTCAGGCTGAGAACGACAACTTCCTAAAATGACAAATTCCGAAAACGACAATTTCCTAAAATGACAACAAGGACTCAGTCAAGCGGTCTTGCTATAGTATTTTCATACAAATTCTCGTTTTATATTATTAGTTTTTGAATGGTTAATAAAACACGCACTAGGCACTCAGAAGATGATGCTTCAATGCTAAGGTAGTCAGGAGGTGCTACTACAACGTCATGAAAATTCTGACTTTCGTTAGTGTGATCGAATGTTGAATAAAACTCGTATAGGCTAGTGCCTACATGCCTGTGTGAAGACGCTGATTCGTGCAATATCATATACATTTTTGTTTTTATTCATCACCAGCTCATTTTAAGTCCCCACTGCTGCACGAGCCTTCCCAGTGGATGAATAGGGAGAACGAGACATTTGCCCGATCCGATCCTAACCCTTCGGAGAATCTTGTAGGGCACGGGGACACGCACTAGTGCGGTAGTGCGTGATGCCTTTCCCTCTAGAAAACCTCCGAAGGTGATTCGTTTCGTTCGAACCCTTTAAGTTTCTCGCCGCCCCCAAAAAGCCAGGTGAAGCTGAAAATGCCGTTTGAGGCAATCACCAAACTCAACAAAAAAAAAGAAAAAAAGGACCATACATATAGATATTGAATGGATTTTTATGATTGAATAGTTTACGTTCACTGGACCAGCGCGACGCGACGTCTTGTCGGTCTACTTATGTCGGTCGCCATGCATAAAGAGGGCACTTAGACACAAGGTACCAGGGTCAGTTTCATTTTAAGGGGAGGATTAAAGATTACAAGATAAACATTTTACTAAAAAAATCAACCATTGTCTCAGGAAGCTCGAGTGGGAATCAAACCCGGAACACGACCCTTGGACCACCGGTCCAATGATCTGACCGATGAGCTACCGAGAGTTGATACTCTCGGTAGCTCGGAGTTACCTACATGATTGTAGGTAACTCTAATAACATTGTGAATGGAAACATTAAAATAATAAAACTAGGGATTATGGATATCTAATAATGTTGTACGACCTCCTTGGTCGAGTGGTTTGTACACCGGTTTCCATGGTGTCCCCATCTCTGAGGTCCCGGATTCGATACCCGGTCGGATGAATACGGATAGTAAACAAAACAATAGGCACTCAGTCCTCCTAGTTGATGACCTCCTTGGTAGTTTGTACACCGGTTTTCATCGTGTCGCCATCTCAGAGGGTTTGATCCCGGTCGGGTCAATTTAGAAATTATTGTTTTTCTAAATTGTCTCGGGTCTGGGTTTTTCTATGTATAATAAGTATGTATTTAAGTATTTTAAGTATGTTTATCCGTTGTCTAGTAACCATTTAACGAGTTTCATAACGATGCTCCTCTTGGGCATAGATTATTGGTGTGAGTGTAGGAAAGTTTATTTATTTATTTGTCTTTGATTTTGATTATTCAACGTGCTGCAGAAGACATTTTTTTTATTCATTCACTGGTAAGCCCTAGGCCTTCACCTAATGTTAAGTGAAAATAAGACCGAAGATGGAAGCACAATCCACCCGGAATCCTCAACTAAGTACTGAGGGACTGACATGTTATGCCGTTGTTGATACAAATCTGCTAACAGAACAGAAGATTGTCAGGCCTATAAACTATTCAATTATAGTACTGTGATACCTTATAATACGTAATATGACATAATAACTGTGCTAGAAGTTGACAAGCGCCTGTTTTAATTTGCTTAAAACATTTCATCAAATACAGCTATAAAATATGCCAATACAGACAATAGATCCTACTCAGGCTCTCGAACGATCCGTTCTGTGTTTTTAGCAAATGGAAAACCTGTGAAAGCTGTATCTGCTATACATTTGTTGCATGCTAATAATGTTTACACTTTCCTTTTCAATGAACCCAATGAATAATGCATTGTTTTGAAGATTGGCCCGTTCGAGATGCTTTTATTTATTCCGCTTCTTATTTATTGATGTATCCCTTTATTACGGAGTTTTAAATATCCGACACTAGGTATAACGAGAAGTAGGTAAAGGCAGCATAATAATAATAAAATTTTGTTGGTTCGAATCCGCGAAGTCAAAAATATACTTGGGTGGTTTGCACCGTGGTGCGAATCGCTGAAGTACGAAAAAGATATTCGCCGATTCACACCATGGTTTCGAACCATGGTGTGAATCGGCGAAGTACCCCATAAAACTGTACTCTGCTTCTGCATAACATCAAGATATAAAGGTGTTTGGTAATCAGTAATCACACTAATATTATAAATGCAAAAGTTTGTGTGTATGTATGTGTGTATATTTGTTGCTTCTTCACGCTGCAACGGATGGATGGATTTGTATGAAACTCGGCATACAAATAGTTTATAATCTGGATTAAAACATAGGATACTTTTTATCCCGATATTCTCACGGGAACGGGAACCACGCGGGTGAAACCGCGAGCGGCTGCTAGTCACACTAATATTATAAATGCGAAAGTTTGTGTGTATGTATGTGTGTATATTTGTTGCTTCTTCACGCTGCAACGGATGGATCGATTTGTATGAAATTCATTTATAACCTGGATTAACACATAGGATAGTTTTTATCCCGATATTCCCACGGGAACTAAACTCATACCTTTTCTCTATATTTGGTTCAGACAGAACAACGTCTGTCTGGTCAGCTAGTACCTATATAATCCCGAATATGGATGATAGGCTACCATAGAACATAGAACATTTATAGGACCCTGGAAAATTATGAACATAACAAAAAAGCACCACATGGCGAGATATTTTAGTTATTTGTTAACCAAGTAAAACTATAAAATGACCCCCCTAGGTCAAGCTGACCCGTTGTTCTTGGTCGTCAACCTCAAGGCCAAATATTAACAGAAGTCGAAACATTGCAGGAATGAACAAAAAAACTTAATAATAAGTAATAAAATAAATGTGAGCTTTTTTATAGAACAGCAAATATGATTTTGCTTGTGATCAGTGTTATTGGAACGAAGTTCCTTATTTATATTTATACTTGGTTGCATGGCGATGTTTCGGGATTATACATAATATTATATACATATATATATTACGTAATATATTACCAAACACCCTGTATATAGAGCGGAGTCATTTGTCTTTCAACCTACTATAAAAAAATTATGATAATTAGATGATACTTTTTGGTAGAAACCTATACCACACCTATACTACGATAAAATCATTCAAAGAAAGAAACATAATAAAAACTAATTAAATAAAGAAATCAGGCGTTACTTTGCGGAAATCCATGGTACACAAAAAAAACATTGAAATAATACACATATCATTTCAATTACATTTTTGTGTAATAAGTATAAATTATATCAGCTGGTTATAATATCAACGTTTTACATCAATAACTTTATAGATTCACTTCACACACATAAGTGCATGTCTGCACATATTGCGATTGCACTATAAAGCTACTGAATAAATAAAATGACAACGGCATTGTCGGCGCCCGCCGCCCCGTTCAGAAACTAATAAGTCGACTTCAATTAAATTGCGGTAGAACTCGGTGCACCGCACTGCACGGGCCACGTTTCCTGAAAACACCGGAATAGGTGAACTCCACCGTTTGTACAGTCGCCGTCACAATAACCAAAGATAAGATATATTGTAACAGTCGGGATGAACAGATACATCAAAGGGCTTAGATAAGTGGCTTAACGATCTCATCATCATCATCATCATCATCAGCTCATTTTATGTCCCCACTGCTGGGGCACGAGCCTTCCCTTTGGATGGATAGGGAGAACGGGCCATAAACCACCACGCGGGCCCAATGCGGATTGGTGGTTGTTAACGACTGCTAATGCAGCCGAGACCAACGGCTTAACGTGCCTTCCGAAGCACAGAGGAGCTTAACGATCTATTATAATAGAAATGTAATAGTATTTTTATCGTATGTGTTTGACATAAGCCAATTATGCGTATAAATAAATGACGTTTGAATGACTTTTGTCATAGCACATAATACGTTTATCATTATCAAAACATGATTCTTAAAAAAATAACACTTCATTTATTTTTTTTAAACTTATTTTCGAATTTAAAAGTTCCAAAAACACTTAAAAAATCGGGATAAATAAGAAAGAAAAAAGAAGACGTACAAAAACATATATTTTAAATTTATAATGCTTATTTTTGACATAATGTAGACTTTTGTCACATCCTAGTCTTACTCACTACATTCAGTAATAAATTGAGAAGAATACGTAGGTATATTCTAAGCATATTAAATCAACATTTTTTTTTTCATACGTGGAAAAAAAGTTAAGGGTTATTTGCGATCCAATATGATGGCCACACGGGACAGACATCGAGTTCAATTTAATTTTTATTCTACTAGCGTAATAACAATAAGTTTTTACAATATAATATTTACTATACATATTTATTCTGAACAGTTATTTTTTCATAAATATCTGAGCAGGTGCATTTCTATAATATGTGTGATATTATAATTTGTGTGTTATGTTATATTACTATATTTGAACTTGAACACTATTTTGTCAGATAATATGATCAAATATAGTGTAAAGAACTTATTGGCAATTAAACTGCTCAGCTCCCTTAGACAAGTGGCATAACGCTATTTTAATAGAAACGGAATAGATGAAAAAACGTATGGGATTGACATAAGGCAATCAAACGTCACATATACGCATCGTTGGCTTAATATGAATCCCAAACGATAATCGCTATATTTCATCTCTATTATAATAGCGTTATGCCACTTGTCAAGAAGAGCTGATACATCTGCTTACTTTGACTGCTACAAAAGGTATATCTGATGGCGACTGTACGTAGTTAACAGCTCCCCGATACGTACGTACGGACGGTCAATTTCCATAAGCCTATAATTGAAACGACGCTTATAATTACGCCTGTAATTCTGGGCACGGTTCTGGTGAAGTGCGGAGGTAGAATTTTCGATGGCGCTTGTCGCATCGTCGATGCGGTGAAATCGTAATCGGAACTCATTTGTTTCGGATTGGTTTCAATGTTTTTTTTTTAATTACGTTTGCACACCTATTTTTGTGTCACTCGTTACGTTTTGAGGGTGGTGCCTTAGTTGATCGATTTTAGTCACTCATCTGGGTATCCAGCGTTAGGAATGTTGCTTAACATTTACGATCGTTAAGTGACACGCCACCAAGTTTTAACTAGTGACACGAAGTAATAAATATAGATTTGAATAGAAATGATAATAATAAAAATCTCTGAATATAACAATACTGTACCTATAACTTTTTAAAGTATTATGATCTCTTACATCTAGAAATATTATTAAGAGGATTCATATGAAACTTATATTGTTTTTAAATATTTTATTATTTGTTTTTATTTAAAAACAACAAAAAATCAAGATAAATCGTGTTCTCTGCTCATAAATAGGATTTTTAATTTTATAAGCAGACAAAACAATCTACCACCTACCCGTACGCAGTAACCTCAGCAAAAACAACAAAAACATAATGACCTACCTACTCTTTAAACAAAAACAAAACCGCAATAGCCTAAAAAGGTTACCTATTCTTAAAATGTATATAACTTAAACCTGCCTATTAATAATGGATCAGTAACACAGCGGTAAACAGTTTGTTTTTAAAAAGAATAGATATGTTTTCCCAACGCGCTCTGAAAACATGGCCTGCCAACTAAAATAATATTATTGTTGTGGAAAGTACAGAATATACTGTATTGTATTATAAACAAGACAAAGTTGGAATCATAGAAATGTACAAAATGAATTTTACATGAGCCACGGTATTTTTGCTCACTGATATTGTGAATTCTAATGTTTGCGCTTGCCTACAAGCCTCGCCTATGTATTCTTTTAGACAGCTTGCTTGGACGATAAAGTAGCTTAATAGCCTAATAATCTAGTTTACATTTCAGTGTAATGTTTATCTAGAACTACTCGTAGCTTTTGCGATTCAGTTGTCTCAGAATTGGAGTTAGTACGAATTTACGCGGACACTACACATTGAAATGAAACTACTCCTCTCCAAGGTTGGCAACGCATCTGCTATAACTTTGGTTTTCGGGTGTCCATGGGCGGCGGTGATTACTTTCCATCAGGTGACCCGCCTGCTCGTTTGCCTCCTTTTACATAAAAAAAAGAAAAAAAAAACTTACCTTTACGGATCTACTTGCGTTACCTTTGCAGGGTTCGTGGTCAGGAGACGAGGTCTCCTTGTGACCATGGAGTTGGACCCTGCAAAGAGTATGAAACGTCAGAATAAACAATTAAAGGAATCAGGCGTTACTTAGCGGAAATCCATGGTACATAAAAATTAATTGATTAATTAATTAATCGATATGTAGTTTAGTTTTAATTGATATGTAGTTCTAATTCCGCTAAATCGGCGATATAAGATTTAGTGGAATTAACACTACATATTATTTCAATTACATTTATGTCAGAATAAACATTATATCAAATTAATATGTAAAATAAACGAAGTAAAAGAGATCAGTCATACTAATTTCATTTCAATAACACGACTTATTTATTTATTTATTTATAAATTGTACACTATCAGATTAAATTCAATACAAAACCATATAAACATTCCACATAATTAATACAAGACAGCGTACACAGCATGAAATAAATTTAACTAACGGAACATTTTTTGAACTTCTAATGTAAACGTAACGGAAACGTAAAAAACGTTAACGTTACCACGTGATAGATGGATAACAAAAAGTCAAACATTCTATAAAATGACGTCTGTCAATCGTTAGTGCCAATTACGGACACTGTGGCACTGTATCAATTTTCATACAATATTCCTCTTTTACTCTAGTCTAGCGAGTTTTGTGACACGCATTTGATAAATTCGTGCTGGGCCCGCAGAAAAATTAAACTCATCATTTGACACGTTCCGTTTACAGTGTAGAGTGTAGCTGTGCCTAATGCCAAACTTGTGAAACCAACCAACCATACTGAATCAAATAGTAAAAAATAAAAAAAATAGTTGTTCTTATCACGATCTAATACAATGTTCTCGGCACGCAATAAAGAGTTTTGTGACAGACCGAACTATACGCACGCAAAGTCACGCCGGAAGCTAGTCAAAGACATTTTGTTGTTTTTTTACTGGTAAACACTTTGCTTTCATCTTACCTGATGTTAAGTGATGATAGTAGAAGGTTGAGGCACACTTTACCCGGTTCAAGTGAGCTTCCAGAATTTAGGTTCCTCAGCTACTGAGGCACAGGCTGTCTAATCTCGATCTGCCGGGAGAATGTATGTTTGTATGTATACTATATGTTATTTAGATAAGGTGGTGGTAGCTAGCCAGGCGGACAAACAAGCCCTACCACCAACCAAACCGAGTACACAAACATGTACTCCCCGCTGGTAATCTACCCCGGAACCTCTGGATCTGAAATCAATGGTCTTAACCCTAGACCACTTATGCGATTAACAGATAAGCATTAACATATTCATATTCATATCTTTATTGCACTCCATACAAAGATGTTAAAAATATAAGTAGGTACATTTATGGACCCTGTAGGGCACGGCAAGTAGGAGAGGCGAGGAGTCACCTTATGCTCGTATTCACAATTTTTTATTTTTGAGTTTATTATATTTATATAAATCATGTATAGATAAATCTATATATTTAGCTTAAACATAAATTAACAACTTTAATATGATAAAAATATTATTTGAGGTTTTTATCATCTTAAAAATCTTGTAGGGAGTACTTAGTAGTTTTTAATATTTAATAATTGTTTTAATTGTTTTACAAAAGTTTTTTCTGTTGTTATATTTTAACTTAGCGGATAAATGGATAAGTGTAGTAGTAAGTCATTTCCATCCCTAAGTTGCCTGGAAGATAACGCTTTTAAGTGTTAAGGCCGCCCTTTGTACGACTCCTTTATATTTTATTTTGACTTGTCTGTATTTGTTTTTTGTGTTCACAATACATATTCTATTCTTAACTTAGCTCTTTCCTACTTCCCGTTCTAACATGTTCTACCCATTCCTTACTATCGATCCATCCATCATCGTTACGAGGGTACTGGCATTATGAACAACACTGCAATCCACTTACTGAAGCCACTGATATTAACTTACCCAAACTATGTTCACTTACCCAAAGTTACCTTACAATATTGACTAACTTAAACTAGTAATTCGGTTATTGCCATCACTTGCGTATTGAGCTATGATAATTGCAATCCCATTACTCTCTTGTCGTCTTGTAACTTGTCACAGATGTTCTTAATGTCGAATTGTAGATTATCATAACTCGTTGTGGAATATTATAGAATATATAGGTATAATAATAGAATACATATTATATTGCGGCTACTGTAGCCGTAAACTCTACTGCTATTGCGAGTTTGATACACCGATTGATCACGTTAACGAAAGTGGGATTCTGTATAGAGCAACAAGAGATAGAGCTTGTTAAAGGGATATGTCATGCTGCTTCAATGTCATAATCTTCGTCTTGATCGAATGTATACATTTGACTTCTTGGCGGGAAAGTGAAGCGTCATGTATGCGGTTTTGCTTTATTTTCCAAAATTTGTGTTATGTCGAATCTTAATGTGAAATAATGGTGGATTATTAACCGTTAAGTGTTCGTGAGTGTGCATAAGTGTTGGCTAATGAAACAAAACAGTGCAACATCACTTTTCAAATTCTCTCAAGAAGCTCGCGTGAGGACTTAGTAAAGCCCCACATCTTTACTGAGATACTCGAGGGGTTGGGGGGTATATCATAATTTTCACTTCCCATTTCTAATATCATTCATCATCATCATATAAGGAAATATTGTTTATTTATGTATTATTTGTAAGAAAAATTACTTTGACACTGGCTAAATGTGCTAATAGCACGTAGCCATCAACTATAAAAAAAAATTAAATAAAGCTAAAGAGGGTCGAAAGTCAGTACATGGAAGATATTCGAAAATAAGTTCGCTGGGGATACTTAGAATCGACAACAGAACACGTTCCAACAGTTTTTAGAATTTTCGTCTGTTTATCTGTTTGTCTGTTTATTTGACCGCGCATCACGTGAAAATGGATGAACGGATTTGGATGAATTTTTGCACATAGACAGACCATGCATGACCCGGACTATAATGTAGGATTTATCCCGGTATAACAGGTTCCTGTGGGATAGTGTAGTCTTCGCGAACGAAGTCAAACGAAGATGTCGCGGGCGACAACTGGTGTCGAATAAAACTCGCATTAAGATCCAGATTTTTTTCAACTCATGCGTTTACCTGATTTGGATGTAAATGCGGACAAAGTCGCATATCCTCCTTTCATTTCGTTTTCCTTTTCGAGTTGATTTCAAAAACTTCATCGACAAACAATCGCGGAAAGTGACCAAGATTTATGAGGTTGTTGCAGAAGTTGGTATATTTGTTCTGAAGCTTATTGTGATTGTGACCGAAGTAGGTACTGGCTTTCGTTTATGTTTGTGTTATTTGTAGCTTTTCAACCGACTTCAAAAAATGGAGGAGGTTCTCAATTCGACTGAATGGTTTTTTAATGTCTCTTATTACATTTTCTTGTCTTATCTTATGTTATCTTACCTTAAAAGCTACTACTATGCGATTGTTTGTCGATGAAGTTGTTGAAATCAACTCCAAGAGGAGAAAGTAATGAATGAAAAACTTTGTCCATTTGTAGTAATAGTGCACGTTCATTGAACTCACGAGATTCTCGTGTATAAAATTGTATTCTCTAGCTTGTCGCTTTTCTGCGGTTAGGACTTTTGTTATAAAGGACCCATGCCTCAGCGTTGCGAATTTGCAAGTTAAGTAACTTTCGCAATGCCGTGTCATGGATGGGTAAACAAATTAAAATATCTTGAGCTTCTCCGTGCACATGCAGGAAGTCACGTTGAGCTGTTATTCTCGGTTATTGTCGTTAAAGCAAACCGAACCGTATTGGGCCAGTGGTGGGTTAAAACTCATTCACCATGATATTACACATACCCATATTGCACGAGTATCTATGTTTAACCATCATAACGTCGGTGGAATGGTAAAACTGCTTAGACACCAAAAGGACATTCGTGGGAAATGCAGTTTATTGTTTAATATTTAAAATGCATTTTCTACCAATTGATTTTTGGCGCTTAAGCAGTTTTCTCTTTCCACCAACGACTGCTATGGTAATAAAACCATAGCACATCTCAGGGTGCCTTGTGCGAATTTTATTTTCCATTCGACTACGCTAACGAAAACGAAATTGTTAATGGCAAATTATTAGCTCTCCTCGTATGTCGCTAGAAGACGCTGCTGTCAAAATAAAACTCATATTTGGCGCTCTAATGGTAAGTATGATGCAACGTTGGTACGTACCGTATCGTGTGAAACGATAATGAAATTAGCATTATCGTTTCACTATTCAAACAGCTAACTGTCACTCATATCCATCCCCGATAATTCTCGGTGCCATACCACAAAATAAGGACAACCCAGAAGGCACAGTTTATAGATACCGCACTCGAACGACACACACATAGACGCAGACGGACACGAATCTTAGAACAGCAGTGCTATTCTCTAAGCAAAACAGCGTTGAACTCGCTCATAACTTGCAAACGAATGTAGACTTTATTACTATTTAAAAGTAGGTTGAAATTCGTAAGTTATGAGCGAGTACAAGGTCAATTTCGACGCTGTTTTGCTTAGAGAATAACGGCTGCTGGGTGCCTAGTGTGAGTTTTGTTTACTATCCGTATTCATTCGATTACGTTTACGAAAACGAAAATTAGTTTGGCATTGAAACAGCGCCTCCTGGCGACATACGAGCAGAGTAAAAATTTCGCCATACTGAACCTGAACAGTTTTGGACATGGTGCCTAATGCGAGTCTTCTTCGCTATTCGATGGCGTTAACGTAAACTAGTATTTGTATGGCAAAATTTTAACTCTTCTCGTAATGCCGTACTAATTTTCGTTTTCGTAAACGTAATCGAATGAATTCGGATAGTAAACAAAACAATAGGCACTCAGTCCTCCTAGTTGACGACCTCCTTGGTCGAGTGGTATGTACACCGATTTTCATGGTGTCGCCATCTCTGAGGTCCCGGGTTCAAGCCCGGTTGGGTTAATTTAGAAATTATTGTTTTTCTAAATTGTCTCGGGTTTGGTTGTTTTCTATGTATAATAAGTATGGTATTTAAGTATATTAAGTATGTTTATCCGTTGTCTAGTAACCATTTAACGAGTTTCATAACGAAGCTTTTTTTTTATTTATTTTTTTTATTGTGAGATGGGCTTGCTCTTGGCCTCATTCTAATCCCTAGGGCTAAGAAGAGGCCGACGATGGGACAAGCTTGCCCAGAAATAGCCTATTCACTCGGGCTTTAAAAACTTTAGGGTTATATGCACTCGGGAACACAGACGCCGGCAGGGAATTCCACTCTTTGGCTGTACGCATTATAAATGTAGAAGCAAAGCTTCTCTTGGGCTAGATAATTGGTGTGAGTGTAGGAAAGTTTATTTATTTATTTATTTTCAGTCCGAGCACAGTTGTTCCGAGATTCCGTGTCCGTGAGAGGTTGTGTATGTGTGCGTAGCTTGACCGCGTTTGTTTGAAACTTACTTTCTGTGGGTCTCCTTATTTGTTGCCATACAGTCACGATAATTCGGCTTGTTCGTGACTCGTGACTGCGCATTTTAATGGCGTTGTCTTCGTTGCCATGTCTTGATACATCAATAACATGTGACGGTCGCTCGAAAGCTCGCAGCAGGAAGTTTACTAACAAAGCGGGGTAATTATGTAACGCCTGGCGAAGTTAATTGAATAATCCCATAAAACAAAACCTTCTTGGAGACTGCGGGTACAGATTTCGGTCCGTTTTTGTTTTTTATTATCTACGTAGATGGATGTAAACGTGGCGTTTGTTTGTGTTAATGAGAATAGATGTTTTATAGATGCTAATTAAAAGCTTCTGTCGCAACAGTTTTTGTAAGACTCAACCTTTTTTATGTCTAGGTAGTCTTATAACAAAATGGGATATACGAAAAATAAATAACAGATGTTCATCATTATGGCAGCCCACAGAAAAGCTACGTAAGACTGTAAACGGGCCCGCATTTATACGAAAAATACACAACGTCAGATGATTTACTTTTATATTCGATTCGAAAGCAATATTCGACCCCCGTTGATCCGACAGACGAAAGGACGTTCTTTGTGTATCCCTCTTTATTTTAAGCTCTGCCTTCGTTCCCTTTGAGTAGTTGAGGCTAAATGCCCTAAGACCCACATGAATAAGGGACTGTTCGGCTCTCGAGAACATTAGCGATGTTAATATGCGATGCGATCCTCATGATCGATCCTTCTTATTGAATGCCCCGTTGTTCGTCCATGAATGGTCCTTGTTCGTCCTCATCTGAAATCAAAGCGTTCGAATTCAAACTTTATGGTGGCTGAAATAAAAAATGATATAAGCAAATGAGGTTGCGTGCGTTGTAAAGACGGCGGTGATCCTTAAAGGATAATGGGGTTCATTCGTTTTCGTTTGTCATTAGACGGAATATCGCGGGCTTGCACCTGTGCCATTCTTTGGTCCGGCCTATGTAGGGATTATTAGGGCTGTACCTATTATGTTTACCTGTGGAAAACAAAGAGATTAAAAAGCAATCTATTTTATTCGGGCGGGTTCAGCGTTCAGCATGACGTTTGAAAAGAGTTGTCAATGTAATGAAAAGCTGGAGGGTCGCTCCCGAGGGCGCGGCGGGTGAAAGGTTGGAGGGTCGATTTGCGAATATGCCTACATATCGACGTGTTATACCTCTTTTTTTTAATTGGCCCCTTTTTTTCTTGGTATCGCGATGTATGCTTTGTAATTGGTTTGTTATTGTGATGCCGATGTTGTTTTGTTTTCCGGTTTATGTTGGATCGAGCAATTCCAATATTTAAATTTGTTTAGAATAGGAATCAGGTCATGTATGAAAATGTAATTCACACGATTACATAGGCAAACCGTAAGATGGAAACGTTTGGATGTTCAGTCGAATGAAGTAAATTCGTTGCTCTTGTATGTACAGTAAACCACAAATTGGTCGAAGCATTCCTAATAGTCAAAAAAACTTCACATTTAAGTAGGTATCATTAGTTTTAATGCGCGGGTTTTAAGTATCTACATGTTTGATTGAATAAAGAAACATAAAGTCTAATCACATTAAATGTTGTAACGATATATTTGATGCTGACTGCCCATACATTTAGGCTACAAATTAGCTATTATGAATGTCACTAAGCCATCGGTTCCTAAGTCTACACAATACATACCTACCTAAATGAACATATTTTCATAATTAACGCGTACGCTAGATCTAACTTTTTACCGAATGGAAAACTTTCTATGTGCTAATACCGTAGTCGAATTCAAATAAACATTGATATCCGGCCCCGGCTAGCAGTACATCAGCTTGAATAACACAAATTAACTGATAGTACTAATATAGAACTACTATATAGTACAGACGCATGCAAATCAACCTATCTTAAACTGTCAAATTTCCTCAATAAATATTCAACCATGTACATAAGGTTCAAAGCCTATTGAGAAAGACAGTTTGTGGCAGTCGATGTGCAGGCGTGTGTATTACATAAACGGTACCTACCTACTACTAACTGTTTTTTTCCTTTAGTTGCTGGCTTCGTGCGATTAGCACATTTAGCAAGTGTCAAAGTAATTTTTCTTACAAGTAATTTAAAAATAAACAATATTTCCTTCTTGTATAGATGATGATGAATGATAATAGAAATGAGAAGTGAGAAATGATATACCCTCCAGCCCCTCGAGTATCACAGTAAAGATGTGGGGCTTTACTAAGTCCTCGGGCAGACTTCTTGATCTCTCATGAGTGTTGGCAAATGAAACAAATAAGTGCAACTTGACTTTTCAAATGAGAATTTCCTCATGCGCACTTACGAACACTTAACGGTTAATAATCCACCATTAATTCACATTAATATTCGACATAACACAAATTTTAGAAAATAAAACAAAACCGCAGACGTGACTCTTCACTTTCCCGCCAAGAAGTCGACCATCACTACTAACTGACAACTGTTGTAAAATACTTCGAATTTTTTATATTTTTTTTACAGTTTTTTATTCCACATTTTGGAAGTGCGTAGCCTTTATCTCACCTCATACGGTATACAGAAGGTATGAAACCTTTAACTCATTAGTTTGCGTTAATCCCCGTTCAAATTCTCCCGAAAGCTCTCCGTATGCTCTTTTTTGATAAAACCTTGGCAGAATCATCTCAGTAACGTCCTATTTATAAATTATGTTTTATACGCTTATTTTTGTTCTATATTTGTAAAAGTAGTTTATGTAATAATATACATTATATTTGTTTATTTATGTATATTTATATAAATTGTATTTATGTAGATATATACTATGCGTATTGTATAAATTTATATACAATACGTACAATAATATTATTGTAATAATAAACGCGAGTAGATCCGTAAAAGTTGTTTAATTTCAACATATACTGTGCGTTTTATAATATAATTATATTATTTTTATTTCTAAATTGTTGTGTTCACCCAATTGCACCTACCTTATTTCTGCACCACCCTATGGTTGACTGGTAGAGAATGCCTCAGGCATTAAGTCCGCCATGTAATATATGTTGCAAAAGTTTTAAATAAATAAATAAAATAAGTAAATTCTTGGTTTACTATGGAACTCGAAAGTTTAAAAGTGTATATCATACGAGATATTTCGGAATGTAGCATTAACAGATTTTTTATGCCACATTTATCGTGTTTCCGTTTTCATCCCACTTTACACGCACTTAGTAGACCACAGAGGTGACAAAACAGTTCAATCACACGAATGCAGTAAGTAGCCTAGAAAGTAGAGCATTTGTCGTCCCACAAACAACCCTTCTGTTCTTGTAGTTCACACACCATGTATTGAATATGCGGATACCCAAACAATGCCGTCACATGTACCAGGTACCGTGAATAATTGTGTTGGCAACGCCTACGGTGCATCATGTCGGACTATTCACTGGCTATCAATAGCCTTTGAACCCTTTGGCTCTCAATAGTTCGTTCGTTCGGCGTTACTAATTTGTAACCCTTAACTACCTAACGTATCAGTTTATTGAAACGGTGTTATGTTTAGTAGTCTTCATCGCCTTCTAGTCAGGCCTAAATTCAAAATTCAAAATCATTTATTCTATTAGCTCTTATGAATATTACTATTAGGTCCTTACCTATGAAATTAACGTTTTGTATGAAGATTTTTTATAAAATTTTATTTTTCATACTAACGTTTTTTTAATTTTCTTAGCATCTATTTATGTTAACACTATACAAATTGTAGAGTAGTGTACATATTTGTTTCACTAGCTAAATATAGCAGACATTAAAAAGAAATAAAATCAAGTCCTTTCAAAGCTACAATAAAATAAAAAGACAATTCCGCGAACAAAAAAGTAGTCAATTTAAAAAAAAATTGGGCGATACAGACACAAAACTAATAATCATTGTTATTACTGAAGCCTAAGTAACACAGTCCTAATTAAAGGTGTATAATAATATTATCAACCGGTATTAATAAGCATAATACCTTTTAATAAGTGAGAAAAAAACGTCAATTTTATAGGTAAGGACTTAATATGTCATCGGTTCGTAAGTCTACTCTGGGCGGGAGACCTTGTATTTATTTATTGATTTATTTATTTATTTATTGATTTATTGATTTATTGATTTATTGATTTATTTATTTATTTATTTATTTATTTATTTATTTATTTATTTATTTATTTATTTATTTATTCATTCATTTATTTATTTATTTTATTTATTTATTTATTCATTTATTTATTTATTTTATTTATTTATTTATTTATTTATTTAATTTATTTATTTATTTATTTATTTATTTATTTATTTATTTATTTATTTATTTATTTATTTATTTATTTATTTATTTATTTATTTATTTATTTATTTATTTATTTATTTATTTATTTATTTATTTATTTATTTATTTATTTATTTATTTATTTATTTATTTATTTATTTATTTATTTATTTATTTATTTATTTATTTATTTATTTATTTATTTATTTATTTATTTATTTATTTATTTATTTATTTATTTATTTATTTATTTATTTATTTATTTATTTATTTATTTATTTATTTATTTATTTATTTATTTATTTATTTATTTATTTATTTATTTATTTATTTATTTATTTATTTATTTATTTATTTATTTTATTTATTTATTTATTTATTTAGTTATTTAGTTATTTATTTATTTATTTATTTATTTATTTATTTATTTATTTATTTATTTATTTATTTAGTTATTTATTTATTTATTTATTTATTTATTTTGAAAAGGACAGCTAACAAAACATACACTTCGTTAGTAAAATTGATCATACATTAACCTCTAAAGCTGAGTGCTGTCTCAATTATAAGCTGCCACGGCATGCAATTTTTGACAACAGCGTATATATAAAAGAAAAAAAAAGAATCTTAACTTATAGTTACTACTTAATTAATTATAATTATACAAATGACAAAAGATAGCGTTAAAGACTGCTTATATAAATCAAATCATAATTAAAAAACCCACACACAGGCTAGACACTTGTACTACACTTGTACTTGTACTGAGAAGAACCGGCAAGAAACTCAGCAAGGACATTTCTTTTCTCCCTTACAGCAGCGTCATAATATTGGGAAATGTCCTATCATAGAAGGACACTTTCCATTACAAATGAACACATAAAATATTAAAGGCAACCACAGCATGTAAAAAAAATAGGGAAATAAAAACATCTAAGTCCGCAAACAAGCATAAACATTAGACTCTCCAAAACTGTCTAATTTCAAATTCAAATTTAAATTTTTATTTGCTATTCTTGGTGTAGGTACAATAGATCTTAAAACTAAACATCAGTTCACACAAGAACCCTGCAAGGGCACTGCAAATATTAAATGCTTAATATTAGAATGAATACTTAACTAAATTAAATTTACATTTTAATTTCTTCAATAAGTTTTTTAACGACTGTACTTTTGAAAAAGTAGGCATTTTGCTACGATGTCTTTTACCGATAATGTTCATATACTACGTAGGAAATATAAGACGTGGGCTTTGGCCGACATAGGCTTACTTTGTGGGTATTGACCGCCGGACCCAAATGTTCTACCTTAAGGGTGCGCCGACCAAAAAATGCCAAAAAAGCAGTCACGGTTAAGTTGATATAATTGAAAATACTATCGTATTAAATAGACAAAACATAATTATATTTAGTATCAAATGGAACGTGTTTACAATTAGTCTGATCCATCAATTCATAACACAACATTCGTTTTTTCTACGATATCATTTAAAGTTGGGCAAAAACCATGAAAACGAGTGGCGGCGTTTAGTTGATATCTTATAGTTTATCTAAATTTTATTGTACCTCTGATTTTGTCTAAACAATCATCAATGGTCTAAACTAAAAATCGTCCGTCTCACATTTTCGATTTACTTATCGAGCGTTTTGTTAAATTATATTTTTTCAAATTAACACGCTAAATTCCCCATACAAAACTCGATGGCCGCGCGGCATCAAATTTCAAATAAAATATATGACCTTGTCACTTACGGACGGCGGAAATCATGGAAATGGAACGCGAATGTTCAACACTTATGAAGTGATGAACATTCGCGTTCCATTTTAATCAAAGGTTTTATATAACAAGGATTAACGCAAACTAACATGTATAGGTATCATAGACACTCACGTACAGACGCATCACATCAGTTCACACTATCCAAAACTGTCAAAATTCTTCAATAAACGTACAACCATATGTCATTGACATAAAGATCAAAGTCAAATTGAGGATATTTGACAGTTGTGGTAGTTGGACGTACAGATTACGAGCATTAACATGAATACACTTTTGACTAGTTTAGGCTCTTATTCCATTGTATTAAGAGCTATATTGTTTTGTCAGCAAAAGTAGCTACGCAACCGAAGGGTTCAAAATGATCTGCTCCGACTCTATTGCCAAGAGAATAAGTCGTGTCTGGTTAATTTTGAGCATGTAATTCTGCTTAGCTACTTTTGATGCTGACTGTACTAGGTTTAATGAAGTCTCGGATTATGTTACATTAATAACAGACTATGAACAAGATAGCTCTCGCTCTTATTACTCCATTCCTTTATTGCTCTACGAACTGTCTTCGCATGTAGACTCCGCATCCGCTTAACATCAAGTGGCGCGGTGTTACTTACACTACCTAGTACCTACATACGATATGTAAAAAAACCCTGTCAGATCCGTAAAGCCTATTTTAAAATATTAAGTGAAAAAAATTTACCCGGATAAAAATTTTGTTAAATGACAAAACTTACATGGCAATACTTTTATCGGCACTTCGGTTGGTCCAACCTTTGGCGCCGCCGCCGCCGCCGCGCCGCGCCGCCGCCATTGATGGAAAGTGTGGTCACATTATTTTATAAAATTAGCATTATTTTGGGGTAATTTGAGCAATTTCGAACTTGCGTTTTATATTACGATAACTCTTTTATTTTCATAAATAATATTTTTTTTTTGTTAAAGTTATTTGTACAGTTGTTTGTCGGACAGGGTTTTTTTTACAAATTGTATACATATACAATCTTATAGTAGTGTAAACAGCCCCAGCCCCAGCTGTCCCACTACTGGGCAAACGCCTCCATCATTGAAATCAAGTCTACTACAATTGATAAGTAATGGCTTAATCACCACGCTTGCTAAATGCGGGTTGGTGATCACAAACCCGGGCTACGCATTGAAATATCCGAAACACACTTTGCCCGACCTGGGGGTTGAACCCGGGACCTTCAGGTGCCGGGTTCACTATGCCACTCAGCCACCGCGGCGTCAAAAGTATAAAAAATAAAAAAGTATTAACATTCATTTTAAAACATTTATGATTAATCCGTGGTTAACGGATGTTGGTTTTACAATTTAATAATAAAGCTATTGGAAATCTTTGATTATGAACCATTGTAAAAGCGTTGTAAAAATAAATGAACAATATTTTTTTAATAAAATTGTTTATAGACCCTGATAAAAGGAAAAAAAAACAGGCCAAGTGCGAGTCGGACTCTAAGTTTAAAAACGAGCAAAAAAATGACGTTTATTGTATGGGAACCCCCCTAAATGTTTATTTTATTCTGTTTTTTGTATTCGTAGTTATAGCGGCAATAGAAATACGTCATCTGTGAAAATTTCAACTGGCTAACTATCACGGTTCATGAGATACAGCCTGGTGACAGACGGACAGACGGACAGCGGAGTCTTAGTAACAGGGTTCCTTACCCTTTGGGTACGGAACCCTAAAAACGATATATTTATTCATTCGTAGCGAGTTAACGACTCAAGCAGGTACCTGTGGGATACCACTCACAAACTAACTAAGTTAGGTACTATGTTGCTGTTTGCCTCAAAGCCAAAGCTCGCACCGAGCAAAGTTTACCGTGCAACTAGATCGTTCGCTCTCGATTTTTAATACAAAAAATAAATAAAACCTAGCTAACCCAATCTACTTTAAATGCATCAGGGGAAAGGTACACGCAATAAAGGAAACCGTAGTCTTTCCCATAAGTAGTTCGCTATCTCTTTAGTGAAATTATAATGTCTTACCTACTACCTATATTTATCACTAGCGGCCGCTCGCGGTTTCACCCAGCGTTGTTCCCGTTCCCGTGGGAATATCTGGATAAAAAGTATCCTATGTGTTATTCCAGGTTATAAACTATTTGTATGCCGAATTTTATCCAAATCCATCCAAACTTTGCAGCGTGAAGAAGCAAGAAATATTAGCATTTATAATATTAGTAGGATTGTGTAATGTTGAATGGATACCAAGAAACGATTTGTTTATTAATTTATTTACTAATTTCTTCCTTCATCATTCATTCGTTTAATCATTAGTTTTTCATTAATTCATTAATTCTTTCATTATTTTGCTTAATGTTTATTTTATTAGGAAAAAAACCTATAAAGAAAATGGCTGAAATCGATCCCATAGCCGATTATTAACAATCTACTTAGGGTATGCATTTATAATATTAGGTTTTTTTTCTCTGGAGAGTATTTGCTGATTGCCTCAGACGGCATTTTCAGATTCACCGCCCTCTTTTGGGGGCGACGAGAACCTTAAAGGGTTCCTCAAGAAGTGTGATACGAATCGCCTTAGGAGGTTTTATAGTAGGTGCGTGTCCCCGTGCCCTACTAGATTCTCCGAAGGGTTCGGATCGGATCGGGGATATTAGGTGCATGTTGTACCTATACTACATCTTTATTATAATGCTGTTGGTTATCTATATATTAATACGTGAAGCAATAACTTTGTACCTACCCCTTTTTAAGAAAATGGCGCGGACGGAGTAGTATGAAATTTCGCACACTTAAAGTTTATATAGAGAAGGTTATCCGAATGTCAATATATTTTTTTTTAATATAATAAAACAAACATTACACACACTACCATGTATTTGACACACACGCTAATATACTCTTTTCAAAAATGGAAGAGGAGCGGCCGAAATCCTTCAATGCCAATCAAAACTCACATTCTATCTTTTTTAATGTTTCAATTACTTAGGATACAATCCGTGCAGCCTTAATAAAATTACGGTCGAATTTCGACCACTGGGCGACCACTAGTCTCAATTACTACACATATAAATACAAGCACTTTTCCATTGTGCTGTTAGTAAATAATTTACCAAAGTAAAATGTACTTCGGAAAAGCTAAAGCGAAAGCTACACTACCCTTTACAAGCAACTAGCTATAAGAACAACTTCTCTGTTTGAACTGGAAAATATCGTCGTTCCCGCAACGGCTCCACTTGAAGCTGTGGTTAATTAAATATTCTATACCTAACTTATTTTGTTGTTTACAGTAGGTACAGTGCTGAACAGAGTTGCTTTATAAGCTTATTCTTACGTTTTTAAAAGCGTTTTTTTATATTCCTTGTTTACATAACAAAATTTAAAGTTGAATTTTATTTAATAACCAATAAGTAAATTTTAATGAAACTTTGCGGATATAGATATAATAAGATAACTTAAATAAAAGAGGTTTTTCAATTGACCTTTTGCGATTTAAAAGTCCACTATGAAAAGTTTCAAATCACGTAGATTGAATTTCTTTTAAATGTTTCTACTAACTAATTTAGGTATTTGTATTTTCCTTAAGCATGGAAAGTCTCATTAAACTCATTTTGTTTTTTATTTCGATATCTTTATACTACTAGTCTGTATTGTTTAATTAAAATTTAATTACTATTTTGTCATGTTTAGTTTAAGTTTTTTCCCTCATGAGCAGGTCTTCTGAAAAGCAAAACGCCTAATAGCAAAATGCTTAAAACAAATGTCTAAGAAGATTAATGCCTAATAAGCAAAATGTATTTCAATCATTTTGCCTAAGATTTAAATCATCTAAAACGCAAAATGTCTTTTGCTACTTTTTTGCCTCCAATGTTTTCGTTGCTCAAAAATATTCATAGTCAGTTGACTAGTTAGTAAATAGCTCAAATCTTTATAGCCTTCAAATTCAGTCAGCCAATTTAAACAGCTCACTTTGATATCCGCCAAATTATGTAAATCACTATTTGAAAAGTTAAATTAAGTTGCGCCCGCTCCAACGGGTGCGTTCCCGTTTTTCTCATATTGCTAAGCTAATCTTCCGAGCCTCTGCCATTCTCGTCCCAATCTCGGCTCCCCGCTGGATTCACTTAAACCTAAGTGAATATTATTGTACGATCCGCACAAAAGAAATATTATCAATCTTTTGGTACCGACCGAGCAACGGATTGCAATGATTTAATGCGATTGCACAAAAACAAAGGCGTGGTAAATCCTTCGCCTTCCGTGTGTCAGTGTTTTTATTAACTGCGGCTGTTTGGGGGAAACCGAAACTATACAGTGAAAGTGATTTTGGTAGCGTTTTTTTGTGTAGAAATAAATTGTTGTACTGTACTAAATGTTGCCTGTACTGGTACCTACTATACAAATATGCTGCAGTTGAAAGTCTTTGTACCAATAATGTAAGATTTTTATTTAAATTAGTAAAATGTAAGTACATAACGTTTACTTACAACTTTATTGATTTATGTTTTATATTGTTTGTTCGATTATTTATGATTTTGTTTAATTGTTTGTTTTCCAAATAAAAAAAAAAAATGTAAAGTTGAAGAAATATCATAATGTGTGTGCCCGTCTGTCAGTATTCCTCCCTAACAACAACGTTAACACAAAATAAAGATAATGCTAGTTCCTCATCGGTAAAATTCCAAATGAAGGGCGCTTCCATCTTCTCTACTACCCTTACTAACACATAGATGAAGGCCAATCGATCCCTGTTGTAGAATGAAAAACAAAATAAAAACATGTTGATGTATCATTGGGGCTTGTTAGATCTCACCTCACGCCCCGATATGATACCAACCTATTGACAGAGAGAGCCTACGAAAAGGCAGCAGAGCCTTCAGACTAACTTATTACTCTGAAGGCTCTGCTGCCTTTTCGTAAATAACTTATTATTTACAGCGCACATTCGATGATTGAGGAGCTGGACGGCGCAGTGTTAATGCGGTATGCGAGTGCTGAGGCTAAGCCACTTTCGCAAAGGTGGGTCATCGGATGGGTGACCAAAAAAGTTTTAACCTGAGCTCCTCCCTGCTTCGGAAGGCACGTAAAGCCGTCGGTCCCGGCTGCTTTATCAGCCGTTAACAACCACCAATCCGTTCTGGGTCCGCCGCGTGGTGGTTTATGGCCCGTTTTCCCCATCCATAGGGAAGGCTCATGCCCCAGCAGTGGGGACATAAAATGAGCTGACGATGATCATGATGAAAGTTAACTAAAAGCTAAACGCATTTTGTTCCGGTATTTTGGTTCATTGCACTCTTATACCTACTATATTTTTTTACTGATAAGAAACAATGTGATATAATATATTTTTTACAAAGTAGCCATAATTTAAAAATCTTTGTAAGCAAATGTAACATAAATTTTGTTTTATTAGTTATTCTGCGCTTTCGGCCCGCTTTCGGTCTGCTATTTCAATAACGTCTCTAGTGTTTCGGTAACCAGATTTTGTATAAAAACTATGGGAAAATTTGTATAAACAGGCCAACGAGTGTCACGAAAAAAGTAGAATAAAGGCCCTGATGAAAAGCGATCACCGCAGCCAATAGATGATTATAATTATGATTATGATTCTGGGTAGAAATCTCCTACCTGGCAACTTGTAGTTTACCTATCCAAAACTGTGAAATTATTTCTTCAATAAATGGTCAACCTTAATGCCGTAGTTATAAAGTTCAAAGTCTGTTGAGTAAATTTGACAGATTGTTGTAGTCATATGTGCATGTGTGTGTATAGTACTTTTCTTATTAAGAAATTAAGTATTAGGTCCTTATCTATGAAGTTGACGTTTTGTATGAAGATTTTTTATAAAATTGTATTTTTCATACTAACGTTTTTTAAATTTTCTAAGCATCATTTATGTTAACACTATAAAAATTGTAGAGTAATGTGTTTGTTTCACTAGCTAAATATAGCAGACATTAAAAAGAAAAAAAATCAAGTCCCTTCAAAGCTACAATGAAACAAAAAGACAATTCTGCGAACATAATGTAGTCAATTTAAAAAAGTATTGGGCGATAAAGACACACAATTAATAATCATTGTTATTACTGAAGCCTAAGTAACATAGTCCTTATTAAAGGTTTATAATAATATTAACAACCGGTATTGACTTTTAGAACTTTTAGACCTTTTAATAGGTAAGTGAGAAAAAAACGGCAATATTAAAACCTACTTATATAGTCTGCGAATACCTGGGCATTGTAAGTGTTGTTTTGTGGGCGACTCAGGCCTAAACCTCTTCAATAGGCACTTCTCGCATTTCACATATTGAAAGCGGATCCTAGTCAAACACAGGCATTACATATTCTTAATACCTGGGCCCCATTGAAGCGCTAGTTTAGTGGGCGCGTCTGGATAATAAAGGCATTGAAGCATTCCTGAGGGCCTCGCTTGCTGCGGCCTTGGTAGCGTCGTTAACCATTCAACGAGTTGCCAAGTATTGGCGGTGCCGATCCCACCATTGTTGTGTTTCATTTGTGAAACGAGGGCGACCATGAGTCGCTGAGGACGTAGGCCTTTACGAGGACCCAATTTTCCCACTGCGTTTTTACGGACGCAGTGTAAATCAGAAAAATATAAGTGATTTCTTTAAGAAATAAGATATATTTACTTATCAAAATACCATAGGTATATAATATAACTAATGTATCCAAATACCATCATAATAAATACCCACAGCAGACAAGCAGATCGTTACAAAGAATCTTTAGTTTGGTGTAACATGAATACTCATGAAAGTCCACATAGAACCGTGTTTGACTCGATAAATTATTACCTTAATTACTATCAATAAGTAAGTTTAATAACAATGTGCACACTTAATGTCTTGCCATTATAAAAATAATGCAAACTTAACTTTTAGCCATTTAACAATAGGAGTACGAAGGAAACCAATAAACAATACATATGTTAAATAGTCAAGTCATTTCTTCTAAAAATATTCGTCCCATTATTAATTATCAATTAGTTCCTGCGTACGTAGGTAAAGGTAACACTTGTTAAAGCGACCGTGACCCTTTAACAACGCGACATTGTTATTCCACCCGCACAAAGCGTATTATACGCATTTTTTCACAACGCATGGCGAACGTATTCGGTTTGCAATAATCAATTTATTATTATACGATGCCATACACAATACATGGCTCGCTCATTTAAGCGTCCCATTAAGTTTCGAAAGTCATTAAAATTATGAAAGATAATTTCGGTACACATTGTGGTATTATTAAGCTCTATGCATGTACCATACTTGTTTGTCTTTGAATATATTTGTGATGCAAGGTGATAATTATACGAGAGTGTGTAATAATAATATATTCTCGTGGCATTGGTGATTGGCTGCATGATTAAATGCATAGGTCACGAACTGGCAAATGTTCGCTATGGGAATCGCTATTTATTTATTTACATAAAGGCACAATAACGGACATCAGACAGAAAAATTACAATAATAACATTAAACAAAAAATGAAAGTACAAAAATGGTTGACAATGATAAAAGAAAAAAAAGGATTTGAAATTAAAATTAAAAAGTGTTGATATTAAATTTATATTAAATTAAAAGTTATTTACAATTCTAATAAACAACAATAATAGTCTACCTATTATTTCCTAAGTGGCATGTCTATGAGTGATCTCTTGATATAAAGATCACTACCACTACATTATATTACATTTTGTTTATATAATTTAAAAGTACCTAATACTAGTCTCGAGGGTGCAGCACGAAGTATAGTAATATGTTCTCATGGCATTGGTGATTGGATGCATGATTAAAGGTCGGAGTTGCGAGCGATGGGTCGGAGCGCATCAATCCTCGCTCGTGGTGAGCCTTCGACAGGTGTGAAAGCGTGCGAAAACCTTCGTGCACAAGACGCTGTCAATTACTTTGGCAGCCGTTACGACTGGAAGTGCGATAGGTATACAAAGTGTAACAGAAAGTTGTGGTAAAAATTTTAATATCAAAAGTGTATCCGATCTAGATCTTGTACGTGTTATTTATTTAAATTGATCACCAACATAGTGTAAACCATTACATTTAAATTAAATATATTCTTAGTCTAAAAAAAGAGCCAAGACTCTCTATAATTAAAAAAAAAATTGTATTTCGTGCCTGCTGTCTTCAAGACAGCATGCACGAAATACAAAAAACGAGTAACATTATTTAAAAAAAATGGAAATTAAATAAATAAATAAAATACAATATTCTAATGGATATCAAATTGAAAAATTATTTAATATACATACAAAAAGCAAGTTTTAGTAAGACATAATTAAGACTTTAATGTGTCATGCAATTGTAAATTAAATATTTATATTAATGAAGTCATACGTGTCAGGCGCGCATAAGCAAGTTCATAAATGTAAGTACACAGAGGTTACTAAATCACTAGGGCTGTGACTTGATTTTTTATGTGAAGTCACAATAGAAATATTTAATTAAAAATTGTATAATAAATTAGGGTTAATAATTTTATCGTAGTAACACACAAGAGCTAGACTATTGGACACACTTTGAATCCTTTCACTTTTACCGCACATTTCTGTTACACGTTGTTCTAGGCTTTGCGTTAACTTTATGTGCCCAATTAAACACACTTTTAGAATTATGATAGTGATTTTGGAGGACTAATTGTTTGGTTCTATTTTTACTATTAATATTAATTTAGTTAATTATATCAAATAATCCATTTACATGTAATTTTTTGAAACAATAGAAAATGAAAACTTTTGTGTAATTTCAAGTAGTTATTTATAATCAAGGCTAAAACGATGACAGGCTTTATTTCAACCGTCCTTTCCAAAGCTAAAACAATTTTAAAGTCTTCCTGAAAACTTGCAGATCATTTGAAAGACTCATATCTTTTTCAACCAAGAATAATCTGCCATCGGTATATTCAAATGCTAAATGAGGTCATTCCATGTACCTAGACTACCTAGGTATGTTAAGGAAGCGCTAATGCGCCTTTTTCCTTGATCATTTTGCGATCCAGTAAATCCCATTGAATCTTCATGATTCCAATATGCTTATTTATACTTAATACATTAATTATGACTGTAACATACATGTATTTACTTTGTCGACGTTTACATAAGCAGGATATGTGCCCAAATTGAATTCAATCGCATAGCTCTCATATCTTTTCACGATAAATTCGCTCAGTCGATGGTATCTATGTAAAGATCATGACAAGGCCTCCCATCTCCATAAT
This sequence comes from Eudonia lacustrata, assembly GCA_947562085.1. Taxonomy (NCBI): domain Eukaryota; kingdom Metazoa; phylum Arthropoda; class Insecta; order Lepidoptera; family Crambidae; genus Eudonia; species Eudonia lacustrata. The sequence goes on along the minus strand of OX387318.1, from coordinate 19,500,086 downwards.
AAAGGGCTTGTGACCTTTTGTTTGAGATCAGAATATATCAATCGGAACAGATCTTATTTCTTATTCTTATTCATACGGTGCTCAGGGCTATTGGTATAGGAAGCGCAAAATTTGTCATGGTTTGTAATGTCAGCTTCCAGTGAAATAGTAAGTCTATAAATGTATTAAATTATATATAAATTAAAATTGAGGTAGGTACTTATTCATTCTTTAATGGTAATAGATCATAATATTGCATGTCCATCGTTTAATTTACATATGTCTTTATTTAGCGGCAGATAGAGAAAGAAACCTTTATTAAAAATTGCAATTAAGGAGTTAGCGATAAAGGCTTTTTATTCAAATAATATTATTAAGTATAGTTTTATACTATAAGTATAAAAAAAATACTTTCCAACCATCATCGACTTAAACTTAACAGTAAACTAACAGCTGGGCTTAGATTTTCTTAAATTGACAGATAGACAGACATAGCACGCGAGAAGACGGGGCATCCCGCACCAAGCCGGGCCGGCTTGAAGTGCCTTCCTGATAATTTGTTTGAATTTTTCAACATTTAAATACGTGATTTATTACTACGGCTGAGAACTAACTGCATCAAACAATACCTATGTACAAAAAATTACTAAGTAAATTTTACAAGAAAGAAACACATCTATTTTAGTGATGTTTGTCTATTTTACTCTTATCCATATTCAGAAACGGGACCGGCGGCTTAACGTGCCTTCTAAAGCACAAAGGCTTCAAATATATTCTAATTTAGTCACTCATTATCACAATACTAAGAAGACTGACTGACTATTTACCTACATTGAAACACTTTTTACTAATTTATACGCGTTTAAGTTAACAAAAACCCTATTATTTTATCCTGATATCTCTAACCCATTCATGGTCTTTGGTCATAACATGTTTCATTATAATATTATTATGTTGGCTTAAACTTTAGAAAACAATATGTGACTATTTCCACTCATACGCTTGATATCCGTACATTACAAGACAGAAAGCGTCCACCGTCTCTCTAACATTTAACCATTGTATTTTTATTTTATTTTTTTTATTGGTTATAGGCAGGCATTTGACTACACCTCACCTGATGTTAAGTGACGGTGCGGTCGAGGATGGAACATGCCTGCCTAGAAATAGCCTATTCACTCTAGCCTTGAAGAGGTCCAGATTATACCTTTCAGGGAACACATTCGCAGGCAGCGCGTTCCATTCCCTAGCTGTACGCACTAAGAAAGTTGAACCGAATCGGCTCGTGCGACAAGGTGGCATATCTACAACATAGGGATGGAACTCGCGCCTCGCGCTCCGATAGCGGAAAGTGGATGGTGGGATTAGGTCGTGCAACTCCTTCGCGCACTCCCCGAAATGAATCCTGTAGAAGACCGACAGACGAGCCACCCTACGCCGATGTTCTAGATTTTGCAGCTTGGCGTCTATCAGGGCAAGGTCACCAATGAGTCTCTTAGCTCGTTTTTCAATCGAGTCCAAAGCAGCCAGATGGTATTTGGCTGATCCATCCCAAAGGTGGCAGCAGTACTCCATACATGAACGAACTTGTGCTTGATAAAGTTGGAGCAGCTGTTCTGGCGTGAAGTACCGCCTGACCTTAGAGAGAACCCCCAGTTTTTTTGCTGCAGTCTTTGCTTTGGACTCGATGTACTGCCCGAAGTTGAGGTTGGACGAGAGCTCAACACCTAAGAGCTGTAGGCTGTCAGTCATAGCTACAGTCACATTCCGGAAAGTCGGAGCCAGGTGAAATGGGCTCCGCTTAGCTGAGAACAAACAAGCCTGTGTTTTGGCAGCGTTGAATGTGACCAAATTGGCATCGCCCCAATCGGATACTGCTTGGAGGGCTTCGTTCAAGCGGCTAACCATGGCCTCTCGACAAGAGTCGACATCTTGTCTGCCAGCCCCTGCACTCGACATGTATCTATCCGCAACGGTGCTATCGTCTGCGTACCCAAAGGTACCGGGCACAAGCAGGTCGTTTATATGAAGCAGGAATAGGGTTGCGGATAGAACCGATCCCTGAGGCACACCGGCATCGATAGCCTTTTGGTCCGATGAGTAGCCGTCGAGGACAACGCGTATCGATCTTCCCTTCAGGAAATCAGATATCCAAGCGCAAATTGTAATCAATTATTGTATAAATTTGCCTCCATAAATCACTTAGAAAGTAAATGTTGTGGGCTAACAGTTTCGCGGGTACGTATACGGTCCATAAACCCGCGTTAGGATTGCGCGGGCACACGCCCCGCCCTCTAGCGGATGCGGCCGGCATTGTTCTCGTGCAACATCGATCAACATACTGTCTCTGTTTGTATGTTTGTACGTAACTAATAATAAACTCGTCACGGTACTTAAATCGTGAAGGCGAAACCAAGATTGGTACTGTATTTACTTTTCAGTTGTCCAAAATTTGTAAGCTACGATAATGGCCCGTATTTCTTAACACGATTGCACTATGAATTTTGAAAACGTTTTAGAGTAGGTAAACAAAGACTGAATGCTCATTGCTGACTTGTATTGTAACACTAAACTGGCGGAGAAAGAAATAGCCGAAAATGAGGCGAGAAATTGAAAGGATTCCTCTAGCCTCTAGCCGTGTGAAACGAAACGCCGTGAGAGGTTTTCTAGAGGGACTGGCATCACGCACGAATGCTTATCCCCGTTCTCTACTAGATTCTCCGTGGGGCTCGGATTGGATCAGGACCCGTAAGTCAGGGCGGGAGACCTTGTACTGAGAAGAAGATAGTGGTAGACCTAATGGTAGACATGGTAGACTGTATCAAAGCTGACTTATACCAATTAGCACTGATAACATCGAAAACATCATTCTGACACGTAAATAGGGTTCATATTGCCAAGAGCGAGACTAGCAATTAAGCTATCATCGTTTTATCCGACTCGTGCAAATTAAATCAACACTACCCACATGCTTTGTAAGCCAAATTGAGCCGTATTCAATATTGATGAAGTCATCAATAGGGATCAAATTAAATCTGTTTTTATAAATCAAGGATCATCACCAGTTAATTTTTGCTATGCTTGGGCACTAGCCTTCCCTATGGTCGGATAGAGAGAACGGGCCTCGAAGACACTCGGACCCAGTGCGGATGGGTGGTTGCTAACGACTACGACTGCTTATGCAGCCGGGACCAATGGCTTAACGTGACTTCCGAAGCACGGAGGAGCTCGATATGATACATTTGAGGTCACCTATCCGATGTCCGGTCTTTGCGAAAGTCAACATCAGTCGAAAATCAAGTATCATGTTCCGCAATTATTTATAAATAGTATTATGTTTTAGTAAACCTTCGTAACGGTATAAAAGGACACCGATAGGATACCTTTTTTACCATTTGATTACGAAGGTGAGTCGACAGTTTCCTGACTAGGCTTTTTAAGGCAAGAGCCTTGTACACACGTCGGCACATCAGCCTACCACAAATTCAAATTTCTTCAATAGACTTTGAACTGTATACATGTGGCATATGGTTGAATATTTGTTGAAGAAATTTAAGAGGTTTTCGAAGTGCAGGAGTCTGTACCTTTTTCTAAGGCGGGCCGCCTGCCAGGGTGAGCTGGAACGCTAAAATGCTGGGGTTTTGTTTATAGTTAGTATGCCTTGCTCTGCCGAGTTCTTCGGGGCTGATATAGGCATGATTGATTGGAAGGAGGGTACCTACCGCATTACCATCTGCGTCGCACAGGACTCAGTGGTGAGAGCAAAGCGCGTTTTCTCGTTTCAAACATTACAAAGATCCACTACCACAACCTATATATAGAACAAGGAACTGGAGATTTAGCTGAATGGATGCTCGTTACAGTCGATCGAACCAAATACACACAACTTATAACTCAATTTAAACGAGAGATTTAGGATTAGAACTAATTACTCAGCTTAATATTTCCATAGCATAGTGATTGTAAACACAAGACACTTATTAAGAGCGTTTACGCCGCACACTAGCGCCACTAATGAAAAAAAAAACATATCTAGTAATTAGAGATAGAAAATCAAATTATGCTCAACAAACTATTTGAATGAAGTAATTTAGCATTTTTACGGCACCTAATGAACACCTCACATGTTATGGTTTAGTAAAATAAGACGTTACGGCCACTTTTAACTATAACGCCATATTTAACTAAACCATACCATGTGAGGTGTTCATTAGGTGGCGTAAAAATGCTAAATTACTTCATTCAAATAGTTTGTTGAGCATAATTTGATTTTCTATCTCTAATTACTAGATATGTTTTTTTTTTCATTGGCGGCGCTAGTGAGCGGCGTAAACGCTCTTAATTTAATTATCAATTGTGGGAAGTTTTGGACACACAATTGTTGCGGTCACACGGTGATAATTAAAGTAAAACAAAGAACGAGCAACAGACATTAGTCGTCGACACAGCCTTCAAAAGCTTCAAACAATATTGTTGTTAATAAAAAGTTTTGTTATGTCATTGGTTGTGGGGGTGACTGCCAGTTGTTTTACGGCATCACATAACCCAGTTATACGACTTTCAAATTGTAAGCGTGCTCTGTGCTCTATTTATTTGATAGTCATTTTATTTAGGCTGACATGACATTGCTCAATTGAAATTTTATTAAACAGCAATACTAATAAATATATTCATTTTTGTTATTGAATAAAGGATGGTTGAAAGAAGCACCAGCACCAATGAATTCTAAAATATTAAAAATTAAAACAACTGTGTACAAAACATTAACCACAATTGACCTTACTACGAATTGCTGTAACTTAAAAACTGTTTAACGAACACTCATGAACATGGAGAAAAAGGCGCGATCTAACCGTGACGTCATAGCACGCTATTCTCTCATACAATTTTTGTCAGGAAAGGTCATTATTATGACAAGTGCTGAAAAGCCGAAAATCCGATCGCGCCATACTTATTTCGTGACAACTTTGATGATGTGAAAAAGATCTTTTAGAATTTATGTTCTTTGAAAAACTTAATAAGTAATAAACTTGTGATGGTTTGATTAATTTTATCATCATCATCATTACAGACTGATAATGATTGTACGTCCCACTGCTGGGATTAAGTTATATATAACCCACCACACTGGCCCAACGCTGGTTGGCGTCTCACAACCTTACAGGCGCTGATCGCCTTTCGGAGCATAAGTTTTAACTTTCAAAAATTGAGTAAAAGATTTTATACAGCCGTTCCGAATCTAAACAAAATGAAATGCTTGCTTATTACGCTGTTGATACCTTTGACAGTAATTATACGTGTTTTTGATATCCTTTCATCGTTCGAATCAATACAACAGCCGTTCCAATGCTTCCGGTTCCCAACGTACGTGTTGTCGACGACGTAACTCAAAGAAGTTTTAATTATAGGTGGTTATTAGCAGTGCTTATAATAAATGACAAGGACGTTTCATGAACATAAATTAAAATTCGATTAACCCTTCCCCTAGAAAAAAATTTAAACAACATTAGGCAAGTTGCGTCTTTGTTTAATTTCATTTAACATTTGGCCTTATCGTCACAGGTGCTTAAAGCGAGTTTTATTTCCCATTCGATCACGTTGGCGAAATCGAGAACTCGTGTATCAATATTTAAACTCCCCTATTTTGTCACCAGGACTCCTGCATCAAAGCCATACAATTTCATAATAGAGAATAAAACTCTAACTGGGTAGTTGTCCGATAGACTATCAGCTATGCTATGTATTTTAAGGAGAGTTTATTATTTTAATTTTATTTTATTGTATTTACGTTATATCTATATATTAATACGTGAAGCAAAAACTTTATACCCCTTTTTTACGAATATTGCGCGGATGGAGGAGTATGAAATTTCGCACACTTATAGTTTATGTAGAGAAGGTTATCCGAATGTTAATTTTTTTTTAAATTATGCATAAAAGTAACACATTTATTCAATAAAACAAACATTACACACCTACCATGTATTTGACACACACTTTTCAAAAATTTCAAAAATGGAAGAGGAGCGGGTGAAATCTGTCAATGCCAATCCAAACTCACATTCTATCTTTTTAATTTTTCATTGCTTAGGATACAATCCGTGCAGCCTTAATAAAATTACGGTCGAATTTCGACCACTGGGCGACCACTAGTTAGTATGAATTATAAAACCTTACCTAAAAAACCTAACAAAAAGAATTTTCTCGCTTTTTCGTTAAATTTGCACCAAATCAGAGAGCTATATATCCTACTAGCTAGCCACTCTGGTGAGGTGAAAGTCAATAACCATTGACACAAAAAAGGGGGCTGCAGAAGGCAGCGTAAGCTTCATACAAACGCATTCGAGTAGCGCACACATAGATAACCTCTCACGGATACGGAATCTCGCAAAAGCTGCGCACGGACTGGTTCGAGATGGTCCGAAATTCCGTGTCCGTGAGAAGGTCTATGTGAATCACTAATTGCAAAAAGGGCACTTTTCATACTTTCACCCAAAAATTGAATTTTGACATTAATTATGCTCTCCAAGGTTTTATCTACATTCTCTGCAAAAAAGGCTTATGGACGTATATTTTTCGAGTTATATGAGTGCCGTCTACACTGTGTATCGCAAAAAGGGCACGTAAACATTGCTCCGAAGCACGAAGCTCCTCCGTGCTTCGAAAGGCATGTAAAGTCGTTGGTCCCGGCTGCATTAGCAGTCGTTAACAACCACCAACCCGCACTGGGCCTGCGTGGTGGTTTATGGCCCGTTCTCCATATCCATCCATAGGGAAGGCTCGTGCCCCAGCAGTGGGGACATAAAATGAGCTGAAGATGATGATGATGAAACATTGCTCACGTGCCCTTTTTGCTCAAATTTACAATAGAAAATATTCGGGTAGCCAACAGAAAATAGAGTTCAGCGAGATGAACGAAATTCATAATTTTAAGTTTTTGTACTGTTACCATTAAGAAATTTAGTAAATATGATTACTTCTTTCATAAAAATTGTAGTTTGAATTTACTTAGTTAAGTGTAAAAAGGGCTCATGTCAGCAGTTTCTTGCAAAATGGGCACAAGTCCATGAAATATAACAGCCAATAAATTGTAGATTGTAATAGTACATATCTTTATTTGTGTCACAATAGGTTCCTATAAGACACAAATCCATTGGAAAACAAAACGACAGTAAAAACTTATTAAATAAAAAGATATTAAGTATTTTATAGTTTCTAAAAAGTTTACACTCCTGGACAAGTGTCCTTTTTGCAATTAGTGATTCATGTGTGCGTTACTCGATCGCAGTATGTATTAAGTTTACCTTTTACGGTCTTAGGATCTTCTTGCCATTGAGGAGTAAGAAACCCAGCAACTGACTTTCTTTTGTTATTTCCTTTCAGCCCGTGGGTATATACCGCGGCAAGTACGAGTGGGCTAACGAGAACAGTCCAGTTGGTGGGGACTGTTCGCTGTGGGTACGTGCGGCTACGCTACAGCTGGATGATGGCCAGTGGCAGTGCCAGGTCACAGCCAGCAATTATGATGTGCAGGTAAGCTCCATTTTGTACAGGAGAAAATTCTTTGGGCATACCACTGCGCCCGGGGAAACGCAGATGATTATTAAGTACTTTACTTTCGACTCTCTCATGGAGAAAGGGCATAAGGGGTCCTTGGCCTTCGCCAACCAGTTGGCAAGGTAGCATGGAAAATACAAGTAGGCAAGTAGTCTTGTTCTGCTGTGGTAGGTACTGTTTTCGACAGGTCTCCGTTGACACCTTGTAGAAGATGTCGTTCAAATCCATTCAATAGCAATGTCAGTGTCAATTAAATGTTAAGGTGTCATTGACTGAACAATCTTAAGAGGGTTTCTAGAGAAGATGGCGTCTTGCTAGCGTATCTCCGTCTTCTACTAGATTCTTCAAGGTCTTCCAGTTGACTACTCCTAGTATAGTTTCTTTAGCTAATACTTTCCTTTCTTATTGCAACCAACATTTTACATTTTTCCAGGATGCTCTTTCAAGTCCACCGGCGGCGCTGGCAGTTAGAGTTCCACCACAATCCCCCAGGATACTGTTCAACGGCTCCCACATATTACCTGGGCAGAACATTACCGTGCCAGCAGGGTCCCGAGCCACTGTAGTCTGCGAGGCCAGATACGGGAACCCTCCTGCTTATATCGAATGGTATTTAGGTGAGTAGCAAATATAATCTTCAGAGCTTGACTATTAACTGAGGAGCTTGATAGCGCTGCGGCTAACTAGATAAGTCTGTGATCATGTGTCAGCTATAACATCAGCATTAGTTCAGTTTGTAATCTTGCATCAGCTACGACATAAGCATTGAACATGACCTGAAAACGTCTCAATTCTTGGATCAAGAACGCCACATAAACAATGGCACATGGGAAGATCGCACCATAACTCATCACACTGGCTCAATGTGGTAGGGTGGTTTAAATGTCTACCAACATACAACAACAACCGATACCAACTGTTTAGGGTGCCTTCCAAAGCACGGTGGATCTCCAGCAATCTGCCTAGAATGCGACTGATGGTGACCATGCTATATATAATATTTCAGTCGCGAAGCAGTATTGCTTTGCATAGCTGTATGCTTGTTGAAAGGTACCTACTTAATTTATAGCAAAGAGGCATTAGAACTAAAGCTTCATGGTAGCCTCGTGATACCGTTCTTGTTGCTAGCGACAATGGACTGCTCTTCATCAGGCAAGCTGTATACTCGTTTGCTGACGCAGTATTTTAAAAATATATCAAAATGATTTCAGAAAAGGAACGCCTTACCGCCTGGAGCCAGACCAACGCGTCGGAGGTGGAGCGGCCCAGAGTGTGGGCGTCCAGGTCGGTGCTGGAGCTGGGCGCGACCAGGTCCGCCCATGGCAGGCAGCTGGCCTGCCGGGCGCACCACCCTTCCTACCCCTCGCCCTACTACAAGGACTCGTATACGATGCTCGATGTCACGTGTAAGTAACTTGGTTGAAAAATTCCTTATGAGTTTCTTGCCAGCTTTGCTCGGTTGAAGACTCTTCTCAAATCTGTAATAATGGTAGTTAACTTTAAACGACATTATTGTTTAATGTTATTTGATTTTTTTTATAGTTTGGACGTCAATAGTTTACCGGTTAGGTATTTTAATAAAATAAATAAATGTTTCCCACACTCACACCAATTATCTAGCCCCAAGAAAAGCTTCCTTAAGGAAAATAAATGGTTAACTAGATAACGGATAAACGTACTTAATATACTTAAATACATAATTATACATAGGAAACACCCAGACTCGATACAATATAGAAAAACAGGTATTTCTAAATTGATCCGACCGGGGATCAAACTGGGACCTCAGAGATGAGATGAAAACCGGTGTGCAAGCCACTCGACCAAGGAGGTCGTCAAAAATGAATTAATGAATTAACTTTACCTTTGATTTTAGTTTTTTTCGGGTTCTGGGTATCAATCTGCTAATTCCATAATGTCACAAAGGACTACATGAGCATAGGTAAAATCATGCCAGCGATTCTCATTGCTTCTTTTTCTTTATACCGTGTGATCCCGCGATTGTTCACCTGGTTAACCTGATCTAACCACTCCATTCATGCTTTCATTTATTTTCTCTTGCAGTTGTTCCGGTGGTATCCATAGTCGGTTCTGACACCAGTTCTTTAGGACACCTGGAGGAAGGTTCAAGTGCTCTGACTCTGGAGTGCAAGGCTGAAGGCAACCCTGCGCCCTATGTGTGGTGGACGAGGAACGGCCAGGTCATCGCCACCAACGGGCCCAAGCTGATGCTGGCGCCGGTCATGAGGAACCATTCAGGTGGGTTTGAAACGAAGTCATATGTTTAGGAGTGCATATGACTGATCCGATCCGAACCTCTGGGGGGATCTAGTATAGGGAACAGAAACATGCAGAAGTGCGTGATGAAATTCCCTCTGGAATATTTCTCACGGTGTTGAAGAAACCCGTCAAGTTTCTCGCCGCCCCCAAAAACGGCCGGTGACGTTAAAAATGACAGCTGAGCAATCAGTAAACTCTCTACTAAAATAATATACTCTTATTTAGTAGGTACAGTCAACAGCAAAAGTAGATGATGTTTACTAGATTTCAAAATTAAGTTTCGATAGTGTAAGCCGGTATTTTCTATATAACTACAGTCAGTCTCCAGGAACTACTTAGAAGACACTCGAAGCTTTTTCGATATGCGTTTAAAAAGTCTTTATTTTCATACTGATTACAAATAAATAATTCTGATTCTGATTCTGATTCTGATTCATATTTTGAAACTTGATTGATCATCAGTTTACCTTTGCTGTTGACTGTACCTTAAAGTTGCATTTTTTATGTATAACTTCAATGTAACATAATTTCAAAATACGTTATAATGTAGTGGTGGTGTTATTATTTCTTTGAATACTAACTTAATACGTGCTTTCAGGAATTTACGGATGCCAAGCAAGAAACTCATTGGGAACATCAGATTCAGTAAAAATTGAAATTGACATCAAGTGTAAGTATTTTAACGATTCGTAAGTACCTACGTCACTTAAGCTCTCTACACATCAAAGGCGGAGCAGAAGTAGGTGGTTCCGCGCGTGTAATTATTCAAAGAACTGTTATATGGAGGAAAATTTTACGAATGCGCCGAGGCAGAACGTTTTACGTATTGAAATTAAGTGAAATGAAAAGATTTATATTCATATTCCATTTCATAATAGAAGGTCGCTTGTCTACAAAACTTAAGCTTAAGCTTAAGTAAAAATCTGTAGATACCTTACAAAGCAATTTTGTTTCATACAAAGAGTTGACGCAAATTCAAAATTAACTTTCTCAGGGAAATTCTTGCCACACTCTTCTCTATAATATAATAGAATGGAATATAATTCTTTGTTGTACACAAAATAAAACAAAAATACACACGTTATAACAAAAATAAACATGTTAAAGAGTTGTACAAAAGGCGGCCTTATCAATAAATGATAATACCTATATCTTCCAGGCAACTCTCAAACAATCGCAAGTCGCAAACATGGACTGGTAAATATTTATAAAACTTATAAAATACAGTGAAAAAATTAAACGCCTACCCGACCCAGCCAGGAATCGAACTTGGGTCTTCCGCAATCCGGGCGGCTGCACTGACCGCTATGCTACCGGGAAGGCTGACGTAAGCGTTGAACTTGTCACTGCTTTTTTAATGTTTTGAGTGCTAAGCGCCATCTATCCAACGGTCATTGCAACCGATGGCTATGCAAATTCATCTTTGCAGATGAAATACCACATAACACAACGCCATAGTGTGTTTTTACTTTTATTTTCAAGTGCTGCACTGAAGCTAAATTAAATATTTATAAAATACAGTGAAAAAATTAAACGCCTACCCGACCCAGCCAGGAATCAAACCTGGGTCTTCTGGGTTTTTTCACTGTATTTTATAAATATTTATAGCTTCAGTGCAGCAATTAGCACTTGAAAACAATAAGTAAAAATGGACTAGTAACATTATATCTATACCTAAAAACTCCTATGGTTTTCTAAGGTTTACAATATATTATACTGCTGAACGCTACAGTTCTATTATATTACTACTTATGCTGACCAAATCTGCTACTTCTCCGACTTTGGTATGGCCATTATGGTCTTAAATTTATAATAAGATTTATGTAATTATCAATGTTTTTTTTGTTTCTTTTCCTTCAGATCCACCACGTGTGACGTGGGTTGGACCTGACACTGTGGTGGAAGCCAATCTCTTCTCTCAAGTCACATTGGAGTGCAAAGCGGAAGGGAACCCTACCCCTTCGTACCAGTGGTATCATGAGTAAGTATCATTAAAGTAGATATTTAGTCCTGTTTCAGAACTGAGACTTATTATACTTGAGCTGCTAAAATGCTGGAAGAAGAAGTTAAAAGTACACAAGAACTGTATATACAAAGGTGCAGTTAAAATAAAGGCAAAGAAAAAAAATGCTCTTGTTAAAAAAACTTATTTATTATTTAAAAATTAATTTAATTTAAAAAGTGTTTTTATGTATGTCGCTCGTGTCATTTCTTTAGTATTAACTCTTTTGTTTCTATGTTTAAAAAAAGGAAAAAAACTGAGCCCGTTATCGCTTTTACATAATTAATTCGTTCACCAAACCGTTATTTCGAAATTTTAGTTTAATCGTACTTCGGATTCGATCAGACCTTTGCATGACACTCATACTTCACATTGCAGCCCATCACCCTCCGCACACATCAACACCGTCCTTGACGACGGGTTCCCGGTGTCGACGACGCCACAGCTGCAACTACACAACGTCTCCTACAACCAGCATGGCCGGTACACATGCGTGGCCGTCAACCATATCGGCGCTGAGGAGAGGTCAGTTACCTTCCTACCTTCGTCAGTTCAAACACCCCAATGGTAAGCTGCAGTTTCACAACATCTCCTAAAACCAGCACGGGCGGTACACCAGCGTGGCAGTCAACCATATCGGCGCTGAGGAGAGGTCACTTTCGCTAATCGCTAGCAGAATCAGCACCTTGAAATGGAAGTGGGGCGGTCTTCCTGTAGAAGAACCGACGATCGTTGGAGCATGCATGTGTTATATAGTGAAGACTACCTTTAGGCAAACGCAGTGTAGGACGCCCTGCGGCGCGCTTGACCGACGGCGACGAGTCGAATAAGAGGCCGGCGGTGGATAGTTGCGGATTGCGCATTACCGGGATAGCTGGCGCTCATTAGGGGAGGCCTAGAGCGGCAGTGGACAGCAAAGACTATAGAGAATTGCAGAGTGAAAAAGTGCTTTATTATAAAAACTAGCTGTCCCGGCAGACTTTGTTCTGCCCTATTTCTATAAAACAAGGGTACATTGTTTTTTTATGTTAATAGCTGCCCCGACAGATTTCGTTCTGTCAAAAGGTATTGGCCTGTTATTTATTAATTTGTTATTTGTTAATTAAAGTTTTTAATTTGTTTTTTGTTAATTAAAAATTTTAATTAACAAATAAAAAATAGGGGTTGATCGTGAAAATTAAGGGTTGTATGTATTTTTGTATGCTGTATTAAAAACAAAATATTGTCTAAAAAACAAAAAAATAAATTTAGGGGTGGACTACCCTTAACATTTAGGGGGATGAAAAATAGATGTCCGATTCGCAGACCTAACCGATATGCACACTAAATTTCACGAAAATCGGTCGAGCCATTTCGGAGGAGTTTAATTACGAACACCGTGACACGAGAATTTTAAATATTAGAAAGAAGGTTAGAAATTTGAATATATTTTTTTACAGGACGCACCAATCCGAAGGCGTGACGGTGAACGTACTAGGGCCGCCGGTGGGCGCGGAGGCGGGCGGCGCGCACGCGTGGGGCGGCGGCGAGGCGCGCGTGCGGGCCGCCGTGTGCGCCGACCCGCCGCCGCGCCGCGCCGCCTGGCTGTGGGGCAGTCTGCGGCTCGACGTGCCCTCGCAGATCGGTATGTAGCTCAATACCCTATCGACTGTCTACCCCGTCCCTATCTACTGACCCTGATAGTTAGGGTATGGCAGCTGGAACTACGGGTCCGGCTGTCTTTTCAAGGGTACCACGGGAGTTCCGGATCCTAGGCCCCCTGCCGGTTATGCCTTCGCGGGCGTCTCCGGCAGGCCCCGGACATGGGTTGGACTCGTGGTGGCATGTGGTTAGCTATAGAAGTGGGAATGTTCGTCTGCCTGGTTGGTCTGGCCAGGCTTCCATTTCGAGCATAGCGATAGTCTTAGTAGCGGTCCGGTGGGGGCCTGAAGTGAAAGGACCTGCGGGGCACGTGAGTTGCCCTTAGTTGGTTGTGCCGCTTGCTGGTTTTCACTGAGTGGTTACTCTAACATCTCCAGCACTAGACTGGATAACTAGTAGAGGTGCCCGCTAGATGCAAAGGCCTCCGGTTTAATCAGCTGCTTAGGAATTTGGAATTGATCAGGTGCCTGGATGGGTACCGAGAAGTGAGTGAGCTCACAACTCCGCCACCAAAGAAGACAATTGGTAGTCGACTTTAGAGTTAACGGCCCGAGCAGTGGTACACTGCTCTTAGTGCAACGAGAAGTGAGCGAGCTTATAGCTCCGGAGACCTATCTGGATATTAGGTAGTGGACTATACGTGTCCACGGGGCAACTAGCTCGAGACACTAGTCTTAAAAGTACCGGATGAAGGATGCGTACTGGCGTGTTCTGATCTGGCGTTATGACCTGACGTAGATGGCCCCTTGCGCTTGCGTAAGGATGTCTGACACCTACTTTGTAACCGTAAGGTTGGTAGGGGGTGTCAGTATAAACTTTGAAGTAGTGTGTAGCAGGGTGTCTACCCTCCTAGTAGCCAGTAGCGGAACCACTGCTGGGTGGGCACGGAACGGCTTGGGGGACACCGAAGGCGTTTTCGTGTACGTCCGCCCCAGAATGGGGAGAGGGACCATAGGGACAAAGGACAAAAATAAGCATAATTTGTAGGGAGTTAAGAAGTGCGCGCGGTGGAGTCTATTCCGCGCGCATCTCCCGCGCTTCGGCCTGTATAACCTAAGGGTTGAGTCAGGCCATGGGTGGTTGGTGGGTTTGTCTACCCTCCTGTCTCTTGCGAGGCTAGAGGCTATACCGTACTCGTCATCGACGGCATCGTCGAACACCCCGCCCCTCCTGTCTCTTCCAGGCCTATACCGTACTCGTCGGCGTATGCCTTAACACACTCAGATACATTACACAAGTACACAGGAAGATGAAAACTAGGCCCAAGACACCTAAGTCGTAATAAGAGTACGGAGACCCAGGTCACAAAATCTATATTCCAGGAAATGAAATTAAAAGCAAAATCGTTATGAAATTTAGGCACAATAGTGCAAAATATTATTTTCAGCATTGTAAATGCGAAATTCAAAATAATATACAGTTGTGTTTATATTATTTTGTTATGAAATCTGGGCATATTTCCGTACCCCCTCGAACCTGTCAAACCGTGCCGCGGTCTTAACCGTTAGAGGTATGTACCATCGGGTTGTTCCGCTTTCGTTTCGTTTTCATAATATTTTAGTCGGGATGACAAATTGCTTATGGTTTATACAAAATAAAGTAGGATCTATTGATGACTTGATTTGTGATTGGGACATTTTCCAAAATTTTCTGACTGTAAGGAAAAAAGTAAGAACATAATCACCTTTGTTTTATATTGTTTTCTAAAGTTTACGCAAACACTACACATTGAAATGAAACAACTTTTACGGATCTACTCGCGTTTATTTTACACATTACTTATTAACCCCCTTACAAATAAACACTATTTAAGCATTTATTTAGTTAATCATTGTTTTGTCTCTTTTTCTCAAATTGAGAACGACGTTTGTGTGACGTTGACAAAACAATGATTAACTAAGTAAATGCTTAAATAGTGTTTATTTGTAAGGGGGTTAATGTTTATCCTGACGTTTTGAACCCTTTGCAGGGTCTGTGGTCACAGGGAGATCGTTGTTTTACCTTCGGAGTCCGCCTAGAGTTAGGGCTGTGGACATGTCAGCTTTCTGATTAGGAGAAATATGATAATGTCGATGTCACTGACACCAAAAGAAGAAGAAGACCATTACTTAGTGCAAAATCTCCCGTAGTAGACTCAGGAACTAATATAGCCTAGTGACTTTCAGATTAAGTCAATTGTAACCTAATTCCTAATTGTTGTCTAATTGCTCCAGGTCGTTACCGCGCGCTGGAGCCATCAGGCACTAACGGCTGCTACCAGTACACGCTGCTGATCTCCAACACGGCGCTGTCTGACGCGAGGGTCTACGTGCTGCATGTAGAGAACGAGAGGGGGTTCTCGTCGCATGCAGTGTCGCTCACTGTGCATGGTAAGTGTTTGTTAGATCAATCATTAATCATTATTTGAATCGTAAAAATTATTTATTCATTAATGTCAGTCATTGATCCATATCATTCATTTATTCATATCATTCAAATTACAAATCTTTTATTTATTTATTTATTTTTATTCTTTCATTCATTAGAAAGATTAATTTATTTATACAAACCTTTCATTCATTACTTCATATCATTCATTAATTATTTCATATCATTCATTCATTCATTCACATCATTTTATTCACTGATTAATTCATTTAAATTATTCGCTAATTAATTCAAATCATTAATTTATTAATTTCCACACAACAAGCTGTTTTATTTGATAAAACCTTTTCCTCATTGCTGGCGCAGAGACGGCGCACGTGGCACCGCTGATAGCCGCGGCGCTGGTGATCGCCGCGCTGCTAGTCATCCTGCTGTGCCTCATCATACGCTGTCGGCGGAGAAGAGGTCGGTATCTTTTTTAAAGTTTTCTTTTCAAATTACTTTACCCCCACTTAGTGTCAAATGGAATGGAAATGGAAATGGAATCGAGGTGCAAAGACATTGCTGGTGAAGCATGAAAACTAAATTGAAATGAAACGTGCCTTACTTTCAAACGTGAGCAAAGTTTGCTGGCATGTGACATGAATTAGGAGACGGTGTCAATGCAGCACCTACTGTGTGACTGCCTCTCTGATTAGGGAAAGAATGGGACTCCTGGGGTCGGCCTATCCGAAACCGGAGGACTTCAGGCTTCTTGCTCTTAAGGACGCTGCCAAACTTATGGCATCTATCTTTACAGAGGAAGAAGAGTGAAAGGATGGGGTTGCACAAAAGATCCCGATGGGTCGAGGTGTTACTGCTTGAGGAAAACCTCGGCAGGCCCCACTAAGATAAGATAAGATAAGATAGGAAACGCCTCAGATAATAAAAACAAGGAGATGCCTCATGTGCAGCGGTGGACTTATACGAGCTGATTATGATATCATGGTTATCATGTGGATGTTAAATCTTGAGGTCCCCATTTCGTAACAAATAGATACGATTCGCGCCTGTGGTCTAGAGATTAAAACACCAATCTCGAACCCAGAGATTCCTTCACTTACTATCAGGTTAAATGAAAGCTAAGCCTTTTCCAGTTTTATTATATTTGAATCCTTTTTGTTGAAAATGTAGTGTTGTTTCTAATGTAAATATTATTATGTGTGTTCACAGAAAGCGTCGAGTATAAGACTGATGATTTAGATAGGTAAGTCAATTAATCATTACTAGTGGGTCGCCCGCAAAACTTCGCGTTTATCAACAGATTTTTTAGGAATTTCGAAACCTATGACAGGTTTCTTTATTTTTCTGCACATCTACGGCTGGAGCTCTTCAAAATGAGACCATAACAGAATTTTTATGTGCAGCTACCGTCCCATAATCACTGGGACAAAAATCGGCTTACGCTATTAATATATATATTGTTAATATTTATTAGGCAATACTTTGTCATAGTGCAGTTGCTACATTAAATATTATCAAAAAACCCTTGTTAAAATACTTAAATACAAAGACAGCACTCTTACTACTCCTACCTACTACCATTCACAATCTTAAAAGCAGTCGCTAGAAAAGCGTTCAAGGGTACAGGTGCACTGGGTAGTACGCCCGAGTTGCCCTCTTGGCCGCCTACATCCTATCTGAACCCCTCGACGAATCTAGTAGGGAATGGGGACACGGACTAGTGCGTGATGCTATTCCCTCTAGAAACCTCTGACAGTGTTTCGTTTCACACGCACGGCTTGTGGTACCCTTTAAGTTTCTCGTCGCCCCAAAAAAGTCCAGTAACGCTGAAAATGCCGTTTGACGCAATCAGGAAAAGTCTATCCAAAAAAAATTTGGCCGGGGCGAGGAATACGCGATTACTATGGCCTGTTCCCTTCCACTGCCACTGTCATCCAGTTTAAGGTCTTATTGCCACAAGCGTAATTTGAGCGTTCAACCCTGGGCAGTAGGTTTTTCAAGTAAGCTGTGTAAGCTTTACCAACCAGTGTCTTGATGTACTTTTTACAGTGAGAAGACGGTGCTGCCCGCCGACGCGGTATACTCACCACGAGAGCAGCCCACACGGCCGTCGCAACCCAACCCGGCAGCAGCGGCGCGGACGGCGGGCGTGACGTCACGCTACTCGCCCGGCGCGCTGCAGGTGCGCCGCGCCGCCGTGGTGCTGCAGCCCCCCACCACCGTGTGACCGTGCACAGGTGTGATAGCACTCACTTACTAACTCACACTAGGCATCAAAGAGCAGCGTCGGCCTTCGAGCTTGTAATACTGGTCTGCAGACGTGACGTCACACTTCTCGTCGGGCCCATTCGCGTTTGTGACAGCTCTCAGGTGTAACGTCTAGCTACTGGTGCTGCAGCCCCCAACACAAGTGTGATAGCACTTACTAACTACACTACTCACTATCCAACTGGTACTAGGAGAAGAGAAAGACGTCACGCTACTTGCCCGGCGCGCTGATGCCCCCCACCACCGTGTGACCGTGCACAGGTGTGATAGCACTCACTAACTAACTCGCACTAGGCATCAAAGCAGCGCCGGCGTCGCGCCGTCTAGCTTGTAAGATCAGACTGCAGGCGTGACGTCACACTCTTCGCCCGGCGCGCTGCAGGTTCGGTGTGCTGGCGTAACAGAACTCTACCATTGTGTGTCGTGTGTATATCTATGATCTGTGATGGGTCTCACTAACTACACTACCCACCATCTAACTGATACTAGCTGTAAGAGGACGGCGGGCGTGACGTCAAGCTACTCGCCCGGCGCGCTACAGGTGCGCCGGTTTGACGTGCACACAGGTGTGATAGCACTCACTAACTAACTCGTACTAGACATCAAGGCATCGCTGTCGAGCTGGTAACACTGGTCTGCAGGCGGGACGTCATATTTCTCGTGGGGCGCATAGCAGGTGGAACACCAGCAGCACCCTAGCATTGTTTGACATATACACAGGTGTGATAGCACTCACTAACTAACTCGCACTAGACATCAAGGCATCGCCGTCGAGCTGGTAACACTGGTCTGCAGGCGGGACGTCATATTTCTCATCGGGCGCACTGCAGGTGGAACACCAGCAGCACCCTACCATTGATTGACGTGTAAACAGGTGTGATAGCACTCATTAACTACATTACCAACTATCCAACTGGAATTATGCATCGAAGCAGGTATCATAAAAATATATTTTTATGACACCTTCATTAGAGGGCGTGTCGATTCACCGTGTCATTAAAGAGACATCTATGGTTAAATGATTACGAACATCATAACCAACATTAACCTTGACAGAAAATAAATAAGGACAAACAATAAACCATTTATTTATTTATTTATTGTGCACGCCAAAATGGCCTCACCCTGCCTGATGAAAAGCAGCCAGTGAAGCCCAAGAAGTGAAAGCGTTCATCACAGCGCTACCACGCTATGCCGAACGCTCACACTATGGCGGCCTGCATAAATGCTTTTTCACGAACCCGGGAGAGAAAGAGGAGGGAAACACGTGTGCGGGAAGCGCATTCCACATACGGGCAGTTCGGCAAAGGAACGATTGAGTAGTAGTTTTTTTAAATTTCCTAAGGGCGAGTTCTCATTTTAATTGATGGTAAGCGACGATAAGTTCTAAATTGATACGCCCATTCTGAATGAACTTGCAATAAAACCTTTCCAACAATAGGACGATTAGGAAATAGATGCTGTGTATAAGCAGCGCATAAATCGCACGTGTAAAACATTTATTGTTGAAACATATTTCTATGTTTCGGTAGGTACATTACAGGCCTTTGTCCCGTTTGCCCGGTGGTCAGTGTGATTAATTGCAGTGGTAAAAGTATATTATAATATTTATTTTAAGCAACAAACAAAGTACAGGATGATATAGAAGTCCAATGATACACACGATACAATTTTACTAGAAAAAACGTTTTGACGGTGACGACACTGATCGTAATGAAACTCATGTTATAAAAAAATGTAAGGCGAATGCAGGACTGTATAGATGAATTCCCCAAAATTTTCTTTCTACGGTATTTTTAGTTCAATTCGTGTTTTCCCCAATTTCTTTAATTCCTGTATCTACGTTATTTCTACCAACAGATAATTTCGTCACACGCATTTTTTTCTACTCGTTATATTTGGTACACGCATCTTACCAATGCAATTTTTCACCAATCTGTTTTATTCACATGCGTATGTGTCAGCGTTCTTATAATCTTGACTCACCATTCAATTTAATCAAGCCCCTATAAAGTTGTTTCTGCACTTGACAATACACGGTAGACGTTTAATTACTTAGAGTGAGTCGGGCGTAAGCTGAAGCTTCGAAAGGATTAGCAAACACAATATAATTAAACGTACACTCACATCAACTCTATCCAATTTAAAACGTATTAAATGTATTGTGAATTAATGAATAGATTTGCATGAATTATTAAAACAGTGTGCAGTGTTCCGTACGGAATGGAAGATATTTCTTCATGATTTTGTACAAATTATAAGAACTAGAGGTACTTTACGTCAACTTTTATTTAGGCGCTATTTACATGGACAACATAAAGTCCATAATATTTAAAAAATACAGAATAATGACAAGGTACCATAAGTCACAAAAATAATAGAAACTGCTCAGGTAGAATACTTAGCCAGTATATAGGCAGGGTAAGGACGGCTAGTGGCAGGATTCTTTCATCCTACTCGTCCCAATCAGGGGCGGAAGAGGGGCTCGCCCATCTACAGGGCGAGCAGTCACCGACGGGGTTGTGAAAGTGTCTGAAAGGGTTCCCATGACCTCGTCAGGCTCCACCATTCTGGCGTTCGATGAGTCCTCCTCAGATGAGGACGACGCGATGGTCGTCGGTTTGCTGGTTCCAAGGTGACGAGAGGACATCGGAGTGGTTTTTACCGAGCCAGCCTTGATTTGCTTTCTCTAGGGCTTCGGCCCTGGAACAGAGTATTAGCCATGCTCGGACAGCCAGCGGGACCCCTCTTGCCCGCTGATGCGTCTGTTAGATTTTACACTCCGCATCAAGAAAAAAAAAGGATTCTTTCATCTTTCTTTACTAGCTGTCCTCGCATCTGGATACTGCTTCTGTTTAATATCAGGCAGAGCAGAGTAATTTGCCTAACCTTTTATAAAATTTAAAAAAAAAATTGTGTTGAAGTCGCAAATGAATGAGAAATAAGGTGTCATATAAAATGTAAATCTCTTTTGTCTACAGGCAGCATTAACGTCGCTGGAAAGAGAAGCCAAAGAAAATGTGTATGCGGTCCTAGATCCGCATATCCAATACGAATTAACAATTAATAAGCATGGAGAGCCGCCTAAGTATCTATCGCTGTCGAAGCCCCTAACTCACCAAAGAACTCACGCTTTCGACCCGCACACCGTAACCAATAATGAAATTAACAATAACGATTGTAACGAGAACAGATTCTCCACATTTAAAACGGGACCACCCAAAGTAAGGAGGTCCAACCACTCTAAAGAAAACCAAATTAAAACATTCGAAAGCTACATTAGCAATACTAATAATGACGTCGAATATACAAAAAATCCCTTCTTTGGAATGACAAAGGACATTGAAAATAATAAAGAGCTTCACAATGATACAATTATACACAACGAAAATAGAGGTTCCAAAAATTATTCTCGAATGTACGAAAGAAACAGTTCTAGCAAAAAACATAGTCATGGCAAGTCTAATCAAGATGCGAATGAACAGTTAAGAGCGGATTTTCGCTACTCAAATCGCAGCTGGAAGCAAGAAGAGGACAGGCAGCATAGAGGCCAAGTAAAGAAGAATGAAAATGACAGATCTTTTGATGAGTTCAAGCAAGTCAACGTTGCGAAATATGGTAATGAAGAGAGTGATAGGCCCCGGCCAGGGAAAGTAAGGGAAATCGCTTCAAAGTTTGATAGAAACTATACAGGATCAGTAGATAATAAAGCTGCAGACTTGAAGAGAGCAAGGCCAAGGCCATTGCAGAGCTACGGTAACCAGGCTTATTTAGACCATGTTTTTCCTGACGCTATAGAAATTTGATAATTTTATGGACAATACTAAAGTGTATTGATCATACAGATCTCTGCTTAGTTCGTCGATAGTTGTAACTGTTAATATAGTTAATGTTAATATTAGTATAAGTAAGTTACTGTAGTGTATAATTATTTATTATAATATTACTGCCATAATACATTATATACGTACCGTTAATGTGAAGGAAGAACTTAAAAATTTTGAATCTTTCTCAATTACTACTAATACGATTTTGCTCTCTTTACGTACTTAATCTGAAGGATACTATTCTAAAATTGCCTATAAGTAAACTAAATGTTTGCTTTTAGTGATAAGAAACTCCATACGTTGCTATTCATTTGGGAATACAACAAAATATATCGTTTTGTTCCAGTGACTTGTGGTTATAGCGTTTTTAAAACCTCTATAGAGACTATATAGCCCAAACCATAGAACCAGGAATACGAAGAACTGCCTTGTCAAAGTTTTTACCATAAATTAGTGTTTTATACTTAGTACCTACTTATATTCCATGACAAAAAACAATTGTAGCATCACCTACGAGCTTTTGTATTTTATTACAATGTCAAAAAAATATGAAAATATTTATTTTCATTTTTATAGTTTTAATTATTAGTTCGTCTCAATTGTAAGTTTTATTGTGATTCGTTAAAGTTTATTTTCCTCTGTGTACAATATTATTTTCCTACGTTTTGTATTGTTGAAATTTTAACAGTATTAAAATCATAATAAATATATTGCTGTTTCAATAATTACCACATCGATACTTCATCAGTTACTATACTTTCTTACTAATGTATATCAGCATTATTGATATCATAAAGGTATAATTACTTAAGTAGCTATATTTTTTATATTAAAAATCGCTTTGTCCGTCACAGCGAAACATTTTTTTAAATAGAAATAATAATTGTTAATTTATCATTAAAGTTCATTGACGTCTCTAAAAGCGGTATTCCACTTTTAAATTGCTCTTTACGATAAATCGTTTTATACTCGTAGTAACCATAAGATTGAAATTTTAATCATATCTTCTTTATTTAGATCATGATCTGCAAATACTCATGAGTATTTCAGAGCTTCAAAACTTTTTAGATCAATTGCTCAGCGTTATTGACCTCGTTTATTATTGTCTTGTAGTAAAAGCTTTTCAAAAAAGGTTTTTAAATTACTTCTCGAAACATTAATTAGTTTTATACCTATTCCTTTATTCTGGGCGGATACAAATTCGGTACATGCTTATATGATGTTCCGTTAAATTTATACGTGTGATGTAATGTACAAAATAAAGATTTTTTATTTCAAATCAAAATCAAATCAAATCAAAATATTTATTCAGTTTCAGTTTATTATTATTATCTCTTTATTTCTCTTTTTTCTTAGCCTAGGTTGTTATAATATTAATATAAAAGTAAAATACAAAAGCACATACAAAACATAAAAATATTATAAAAAACCTAGCCTGGGGTGCCGCCGGCAACGGGACAGGGCTCAAGCTGCTGGTAGCACAAAACTCTTGTTCTAACACTTTCTACCTTTCTGAAAACTACAAATTCCCGGTAGTGTCTTAAAACACTTCCCTGGTAATCAGCCATGCAAATTGCCTCCACTTTACGAGGTGAAACAGAGTCCCAAAACGTTTTAGGCCTAATTACCTCCTGTATTACACAATAAAGTACAAAGCTCTATATCTGCACTATAGTACAAAGCTCTGTATCGACATTTAACAGACATAATTACCTACCTATATTGTTATATCTATAGGTTATATCCAATATGATTTTGTGTTTCCAATTCAGAAATTCTCAATTTTTTTTTTTTAATAATATTTTTTAATGTAAATATTATTTACGCTTTTGTTAAACTTGCTGTTATTAACTAAGTTTTAGGTATGTGGAATTATTATAAGCATGCTTGTTCAAATAGGCTGTTGAATTTAATATTACATTAATTTTAACCACATTAAGTCTGTCAAGTACCTAATATTAAAATAAATAAATAAGTTTTATATATAGGTACCTACAGTTGATTAAAATAACACAACAAAATATAATTTGTCTAGCAAAAGCTTTTATTATTATTAGGTTTGTCATGTTACAAATTATTATCTTGTTCTTACATTATTACCTACCTACTTGAAGCGTTAATTTCAGGGCCATTCATCCTAAAACCGGATAAACTACCATAACTAGATAATTAATTATCATTAATAATAATTAAAATAAACATTCAGTGTAGTATTCTAGCAATATTGTTCTTTTCTTCCGTCTCCTCCAATGGTACTCTTCGTTTATTTCTCAATAGTAGGTACTTACCCAGTTGTGTTGAAATGAAAAATATTTAGGTATACTAATACCTAAATATTTAACCTTACCTTAATATAAATGTTTATATAATTTTTAACGCAAATTTTGTTGCGAACAAATTACAAAAACACAAATACCTTACCTTACTTACCTTAATATTTAATAACTATATTACCAACATACCTATACTATAGTAGGTAATTGGAATCCATTGGAAGTTACATAAGGTGTAAAGTAGCTTATACAATTGATATACAACCTTATTTTTAGTTAATACGAAAATCGAAACACGGGTAAAATATTTTCATTTAAAGAATCAGTACAAAAAAAAATATATCTTGAAAACTCACGAAGTTACAAGCTTTTTGTGCTGTCCCGTTGTGTGTTTTAGTACGGTATACTTTATTTGAGATTTTATAAATATTATTTAGTCAAAATGTAACATGGTATAAAAATATGAAATCGATTCTATTACTGATTCTGAACAGTTTTCAGGTTTCGTATAAACTAAAAATAACATTGTATAACTTTTATTTTTAGCAAAAACAGTAAGTATGTATACCTATACATACTATATAGTAAGTACTTAGTACTATAGTACTAAGTATACCTATACTAAAACAAAAAACCAAGTAAAGAAAAAACCTTAAACTATAACCTAATTAATCTAATAGGCCCACTAGAACCGTACTCGGCCCAAAGGTTCCCATCATGTTTAAAATTGACTAAAAGTTACAAAATTATTCTCATAAGTCGGTATAATAGGCTCACTAAGTGCTAAACTTCGGACGTCTATAAGATAATAAGTTTCTTTTAAGTTTTTGGCTTATATTGAAATTATTTATGACTCTTTTATATAATTATACTCGTCATTAAGTACAGGCTCCAATTGAGTTCGCACCATAACATAACCGACCACGCGGGCGGAATGCGGATTGATGGGTTTTAACGACTGCCATCTTGCAATAACAATCGGTTACAACGGCTTAACATATTTACCGAAGCACGGATGAGCTCGAGATATTTTAAATAGGTCGCCCGTCAGGTGTCCCGACATTGCGAAGGACGCTTCACTTGCAATATTGCAACCCGTAAGCGCTAACTGATGTGCACACAAACTTGAGCAAGTATACTCGTTGCAATGAGAAATAAATAAATTTGAATTTTGTTTTGTTAAATTAAATATCACGTCAAGTCAACAGCTACGTGTTATGTCCCCACTGCTGGGGCATGAGCCTTCTATCTCTGGATAGGGCCAACGGGCTATTAACTACAGGTCCAGTGAGCATTGGTGATTGTTAACGACTGCTAATGCAGCCGAGACCAACGGCTTCACAAGCCTTCCAAAGCACTGAGGCGTTCGTGATGAAAAATTTATGGTCACCCATTCTATGGCTGGCCTTTGTGAAAGTTGGTTAACTTTAGCAATCGCAGAGCGGGTGCGTTAACCAATGCGCCACCGAGCTCCTCCAAAAAAAATTAAACATTGCAAAGCGAAAAAACAAAAAAAACGATAAATGATGCTAGAGTTGTCTCTTTTACTCTAATTTGTAATGACGTTTACATGACAGAAACAAAACACGGAATAACTATTCGGACCTTATTCTTTTTTATTTGTAAGGCGGATATTGTTTTATGATATTTCTATATTGAACCCTAAAGTTTACCGCCCAGGGACCACTTGCCGCTTAACTTATGCACACGCGGTTACTATAAAAAGTTAGTCGGCCTCTCGTTTCATTGTGTTCGGCCGCCGGCTGACACACGACGCGTACCGTTGATTTAAAAAGCTCAGTCGATCGCTGCTAATTCTCCACTCAACCCGTATCCGTTATTGGCACGACATTAAACATTTTTCCTTACGTCCGTAATTGCAATACCTAAACATGTACGTTTTATTTCTATTCGCGCTTGTCTGGAGTGTCCACTCGGAACCCTGTAGTTTTAACACTAGCATTGACATCAGTGGTGGTGAAGTGTTCAGTGATCACACGGTGTTCAAGGACGGGCTGCGCTTCCCCCCAGAATACGTGTTCGAGAGGAACTTCAGTGGGGAAATGAGAACTTTCGGATGCGTTTGTAAGATGAAGAAGTGTTTTCACAAGTGCTGCCCTTTGAACCAAGTGATGTTGAACAAGACTTGCGTTGCTGGGCCTGATGCTGTTGTGGAAGGTGAACTGGGTCTGCACTACATCACATCATATAAGAGACCGCTGGATGTGGTGAAAAACAATGAGTTTAGTCTGGTTTTTGGCAGACCATGTGATATGGTGTATCTTGAAAGCCAGAAGTGGTTTCTACAAGAGGTAAGTCTGGGTGTCTGGGATGCGATTTTTAAACTGGCGATAATAATTGACACACACAATACCTTGATACCCTGAAAATTATTTAACACTATGTAAAATATTTATAAAATACAGTGAAAAAATTGAATGCCTATACCTTAATATATTATAAATATTTAATTCAGCTTATTAGCACTCAAAAATTTAAAATTAAAATAACACTAGGTGTGTACCTAAATAAACAAATTGTTAATAATGCATATACATATCCTACTAATATTATGAACGCGAAAGTTTGTTTGGATGTTTGTTACTCTTTCACGTAAAAACTAATGAATGGATTTAGATGAAATTCGGCATACACATAATTTATAACCGGGAATAACACATAGGATACTTTTTATTCAGATATTCCCACGGGAACGGGAACCAAAAGGTGAAACCGGGAACCACGCGGGTGAAACCGCGAGTGGCCACTAGATATGCATATGCTTAGGTATATTATATAGTATTCATAGAATGTTTATTGACATTTTTAATTCCAAGGTTAAAAACTGCACGTATGTTCGTGGTGTTTATTTTATTTATCAATTAAAGTTTATGGCCTAAAACAACTAGTTGTTTTGTTGTTGTTGAAACAGCTGTACCTAGGTACAGCTGTTTCGTTTTGGACACTACTTATTAATATTATTTTAAACTTGATTGATTGTGAGACTGACCCAGCTAAAATGGGATTCCATACTTTAGTAAAATACGTACATATTCTGTGGTAAAATAAATACAAGTAAATCTGTATCTATAAAGCGTAACAATAATAATTCAATGTTTTATTGGCATGAATTTTTTTACGGAAGGATTCTCGTGAAATCGTAGAACTCACATGGTTAGTCATACGTTTTCGAGAAACTTTGATTTTGTTATTTTTACCGCTTTTCTTGGGTCAGACATACTGTAGGAAAACATGTTTAAGATTTTATTTTATGACTAGGTTTTTTATGACGTAGGTCTATGGTTCCAGACTAGTCTAAAATGTCATTTTATTTAACCCGTTGTTTGTTTAGTTTTGAACAATGGAAGATAATGGTCACAATAAAAGTTTAGGTCAATAGTATTTAATTAGGAAGACGTACAGACACAATTTAGTGAAGGTACCTAATTTTGTTGACAACATAACTTTGTATAGTCGGCAGCGTAACTCGAAGATCAGTCATGATCAAAATCAGAATAGGTTTTAAAATCAATGATTCGTTACTACATATTAAGTGTGTATACTATGTAGAATAGAATAGAACAGAAAAACGTTTATTGGGTACCAGTACATATACAAAAAAGAAAATTAAATAAAAACAATGAAATTAAACTAAAAAAAAATAAACACCAACTTTTTGTGATGTTTGACAAAATAAATAGTAAGTAATATGTTATAGTTATATTCATCTTTTGTTTTATTTATAACTAGCTGACCCGGCGGACTTCGTACTTACCACTTTGACATTGACAGTTCCTATGACAACGAAACAAACAAATCGTTAAATAGTTTGTCTGAGTGGTAGAGCCACGCTGCGTTGCAGCACGAAATGGGCCGGCTCGCCCGGCGTAATACCACCCTCTCACAGAATATCGGCGTGAAACAACGGCACTCGGTGCTGTTGTGTTTTGTCCGGTGAGTGAAAGTACCGGAGGCCCATCTCTCACCCCTCCCCCCTCCCAATTCCTACTCCCTCCTCAAGATCCAACTCCTTCCTCAAGTTGGCAACGCATCTGCGATAACTTTGGTTTTGCGGGTGTCCATGGGCGGCGGTGATAACTTTCCATCAGGTGACCCGCTCGCTCGTTTGCCTCCTTTTAACATAAAAAAAAAAAAAAAACAAACACACAAACTTAATTTTTTTAATTATAAGTACCCTATGTATTTGATTATACTTGATAATGTGTACTCAATTTCATGATGATCGGTTGAATATTGTACACGTGAAAGCGTATCAAACAACAACAAACAAACTCACTTTCGCATTTATAATACTAGCGGCCGCTCGCGGTTTCACCCGCGTGGTTCCCGTTCCCGTGGGAATATCGGGATAAAAAGTACTTTATGTTTTAATCCAGGTTATAAAGTATCTGTATGCCGAATTTCATCCAAATCCATTTATCTGTTGCAGCGTGAAGAAGCAACAAACATACACACATACACACGAACTTTCGCATTTATAATATAAGTAGTGTGATTGATTACTAGTTAGAATGGTAGATTTTGATCACAATTTTTTGCTGTTGACTGTACCCGCATTATAAATAAATGCAAACGCTCGATTAACCTTGACATCTCTTCTAATTTTGCTCAGTACTCTTAAAATAACTTCAGATGTCGCTTTTTATTCATTTTCCTTGTTATTCAAATATAAATAGGACAATGTTATACATTTATCGCGTAGGATCAGCCGCCTTATGAGCGTTTACGCCGCACACTAGCGTAGAGCCGTTGGTCTCGGCTGCATTAGCAGTCGTTAACAACCACCAATCCGCACTGGGCTCGCATGGTGGTTTAGCCCGTTCTATCCATACATAGGGAAGGCTCGTGCCCCAGCAGCGGGGACTGGGGACATATTAAAGGTGTGCTGATGAGGATACACAAAAAAAATGTCAAGTAGGTAAAAGGTGCCTCTTTTTCTACATAGCATGGCAAATGACTCCATTTCACCTGATGTTAAGTGAATACGGAATCCAGATGCGACGACAACTGTGCAGCGTGAAAACAACGCAGCGTCAGTTAACCTCACTCTGCCGGCCCACAAGGTGCCTCTTCACGCCTCGTTTGAAGGTCGTCGTTTTATTTTGATTTGTCTTATTTTATTTTAATTTGATTTGTATTTATTTTATTTTGATTTTATTTTTGATTATTATTTATTTTTTGTTTTTGTTTTGAAAATTTTGAAAATGATGTTATTTTATTTTATTTTATTTTATTTTTGTATTGATTTTATTTCATTATTATTGAATTTATTTGATGTTGATATATTATAATAATCTTACTAACTTAGTTTAAGAAACATTGTTACTAACACTCTATGGACCATGTGTCTGAAATAAATTGTTTATTATTATTATAATATTAATAGGATTGTTTTTGCAATGTATTCGGGTTTCTGTATGCTTTGCTCTCTGTAATAAATAATCGGAATTATGTTAAGTTACTTAAAGTTGCCGACAAGACAAAGATGACTAAGAGTGGTTAAAACCACCACTTTTTTATTGAATCCCGGATCCCGGAAATAGTTTTACTTCTTAATAGTCTGTACTAATATGAAATTACTCGTATTTCTGTATTTTACAGCATTTCCAACGTCCGTATATTAAAAATATGATTTTTAATTGAAAACGTAAATTAGTATAAACTAGTGGTCGCCCAAATTCGCCCTCCGGTCCATTACACCTTAATCTCAAAATGCTTGATATCGGTACGACACAATCTCACAATGACTAAAACCAATAAGACTAATTTTCAAAATAGCTTTGTTGACCGTAATTTTATTAAGGCTGCCCGGATTGTATCTTAAGCAACGAAAAATTAAAAAAGATAGAATGTGAGTTTGGATTGGCATTGACAGATATCGGCCGCTCCTCTTCCATTTTTGAAATTTTTGAAAAGAGTATTATGCGTGTGTGTCAAATACATGGTAGTGTGTGTAATGTTTGTTTTATTGATTTAATGTATTTTTATGCATAATTTAAAAGAATATTAACATTCGGATAACCTTCTCTATATAAACTATAAGTGTTCGAAATTTCATACTGCTCCGTCCGCGCAATTTTCGTAAAAAGGGGTACAAAGTTTTTGCTTCACGTATTAATATAGATAAGTCTCAGTTAGTTCGATTAAATGAATGAATTTCTTTGTTTCTTAAACACGGTATATTAATAGAATGTCATACAATCATAGTTAGTTAGTTTAGTTTTGCATTTACCCTATAACTACTGTTTGTTTGGTGGTACATGTTTTTGTTGACAGCCCAATAAATAAATAAATAAATAAATAGTTCCGCGTATTTTGACAGAAGCGGTGCAGAAAAAAATGTACTATTATGACAAATAAAGATAACAATGTCACAATAATTTCATTAAAATTAACATAAATAAATGTGAGAATTAAATTATGTACTTAATAATAAAACAATCCATAAAAAATAACAAACAAACAGAATAACATTATCTATTAATAGAAAACAAACAAGATGCAAATATTATTAAGAGAAATTAAAATGTATCAGGCATTCATTTATCGTTTAATGGTGGATTTATTAACCGTTATGTATTCGTGAGCGTGCATGAATGTTGGCAATTGAAACAAAACAGTGCAACGTCACTTTTCAAATTCTCTCAAGAAGTCCGCCCGAGGACTTATCGTCCCGAGGTCTTACTGAAAATCTACTGAAGAATTATTACATAGTAGCGCAGAAAGAGGTTATGTACTTTTAAATGCTGATATGGGTATGTAGCGTCTAGGCGTCTCTAGCGTGATACCTCCAGAATCATACCGTCGAAATACATGTGGAAAACTATTTTATAGAACCGGAACTGTGATCAATGTTACAAATAAATATTAGTAATAAATAAATTATATTATATTTTTATTTAATAAATGATTAAAAAATACCCCGTAACTAGATTTAATATTTAGCGAGCTAGACAAACAATGGTGACCCAGCACTGGTCCATCAAAGACTTTATATTCTTAAACTACATTTCCTTATTAACCATTTATCTATTGATAGACTAATCAAACCGGTTGCACAGACGACATCTATAGCTTAAGTAGATCGTCAATGTTGAATCCAATAAAAATCTATTAGAATAGTCTCATGTCATAGATCATGTTCACCTGCATGCCTCCATCTAGCCTATGCTTACATCCTTGATTATAATCGAATTGATATTCTATTGAATGGTATTTAGTTTGAATTCTTATTGTAATTGTATTTAATTCATCTAATTTTAATTAAATTTGACATAACTTGATTTTAATTATGATGTAAATTATATTATGCACTAACATAGCTCTTAAATTCCATTGTTATTATATTACTAGATACGGTAGGTATTTAATGAATTAATTAAAACAAACGACAACTGAAGTGGGACTAAACTTAAGTCTGTTGCTCTTATTTCAAACAGGGGTCCCGCGACTAGCAAAAACGAAAGACTCATAAGTGCATCAGGAGATGACGGGAAAGCTGGATTAATAGCATTGGATTGGATTAATAACATGTAGCCCTGAAATAGCCCAAGCTATTTCAGGGCTATATGTTTTTAGAAGAATTACGGCATTTTCAGCTTCACCGGCTTTTTGTGGGAGCAGCGAGAAACTGGGGAAAGGGTTCCTCAAGCCGTTTGAAACGAAGCACCGTCAGTGGTTTTTTAGAGAGAGCGGCATCACGCACTATTGCGTGTTCCCGTGCCCTACTAGATTCACCGAGGGGTTCGGATCGGGTCGGGAGCGGAACAACCCGAGGGCGCCTCTAAGGGCTAGGACCAACCCTTTGGTTGTGGGGGTGGAGAGAAGCGTCCAGGTCTTTACCTGGTATAGAGCGCGTGTGAACCGGTTCGTCTTACCCTTGTACTACGAGTACGGTGTCTTGGGCATAAACTAGTGAGCATGTTTAGTGTAATCTGTAAATGTGTAGTGGCATTTAGAGGATCGGGCGGGGTGGTACGAGGTGGTCCAGGATGGGGACGAGTGAAGACGCAGAGGGGAGGCATTTGCCCAGCAGTGGGACACAATATGGGATACTTTATAAAACGAAAGAAAGTGGAATGCGTCAAGAGGGCTGTGCAGTGCGAACATAGTGGCATATAAGTAATAACTAAATATATTTAGGTTTTGTGTGTTTAATTATTATAGAAGCTGCGTGAAATTCGCGTGTGTAAACTTACCAGACTTACACCAACAAGATTGTTATCAAATTTATTTAGATTTAATTGGCTAGGGCCTTCATTAATTACAAGCTGCCACGACAATCACGAACCTGCTGAAACATTTTAATGTTTTAGTCCATTTTTGTACGAAAACAATTTTGCTTGTATTTGTGTTAATTTTGTTGGTTGTAAATAAAATAAATAAATAAATGTATTAAAGAATTTGTTGCTCCTTTTAACGCATCATCGCGTTATAATTATAATATAATTGTTTTGCCAAGTCTGATGTGTTATTATGTGCCTCTATGATACAAGTAAAGCCTTAGGGTTAGCAACTCTCATACCATAGGCAGGTACTAACAGGTATTGTTTTAACAAAACACTTTTACACGAATTTTACTCTCGTTTTATTTTTACTAATTATTTATCCTGACCCAGAGGTCCCGTAAAAAGTGTTTTGCGAATGGCTTTGCATGCTTGGTTAAGTAGTCAAATAAATAAACACGCTTGAAATAGTAAATGAATTTAAGACTTATCGGAGTACTACGGATATTGTGGGTGGAGAAGGACAAAGATAACAAACATTGTTATTTAAGAGATTAGTTTGAAGCGCCTAGTATTTTGAGAGTAGCAATTGATATCAATACGCGTTTATGTGGTTTTGCTGCTATACGCTGGCAGGCGTTGATAAGCACAAGTATTCAATAAACACTTTATTTGATACTTCATAATTATAATACACACCTACATATAATCAATTATATAAACATAATTTGTTTATTGATTTTATTATACCAATAAGGATTTTTAGAGAGACTTTTTAACCGATCGAATTTGACACAAGTGAATGGAAGTGAACATCTCAGCTGCGGTCTATGGTTATTATACTACATGTCTCAGGTTCAACGTTCAGCGGGGGGTAATAATATTATTGTACTCGGTTTGTTCGGTAGGTAATGGTGATTGCTTTGGGTCTACGCCTTGGTTAGTAGCCACCACCATCATCTTATCTAAGTCTGCCGTCATAGTAACAACAGCTATTAGTAGCAATGCTGTGTTCCGGCAGTTTAAGATAAGACAGCCAGATAAACCAGTTAGATGCGCAGTTCTTTATTGAGGATTCCGGGAAAAATGCACAACCAACGCCGCATTTGGAACGGGGCCGAAAAAAACTAAACACAAAAGTACAAAACTAAAGAAACCTAATCCATTGTCGACAAAGTACCTGCTTACAGTACAGTGAGCAGCAAAAGTCGTTGAACACAAGCTCTGTTTTACTAACTTAATAATCTCACAGGCGCTAGGCGTACGTGAACTTGAAAGAAACTTGAGTGAAACTACGTTAGTGTTTTAAAACAAATGAATGAATGAATAAATATACAACCACGTGAAAAAAAACTTAACTACTTACAATTAAAATTATTTCCTTGTTCAGAGGAGTTTCATTTCATTCGCCATTCGATCACGTTAAAGAAAACTCAAATTTGTATGGCAAAACTGGCACTAGGAGTGCCTTTCCATAGTGTGTGGTGTACTCTGATCAAATGCCAATTAAAACTCGCACTAGGCACCCTGGTGTAACGTCTGTATCTGCAGCGTTATTCTCTAAGCAAAACAGCGTCGAACTCGACGTTGAACTCGCTCATAACTTGCAAACGAATTTTAACCTACTTTTAAATAATAATAAAGTCTACATTCCTTTACAAGTTATGAGTGAGTTCAATGTCGAGGTCGACGCTGTTTTGCTTAGAGAATAGCACTGCTGTACTCTATATACCACACTACTATCTGGATAGAAGCTCTTTTTTTTAAATATTTTACGGGTAAGCACAGTGCCTTGATCTCACCTAATGTAAAGTGATGATAAGGCCAATGATGGAAGCGCGCACTTCACCCGGGAACCTCAACTAGTGAGGCACTGGCTCTTTTCCGGAAAAGTGTTTTTTTTCTTTATATTTATATAAAAGAAGTTTTTCCCAATTTGACGGGTATTCTAAAAGTTCAATAGTGCAACCCAATCCCATATAAAACACCAAAGTTAACCTTCGTTTTTATCACCACATTTGCTCGTTTAAGATCAAAGTAAATTTTTAAAATGTTTGTTTATATAACTTAACGCTTATTCACTAACATTTACAAGGACGATAAGATTAAGCACAATAAGTTGACCTCACCTTGAGTCACCTAAGATTTTGTGTTTCCTTACATAATTTTATCTTAGCAATAGTATTGATGAATATTTTTTTAAATCTTATCTTGAGTAGTGCCACCAGTTCCTCTCCGTGCTTCGGAAGGCACGTAAAGCCGTTGGTCCCGGCTGCATAGCAAGCGTTAACTACCACCGCACCGTACTGGGCCCGCGTGGTGGTTTATAGCCCGTTCTCCCTATCCATCTATAGGGAAGGCTCCAACAGTGAGGACATAAAATGGGCTGATGATGACGATGAATGGATGTTATAAGAAAGTAAATAAATTACAAAAACACAAATGTTGAAAAAAAATCCACGAGCAGGATTTGAACCTGCACCCTACTGACATACCGGGTCAGGTGCTCTCCCAATTGAGCTATCGTGGTTCTAACCATCCCGCCGAAATTATTCAACACTATTTACTTTTTACTTTGAAAGCCAAAGGCGTCCATTCAATGTCAACAACTACCGTCATTAACATCCGATCATAATATTTTTACAAATTTTAAAGATCAGTTTAGAAGTAGGCAAGCTATTTATAAAATGTTTTTGTTTTGTTTATATAAATTTTTTTTAAGTAAATAAATATTAAATAATCCTAACCTACCTAACCAGGCCCCGCCCTTGCTGGTTAGGTAACAATATTGGACATACAATTTGACTTTATTACATAGCCCGGATTTGTGATCGAATATCAACCCACATTTGGCATGCGTGGTGATAAGGTAATACGAGTACGATCCCAGATTAAGCAAAAAATATTATCCTCAGTTCTCCCTATCCATCCTTAAGGAAGACTCGTGCCCATAAAAATGAGCTGATGATGATGATGATGATGATTATCCTCAGTTTAGTAAATAAAATTTACAGTCAGATTGTTCTTTGCACCAGGTTTTAAATTATACA
This sequence comes from Eudonia lacustrata, assembly GCA_947562085.1. Classification (NCBI taxonomy): domain Eukaryota; kingdom Metazoa; phylum Arthropoda; class Insecta; order Lepidoptera; family Crambidae; genus Eudonia; species Eudonia lacustrata. Next base: position 19,464,593 of record OX387318.1, on the reverse strand, counting down.
ATATCATAGAAAGACTTAAATTATATCTTACGTTTTTTTTTATAACAACACATTAATAATGTGTTTTTCACACCACCTGCTCGACAATGCCTCATTATATATCATGCAAACCTTAATCAAAGTAAATCATTATAGCCCTTGTCTTTTGCCGGGGTGTAATGTTGTACTGAATTTCATTATAACCCGCCGGGCAGTAATGTGATTCTCACTTCTCTTAGTTCTTATTGTTATGCATTTAAAGTCTAATTTCGTCAAAATCGCGCGGCGCGCGGCTTCTGCAGCTGCTGGTGGCCGACGGCGAGGAGGTGGACGGCGGCGCGCGCCGCGCCTCATTTATTTGAAAATCGAACTTATTCGAAAATCGAGCTGGCCACGCCACGGCAAGCCAAACGAAAAAAAATCAATACTTAAAACAAAAGCCGCGAGTATTTCAATACGGTGCAATCAGTATCAGACAAAACTGCAAAAGAACATAGAATAAAACATTAAGAAAATGTCGAGTGACGAAAGTGATTTAACTCCGGAGTCCATTAAACTAGACGCCTTAAGTATTGTTAATAACCTACTACCAGAGAAGTCGAAGGAAAAATACTTGAAAGCTTACGACGATTTCCACAAATGGAAAACTGCAAAAGGCGCAAAGTCTGTGTCGGAGTCAGTGCTTCTTGTTTATTTCGAGTATTTATCGTGTACAAAGAAGTCCAGCAGCCTGTGGTGTATCTATTCGATGCTCAGGTTAACAATAAGCATCAAACACGACATTAAGATAAATACATATAGCAAGTTATTGGCATTTTTAAAGAGGAAATCAGATGGTCATCGAGCAAAGAAGTCAAAAGTATTGACAGCGCAAGATGTGGAAACTTTTCTGAATGAGGCTCCTGATCACAGCTTTCTGGCCATGAAAGTAAGTATGAGTACTGCCTACTTTTTAGTTACATTTCTAGTACCTACCTATAATAGCTCTATAAAATAGTTAATGAATAAAAGGGTATTTAAATGGCACACATTTAAAAAATACACATTCTAAGGTTTTGTCGCAAGCTTTTTTTATAATATAAAGGTCAAAAAATGTAGTAGTGTATCTATCTATTTACTCACAATCCTATTTTTTGTTACAGGTAGCCTTGATTTTTGGAGTGAATGGCGCATGTCGTGGAAATGAACTCGTAAACATAAAAGTCAATGATATCAAAAAACATGCAGATTTATTGCTAATTAACTTACCAGATACCAAAACAAATAGAGAACGTTCGTTCATAGTTCGTGAAGATTATGCAAGAATTGTTGAAAAGTACCAAGCTCTGCGCCCCTCTAATATAAACGCCAACCGATTTTTTATCGGTTACAGTAATGGCAAATGCACCAGGCAAGTCATTGGCAAGAATAAAATCAGCGCCACGCCAAAAGAAATTGCAAAATACCTCAAATTGCAAAATCCCGAGCCCTATACGGGTCATTGTTTGAGGAGAACATCGGCAAGTCTGTTGGCAGATTCAGGAGCAGATATGGCCCAGATAAAACGTCATGGTGGCTGGAAATCCGATGCAGTAGCGGAGGGCTACATAGAGAATTCCATACAAAACAAAAACAAGATAAGGTGTCGTATTGGTGACAACATTCATCTGAAAACTACGTCCATTATTGATGATCCTTGGAAATCTTTGCCACCACAGCCATCTAGCTCAAAATATATCCCGTCAAGACCACTGCCTCAAGCACCACCTTCCCCAACCTTTACTGTGCCAAACGACCCTCACACGCAAGGTTCTGATGTATTGGGTGCTGCTACTCAAATAAATTCCACCTCAACTAACATAAGCGTACCAAAAAATATAACCATATCTTTACATAACTGGACTAATGTATCAAACATCAATTTTAATTTTTAAATTACTTTTTATTGTTATTTACTGTGCCAATTATATAAAATTAGTAATGAAAATAGTAAATGTTTATATAATTTTTAACGCAAATTTTTATTTTTTTATGAAAATAGTATTTTAATAAATAAAATACTTTTTCTAGTAGCCTTGGTTTTTATTGTCTCGCAAAAGGTGAGAAAAGTAGAGTATACTCTTCAGGGATAAAACTGATTTTGCCTTGGGCGCGCTTAAATCCTTCACTGCTCTCAGGACTCCATTTTAATTCCCTCGCTTCGCTCGGGAATCAACTCAAAACTCCCTCGCTACGCTCGGGAGTTAAATCTGGAGTCCTTCGTTACGCTCAGGATTCAAATATCGCGCCCGTGACATAATACAGTGCTTTATCCCCTTGGTGTACAATCTACTATTGCGTTAATCCCACCTAGTTACCATCAGGCCAAAAATGGAAGCGCACTTCAACTGTAACCCTCAACTACCGAGGGACTGGCTATCTTATCTAACACAACTGTAACACGCTACGAACGTTGTTGTTATGGCGACGAAAGAGATACCTAGATAAAATGAAATATATTAAAATAAGTTTTGGATAAGCTAGATTTAAGTTACTCGATACATTACATTAGAAGAATAAGAATGAGAATAAGAATAATTTATTTAAACAAGTAACATTACAACCGCATATTTAAAACTATATAACAAAAACAGATAAACTTGTAGCTTGGCTATAATGCAAAAGTAAAGCAAAAAAAGTGAATCCCACACTAGGAAATCTTGAATTGTGGGCTTCCTAAGCCATAAAGCAAGCGGTAAGCGACAAAACAAAGCAGATAAAAATAAATGATAATAATAATATAATTAGACTTATATAATTACTGTCTATCTATGTCTATGTATGTCTGTCTATGTGTGTTTTTGAATGAGACTGTTTTAGAAGAGCGGGGCCTCGAAACAGGCATTTTAGAATGCCTACTAGGATGGTCCAATCACTGTTTAAGTATAGTTAAAGTTACTTTGATAGACTGTAATAAACGATTTGTTAGGTGTATTTTCCGATATTTTTATTTTCTTGTATAAAAAATTTCGATCGTCTTTTTTCACTGTAGACAAATTTCCGAACGCCTTATTTCCCATAGACTCATTTTCTGATATATTTATTTTCTTGTATAAATATTTCCGAACGCCTTCTTTCCCTCGATTTTTGATTTTTTTATTTGATTTGATTATCGCAAACTGCTATGTATAGATACCTCTTTTCTGTGTTCTGATATCATAGACATTATATCATATCATCATCATATCAACCTTTATACCCGACATATTGGGTCCTTACCTAAGAGCATTAAACCAGTCCTTACCTATGAAAATGACGTATTTTTCTCACTTATTACTCGTAATACTTCTAAAAGTCAATACCGGTTGTTAATATTATTATACACCTTTAATTAGGACCATGTTTCTTAGGCTTCAGTAATAACAATGATTATTAATGTTGTGTCTTTATCGCCCAATTATTTTTTTAAATTGACTCCTTTTTTGTTCGCGGAATTGTCCTTTTGTTTCATTGTAGCTTTGAAGGGGCTTGATTTTTTTTTCTTTTTAATGTCTGCTAAATTTAGCTAGTGAAACAAAGACACTACTCTACAACTTTTATAGTGTTAACATAAACAGATGCTAAGAAAATTTAAAAAACGTTAGTATGAAAAATAAAATTTTATAAAAAATCTTCTTACAAAATGTAAATTTCTTAGGTAAGGACCTAATCTATATAAATAAAAATGAATCGCTAAATGTGTTGCTAATCGCAAAACTCGAGAACGGCTGAACCAATTTAGCTGATTTTTTTTGTGTTGTGTTTGATGAAGTCTGAGGAAGGTTGAGAAGGTTCTTAAGGAGAGAAATACGTAAAAGATAAAAACGTAAAAGAAAAATAGTAAAAACAACAATTTTCTTTTTCCATACAAACCACTCTCTACTGGACCGATTTTAAAAAATATTTCATCATTAGAATACTACATTAACGCTGTGTTACATAGGCTGTATCAAAAAAAACCACCCGTGCGAAGCCGGGACGGGCCGCTAGTATAAAATAAAACCGTTGGTTAAAATGTAACGCGAAAGTTTGAAAGTGTAAAAAAAATCTTCTGGAACTAAACAAGGACTTCATTCCTAGTAGTAACAATTAGTCAATAATGTTTACTATCCGACAGCTGGACAACGGTCACTCTGCCACCACCGAGGCGTAAATAAACTAAAACATTTTAATATGTGTCGCAATGTTCAACCTATTGCTGTAACAAAGTTTTATAAATTTATATTTATACTGACGTTAATAAAATATTGAATAAATTATTTTCTATTTGTGGTGTCGATGTCGACGTCAGACATTTCGATCTAGTTCGTTTCTGACGAAGTGTGCATAATTAGCACCTAGGACGTGTTTAGTAGGAGCTTGAAGGCGCCAAAAGTTTGCGTGAGTACTTACGTGAGTTTTGATTACTATCCGTACCATTAATTCAATTATGTTTACGAAAAAAATTAATAAAAAAATTAATATCGGCGTGAAACAACGGCACTCGTCGTTGCTGTTGTGTTTCGTCCGGTGAGTGAAAGTACCGGAGGCCCATCTCTCACCCCTCCCCCCAATCCTAACTCCTCCCAATTCCTACTCCCTCTTCAAGATCCAACTCCTTCCTCAAGGTCGGCAACGCGTCTGCGATTACTTTGGTTTTGCGGCTGTCCATGGGCGGCGGTGATTGCTTTCCATCAGGTGACCCGCCTGCTCGTTTGGCTCCTTTTAACATTAAAAAAAAAATAGTATGGCTGTGCTTCGTGAAATACTTTAGGTGTGCTTCGTTTGGGTGTGCTTCGTGGAATACCTCGAATTTTTTAACTCATATCTATGTTAATTTTACTTCTTAGTTTTAAGTGCTAATTGCTACACTTAAGCTGAATTAAATATTTATAAAGTATAGTGAAAAATTTAAATGCCTACCCGACCCAGCCAGGAACCGAACCTGGGTCTTCCGCAATCCGGGCTGCTGCACCGACCATTATGCTACCGGAAAGGTTGTCTTGGTCGTTTTCATTGCTTTGATTTTTGACTGCTTTTTAGCGGCAGCAGTGCCATCTATCCAACGGTTATTGCAACCGATTGGCTATACTCCAGCTATACAATTGAACTTCTCTATGTCCCTAGAGTCGTAGGAGGCGCTGCTTCAACGCCATACTAGTTTTCGTTCTCGTTAACGTTATCGAATGACAAATGAAACTTACACTAGGCAGCGCCTAGTAGGCACCCTCTGACAAAAGAAAATGTGAATTGCAAAATTTTTACTCTTCTCTATGTCGCCAGGAGGCGCTGCTTCAATGTCACACTAATTCTCGAAAGGCTCGGAACCGGTTTGAAAAATAACGGTTAAATAATGTTCTACATCGTTTTCCGCAATAACGTTCCATTCGAAGCGAAACCGAAATCCATTTCGGTCTTTAACCGAAATAAACCGGTATACGAGCCGAGCGCGCGACCCGCCCGCATCCGCCTCAAACCTGCAGCGACAAGTATGAATGCGCGGGTACTTTCCGATGTCTACTTACTTCCCTCTCCACACGATATAAACCGGTATTAACCGACAAAGAACGCAAACGTTACGTTTGCGAAAACTTTATTGTAAAAATAACGTTCTCGAAACCGACTTCAAAGAACGGAAACGAAATTATTTTGTTTGTACATAAGTACTTAGGGCGATAACAGTTTGAAAATTTAACCGGTTTCCGAGCCTGGCCTTCTGGTACCTAATGCGAGTTTAATTTGCAATTCGATCGCGTTAACGAAAACATTCGATCCGGACGCCTCGGAGAATCTAGTAGGGAATAGAGACACAATTGCGTGATGCTATTTGCCTCTAAAAACCTTCAGTATATCCAATCACTACGGGGCTTGAGGATCCTTTAGCGTCTCAGTTGTTCTTAAACCAGACACAATAGAAATTCAATTGTTCTATGGCACTATGGTTATTTTGGGCGTCCAAGTATGTTAGTACTTATTACTCGCCGCCCCTAAAAGTCCGGTTATGCTGTCAAAGAGCAGTTAGCTAAGAGAAAATAGTTTTTTTTATATTTTTTGTAACGCAAAATACTGTTTTTTGTATGTAGGTAATCCAATAAATAAATAAATCAATGAAAATAAAGCCATCGGCAGCTAACAACAATTTTTTTTCCAAAAAAAGTAATCGAAAACGTTATTTATTATGTAGGCAGAGGCGGATTATCCATAAGGCAAACTAGGCATGTGTCTAGGGACGCGCGGGTACAAAGGGGCGCGCGGGCGGAATTGTAAAATAAAGAAAAAATATACAATATACTTAACATAAAATTAATTGCGCCAGTAAGTAAGCCACCTACTTAGACAATAAAAACTATTATTTTTGCTTTCAACCTCAATTTGCTTCAATTTATAACAAAAGATAAATTTAACGGATGGGACTGACTAATCTTACGCCTACAAACAACCTTGTTGATGGTACATGATCTCCATGACGATGTTATTGACAATTTCGCAAGACAAGAATGTAGGCGCCGAAATTTTTATTTTATTTTATAGTTTGTCAGTAAAGCTGTAAGAACAAGTTAATCAAAATTAGCAACTTTATAGGCGAGCGAAAAAGCTGCTAAATTTTACATAAGTAGGTAGGTACATACCATTATAATTACATTTTTTACTTTAAATAATTAAATTATTTCCAATTATATCTAACTTTAAGTTACCAGAGTGCCTTTAAGTTCACTTTAAGTATACACACAAAAATTCAGATAGTGTTGAAATTTTAACCCTGTATCAGTGTATGGTAAAATCGGAAGGTGCCAACTCGCGCGCAGTCGCCACTTCCACACATGCCAGTTGACGAATAAGTCTAAATATATAACTCTTAACTTGATTTCTTTTTATTAACCAAGTATTAATAAATTCTTAAAATTAATTAAAGCGCCAGACAATTATTATTCACGACGTCGTTCGTTTCCCAAATTTGCCCGACCGAGAAAGAAATCCGGGACCTTCCGCGCTTACGGCAGTAACTATAATATATTAAAGTTAGTTAATTATTACGACTGGCGTGTAAAGCCAAATATTATTAAATAGAGAATTTCATAATTTTCGGGTTTACATGCCAGTCGTAGCTTAAGAGCGCCAATGAAAAATAAAACTTATCTAGTAAGTATTAGAGATAGAAAATCAAATTATGCTCAACAAACTATCTATTATATTTAAAAGTTAAAAGTGGCCGTAACGTCTTATTTAACTAAACCATAACATGTGAGGTGTTCATTAGGTGACGTAAAAATGCTTGTTGAGCATAATTTGATTTTCTATCTCTAATTACTAGATATGTTTTTTTTTTCATTAGTGGCGCTAGTGTGCGGCCTAAACGCTCTTAAAGCTTTAAAATATTGTAAAGCGAAATCGTAAGATCTGTCTGTCCGACAATATCGATCTCACGTAAACTCATGCTCTTTTTTCCTTGCCCCCCATCTCACCGCGCCTTCCTAAGGGGCGGTACATCGGTTTCGGTAAAACTATAGTACGAGTTAAGAATTTTCAATATAGGGGCGCAGATGAGATACTTGCCTACGGCGCTCTCAACGTTTAATCCGCCTCTGTATGTAGGTAAAGCATCAAAGAAGCCCCTCCTGGTAACAAACGAGGAGAGTAAAACATCTCAAACTGGTTGGGTTCGTGCAACTTTCAAAATAGGTACTGTAGTGATCAGGACTGCTTGGAGGCGCGGACCTACTGGCAGCCGTCGCGTTCTGCCTTCTTGTATTTAAAATACGACGACACGCGGTGAAAAACAAAAGAAGAGGACTTGGACTTCAACCGCGGGAACGGCAACATTCTATTAATTATTAAGTTCATGTTTTTCTGAATACCATATAATATTAATCTATTAAGGTGTCTCATTCTATCTTACGCCCCCAAATATAAAGAGACGCCTTGCGTTATAAGTGAGGGCCTCTCTGGTCCTTACAGTACCAAGGATGGGTGACCAATTTTAAATAGGTAGGTATGTACCAATGTCTTGAATTCTCGTTGATCTCGGTGGTTATATTCACCTAACCTTCTTTTTTTGGAGGGAGTTTGCCGATTGCCTCAAACGGCATTCAGCTTCACCCGGCTTTTTTGGGGGCGGCGAGAAACTTAAAGGGTTCCTCAAGCCGTGTGAAACGAATCACCTTCGGAAGTTTTTTAGAGGGAACGGCATCACGCACTGAGGCGTGTCTCCGTGCCCTACTAGATTCTCCGAGGGGTTCGGATCGGGTCGGATCGGAAACCTCTAACCCGCATTAAGTTAGCATAAAAGAAGTCGTTTATTTTTGTAATTACTTATGGTGTTAACTGTAAGGTATAGATGGATGACAAAAATTATATCCTGTCTGTGAGAGACAGATGCCTGAAGTAGGTTTCAAAGAAACTTGATTTACATGTCACCATGGTGGGTCATCAGCATCACAGTCATCAGTGTCATCACCCAATAAGAAGTTCACGCCCTTATACAGGGTCACTTTTTTATCACCGTCCAAACCTTCTGAGATGACTCCCGTGATACAAACGAACAACTCTTACTATTGGACCAACTCCCTAACTCGAAAATAAAATTCAGCTGTTCCATACAAAACATCAATATTCATTCGACCAAAATGTATGGAACAGCTGAATTTTATTTTCGAGTTAGGGAGTTGGTCCTATCCTATATAGTAAGAGTTGTTCGTTTGTATCACGGGAGTGACGGTTTGGGCGGTGATTAAGAAAGTCAACCTTACATAATTATGATGTTGATGGTGATAGATAACATATTGTTTACAGCAAAATTATCATCGTCTTCACCAGCTCACTTCATGTCCCCACTGCTGGGACACGAGCCTTCCCTTTGGTTGGATATGGGAGAACGGACCATCCATGCGGGCCCAATGGTCGATTTGGCGGATTGGTGGTTGTTAACGACTGCTAACGCAACCGAGACCAACGACGGTTTTACGTGCCGTCCGAAGCACGGAAGAACTCGAGAGGATATATTATTTATTGGTTACCCATCCGATGACCGGCCTTTGCGAAAGTTGCTTATCTGTATCAATCGCAGACCGAGCGCGTTAACCACTGCGCACTCGAGCTCATCAACAGTTAAATACTTATGTTATTTTTATCTCCGTGTTAATCGATCTAAATTCGAGTAAACTAAGTAAATGTAAATAACTAATCGAATATCCTTCGTTTGTCCACTGTCCATTGATTACTAGTGCCATTAACAAAAACCTGTGTGAGTCACTGAGACGACTTGAGATGGGACGCGACGCGCAAGGCGCAACAGCTCAACGCAAAAGTTGAACCAGTATAATCGCGGATCTCAAAAAGGCTGGACGCGCGATCGGCCATCTTTTGTTTTCGTTAACAGTAAATAAAAAAGTTTTTATTCTTTATTTTTATTAATAAGTGGTATGAATACTCCTTCGAACTTTTGAGTTGTCGTTGTTGTAAAAAAGTTACTTTGTTCTGTTTTGAATTTCGAATGTTTATGGAATGTTGATTTTATTTTATTGCTGGTTTTTGATGTTGTGTTGTTGTTTGTGACATAAAATTTTCGCGGGAGTCACTCTGGTTTCTAGTTGGAAACTTTGGTATACCGAGATATATATTTTTTATATTTTAATACTTGTACGGTGGATAACAAAAATATAATTTAATAAATGACAAATAGTAATAAAAGAAAATAATCTGATTGATACTTCTATCTAATAATAGCAGGTACCTAGGTACTAGTGTGACATTAAGTAGGTAAATACGTATCTTAGATCTCACTTTTTAAATTTCTATAATTAATTAATTATGATTGCGTAAAAGTGGTTCGATTATAAAATTAACCAAATTAATATTATCAATTTATATAATTATAGTAACCTACTTGAGTTACGTATTGAACAAAAAATTTTTTTAATAGTTATTTGATAATGTCACCACAGATTAAAATAATAGCTATGTTACTGCAGATATACCTTGCGTTAGATACCTACCTACGAATAATAATCGTATTTCTTCAATGACTTCTGTAATGCTTTACAAGTGAGTTGCATTAATCCTCATTTGAATATTACGTGAATTCCATAGAATTAAGAATTATCCACCTCGTAGTGTACTGCATCAAACACATTATAATGTAAGTTTATTTATGGAATACATAGGTATAATGCAAGATACAATACAAGTATATAAAACAACTAAACAATATACATGAGACATGACACATTACCAAACGTGACAGATTATTATGAATTGACAAATTTTAGTAAGGACGCAGTTTTAACTTTGTGATCGATTTTTTTTGTTTTTATTTTTTTTCGTTTTTCAAAATTAGAAGGCTATTTTAATAACGTTAATAACAGTTTAAATTTGTGCAGATGAAAAGTATCAAATTTAGAACTTTTCAGAATTATGTAGATGCCTCTTGATTTGAACAATATCACAACTCTTAGCGTTATTTTTTTAAACCCGTTCTTCCACTTTTTGTAGAATTAATTATTCTTAGATATTCGAATAGCTTAAAATTTGTGTTAATTGCGGAGATCCCGAAAAAAAACACAGAAATCTGTATAAAAAGTTTTTAATAACTTTGACACTTACAGTTTTTTTTTATACCGGTTTGCATGCAAGCTTGCTTTATACCTACTCTTTTTAAAAAAACCTAAATCAAACCAGTTTCAAAACCAGCATTAGGTATAAATGGACCGACCCAAGCCTTAAGAGATTTAAATGATTAAGTTTAATTGCTTGAATTCTAAAAAGTTTTAATTTAAATGCCAAATGGTATAAAAAATAATAATTACTCATGTACATTATGACAACTTAACGACTATTAGGGAAGTGTCAATGGGGACTATTATTTCATTTGTGTCTTGCGTGTGTGACCGTTTGCCTGTTACGGAATTCCCTCATTGAGTACCTAGTCATTAATGTATTAGGTACATAATTATTTTTGTTTCTGCTAGTTCTCGCGTGACTCCAGCCGACGAGACCGTGTGACAGTTAAAAAAATATATTTACGCTCCAAGACAGAATTAAAGCACCGTTATTAAAAGTGTCGACAGTAAAAAACCTAGAGATAAATGACAATCGCGATGAATTAAAAAAAGACAAAACAAAATGCTAGCAGCTAGGGTGACCGTGTTGTTGCTCTGCTTTTTCGGGACTCTCTGTGATACCATTGACGTTTGTGATAAAAGTAATAGTGTGAACATTAGTGACGGTACAATATCACCAAACGGTGATTTAGTTACGAAAGAAGTTGTTTATAAGAAGAACGCGTATTACTATGATTCAGAAACGGACAGTTTGCGCGGGTGCAGTTGTAAGGACAAGATATGTGTGAGGAAGTGTTGTCCCTTTGGTGAGGGTTACGACCCTAATGCGAGGGCTTGCTTGCCCGTGGCTGAGGACTTCGCCCCCGCAGTGTGGAACAAGTACAGGAAACTGGAGGGGGTGAAAGCGACGAACATATTCCGTTTCGTTGCCGGGAAAGTGAACTGCACTTTGCCGGAGCTAAGGGTGCGAGTGGGACAGTCGGTGAAACACATTCACATGATTGAGGTAAGAAATAGCTATCTACACTGCGGTGTGACACTGTTTACTCACAAAATACGGAGACCAAATGGTAAGCTTTATACCTACAAACGCGTTCGAGCAACGTACTCATAGACAAAAAAAAAACCTTTCACGTTCACGGAATCTCTCAACAGCTGAGCTTGGACTGTTCCGAGCTGTTCCGTCCGAGATATTTAATCCTTTATTGCACATATAAAACACACATTATACAAGACATATACAAACCCTCTCACAGAATATTTTCGTGAAACAAAGCACTCGTTGCTGTTGTGTTTCGTCCAATGAGTGATAGTACCGGAGGCCCATCTCTCACCCTTCCCCCCTCCCAATTCCTACTCCCTCCTCAAGATCCAACTCCTTCCTCAAGGCCGACAACGCCTCTGCGATTACTTTGGTTTTGCGGGTGTCCATGGGCGGCGGTGATTACTTACCATCAGGTGACCCGCCTGCTCGTTTGCCTCCTTTTTACATAAAAAAGGTGAGCTTATCTCTAGAAGAGATCTCTTTCAGCCAACCCTAGCTGTGGTGTGGAACGAGAGTTTGCGGGACTATTCTACGAACTAATTACTGATGTATATACATACTTAAACTAATAACCATAATGAGATTCCAAGGGTCTATTATGTGCGTTGCTCGAACGGAGAATGGTTTCTTTCAGCAGTCTCGTTATTTTGTTATATAACTTAAACGTTGCCAGAAACAATAATTTTTAGTTAGATCCTGGTGTAATTTTTTAAATTATCACGGTCACCAATATTAGTTGGTATATCTAATTATGTAATTTGAACTTTGTTTTTCTGGACTATGAGTAACAAATGGATATGAGTCAATATTTGGGCTTACGTACTATGTTTCACACGCCATGATTACAGATGAGTGCGGTACATGGATAAAACGAGAAAACTAAAGCACAATAAAAACGTGGTAATTAAATTAATGTCACGTAACAAAGCGTATGGGTGCGTGGTATTTTTTTAAATAAGTAGATAAATATTTTTTATAAATATGATTTTTTTAAATTTAATTTATAGGCTGATTATGAATGATGATGATGAATTTACCGGCATTTAACTACGTATCAGATTAAAGCTTAAAAGTTTATTTTGTTTAAAGAATAAGAAATTAACAAATTAACAATTCCATGTGGTTAAGTACTAACTGTCCAGTAGTTAACAGATGTATTGGGATTGGGTATCGTTTTTCGAGTAGGTTCGAGTCAAACTATGTATTTACATGTGTAGGTTAACAACCGTTTAATACGAAAACACTGATATAAATTCAAAATTCAAATTCAAAAATCATTTATTCAGGAATGTCGCTATGCCATCGGTTCGTAAGTCTACTCTGGGCGGGAGATCTTGCACTGAGAAGAACCGGCAAGAAACTCAACAAGTGTCCAGGCTCTTTTCTCCCTTACAGCGTCAAAAAAATAAAAATTGGAAAATGCCCTATCATAGCAGGACACTTTCCATTACAAATGAACACAAAAAATATAGAAGACAACCACAACATGTAAAAAAATAAACAAATCTAATATATCAAATTTACATCCGGTATATACATTAAGTAATTCACAGTTATTCCTACTTTTTTATGGGATAGCTAGAATATAAACTCTTACTGTTCGGTAATCTAGACTAAAAAATATGCAGCTATTACCTAAATCAGGGATGGGCAAACTACGGCCCGCGGGCCATCTCCGGCCCGTGAATGATCGAAGTCCGGCCCGCGACCATCAAACAAAAATTAAAGTGCGTGTGTGTTTCAGAAAATGCATATCTAACAATATAGAATAGAATAGAATAGAATAGAATAGAATAGAATAGAATAGATATGTATGTATATGTATATATTTATTTATTGAAAAAATACAGCAAAAAATTCAATAGCCTGGCCCGCCATAGATTTTGTTAGTAAATATTGACCCGCGAATGAAAAAGTTTGCCCATCCCTGACCTAAATTAAGGCCAAGAAAAACGTCAACAAATCTACATCGGTCGCACGTCCCCGACACCGTAAGGCGATACAAAACATGCGCAGCAGCAGCTGCTGCTCGAAATCAATCGTCTAATAGTTAAAAGACAACGGGGAACAATAACTGTCCAACAGAAAATATTTCAATCTTGGCGCAAGGATCAAACGTCGTCAGAAATGTAAATAATGCAGTCATTTCGTTTACGTCTGCATCCGTTAAAAACAAAAGAAATTATAAATTTATAATTTTGGTACCTAAATCTGTCCAGTGTCCAACTGAAACGGTGACCACACTAACCATTCCTTTCCTAACTGTATAGTTTTTTATAGCTGTGTCCCGGTTTGAAGGGTACTAGATCTAGTGAAATTATAGGGCAAAGTGGCTTATACTCGTAAATAAATTTAAAAAAAACATTATCATTTATATTATTTTTTATATAATTAATTATTAGCTGAATACCCTATGATCTATACATTAGCCCTTATATAAGGCTCTATCGATATATTGGACACTATAATTCTAACTTTATTACCTTGGTCGAAAACCAATAAAAAATTTCAACATGCTGTGTGTGCATGCATCTTGGTGTCCAATAGCCAATCACGGAACCGACGAACATGCAGCCTTCAGTCAAAATTCCTCGTCAATAAAGGTCGACAGATGGCCGGACGATACTCTCACTTCAAACAAATAAATTAAAATTCAATTAAATATGCTTTGCAATAGCATTGAAGTTTATAGAATCAAAATCAACATTTATACTTTTATTATTTTTATTTGTTTGCTGTTAATATTTTTGTGTTGTTTACAATCTTTTATTCTCTGTTTATGGTTTTGTGTTTCATTTGTAGTCTGTTTTATTCTATTCTTTGTTTTTCTAATTATTTTGTTGTAAAGTCAATACATGTCTTTTCTTTCCCTCTTTCACGCTCATGGAGTGATTTTGTTTATGATCCATATCGTATGTAGATAGGTAAACCATAAACGATCTCCTCTGCCTTTGTAATGTTATGAATGAAATGAAAAAATGAAAATACATTTTATTGGCACACACTACAAAATTATACGATATTCACAATAACAATACAAAACAAAGACAAATGACAAAGTGTGGCCAACTAGGCCCCAGCCTCAGCACTACTACAGCGACATAGAGCCGCTGCAACCCTGGTATTCTGAAGGGGCCTAGATCGGTGGCATGTCCACAAAATAATGAGGAACCAACATAGACAATAAAAATAATAAAACGCTAAAACACAAAAAAACAATGACGATTTATGACACTAAACATTAAACAATACTCAGCACCGTCCTGGCCGCTTGCTTGCCTTCCTGTGCTTAAAACAAAAATGATTATGAATATAAGTCTGTTAAAAAAAAAACAACGAGTAACCGGTGATCAAAGTTACGCCTGGAAAATTTAAAACCATCTCTGCGACAGTCGCTGGACAACGAATGGTATGGACAAATGCTATAAACACAGCGAGTTATGAGTGTCATTGACCATTATTTACCAGCGAAATGGATGGCCTTTACATCTCTTTGTTGGTTCACAAACACCGCAATGCTACATTGGAAAATAACCTATTACCCGACCTTTACACCAATATTGTTGAGTCACTACATATTCAAGAGAAAAGTACTAACTTACCGTCTGGCTGACTTATCAACGCCCAGCCCCAAACCATGGACTTCACCATCTCATTTTATGTCCCCTCTGCTGAAACGAGCCTTCCTTCCTTCTTATGGACCCCGATGCGGTTGGAACCCCTCGGAGAATCTAGAAGGGCACGGTGAAACGCACTAGTGCGTGACGCCGTTCAAGAAGAAGAAGTATGCTACTGTTCATGTGGGAAGTACTGAATTTATAAACTGATCATAATGACTATATCTTACTAGCGTAGCGGCCTGCACCGTACCTTCGTGCGCGTGAGCACCCATAATAGTTCGTTTTACCAAATCATTTGATAAGAAAAATATTAAAGCCTAAATTTAGGTACCTACCCAGAGTGTATAGTCTCGGAGATAACCTCTTTTAATAACTTTAACCGCCTCTGTGGTCTTGTGGTTAAGACCACCGGTTTAGACCCAGAGGTCCCGGGTTCGATTCTCAGCGGAGGGGAACGTGTTTGTGTACTCGGTTTGGTTGGTGGTAGGGCTCGTTTGTCCGCTACCGCTAGCTACCACCATCTTATCTAAATTTGTCGCCATAACATCAATGTTTGTGGCGTGTTCGGGCAGCTGGAGATATTAGGTTGGGTAAAAAGTCTTTTCGCATATAGTATATGTATGAACTTGTAATAAAATCTCTTTGGCTATACTATTTGTATCTGGCTGGTTTTGGTATCGTTAAAAGTTTAAATTTTAAAGAAGATAATTCCAAATTCAAATTAGGAAAATGTGTGATTTTCATTTGTTTTCTTACTGTCAAGATGAGTGAATCAATAAAGAAATTCGAAACATTTTAAAATTTTACTACAAAAAAGGTAAAAATGCTGTTTCGGTCTCTTCAGAATTTTTTAGGCAGTGTCAGGTTAACATCACGAGAGGACTGCCAAAACCACTTGTCGCGGTATTTTGATCAGAAGCCCCAAAATTTCTATAGCAATGGGAGCATGTCCCTACCTACAAGATGGCAAAAAGTTATCGAACAAAATGGCACCTAAATACATACTTTAGTTATACATAAATAAACTATATTAAAAATGTTTTGAATTTTCTTAAATAATGCGAAGAAACTTTTTTCCCCAACCTATTAATGAGGTAGCCAGTGCCTCACTAGTTGAGGATCCCGGGTGAAGCGCGCTTCCTCACTTAACATCAGCCTTATCATCACCTTATCATCACTTAACATCAGGTGAGATGAAGAAACTGTACTTACCCGTATAATATAAATAAAAAAAGATAAAGGTTTTTTTTTATCAAATCTGTGAACCCCTTTTAGAAAAAAGGCTTAGGATGCGAATTTGGAAAATTAATATAAGGAATACATATATTACACCCTTCTTATAATACTAAGTCTCTGCGTATAGTGGTTTAGGCTGTTCGTTGTGTATCAGACAGCCAGTCAGTCAGTCAGGACTAAAGCCTTTTATTAATATTGATGATAACATTGTTTTGTAAACAATCCTATTCAATATATTTTATAGATTTTTTTGTTATGATTACAAATGCATGATACATGCATTCATATCACAAATAAATATTATATAAACTGACAATTATTGTTATTCTTACACATTATCATTACGAATGACGTCTTTTCTTATTTTAAGATCATAATTGCCATGCCAGTGAACTTTAATTAGTATTTATCTAAGAATAACATCAATCTTAAATTCTAAACTACCTAGTATCTTTAATAATGTAACTTTTAATTGCATACTTAGTTGTTCAACTTACGTCATAAGAATTATTACAGTTCGAGAAATAAACCTCAAGCTTTGTACGAGCAGTAATCTAAAGTAGTTCGTAAATCTATCATAAGTCGTTCGATTTAAATATTTTTTACACGGTACAGAAGAGGGTATTTTTACATAAGAAGCTTTAAGTGAGGTCAGCTCATTATAACTCTGGGGTGATTGTTTATAACGGTTTTGGATCATCCAGGCGGCACGAAGGGGAAGTGCAGGGTCCTTTAGGCACTTCTTTCTCTTAAATTTCACAGGCCGACAGGTTCCATAATTTGATAATTTTCATTTCGTTAACATCCTTATGTACTTCACTCCAGAATATATAAGACGTATTACCGGCGCGTTTTTAATAATAATCGAACGTGCAAGATAAAAGGTGTAGGTACAAACCAATGTTCTTCCTATCGCATTTATAATATTAATAGGATACATTAAGAATCCATTATATACGATTGATTGCCGAGTAAAACAGGCTTGCCTTATCTTAAGCACGTAAAAATATGCATCTAATAGTTGGTGCTTTTTTAACCCTCTACTTGGCAGAGTATTTTTAGTGGAATTCTATAGGTATATTTTCTGTATAAAATGTGTTCTTTTTTCACCTACTCGAAAGTTGGACCATTGGTCCTTTATTTTATTTTTTTGTGTGTTTATTTGTGATGGAAAGTGCTCTTTTATGATAGGGCACTTTCCAATATTTTTGACGCTGTAAGGGGGAAAAGAGCAAGTCCAGCTTGCTGAGTTTCTTGCCGGTTCTTCTCAGTACAAGATCTCTCGCCCAGAGTAGACTTACGAACTGATGGCATAATGACGTTCATAAGAGCTACGTAGCCTAAGCTGAATAAATGATTTTGAATTTTGAATTTTTTTTTTATCAATGAAAAATTTTTGGAATTTGACTGTAGTTCCAGAGATTACCCTCCTCAAACAAACATAGTAAAAAACTTTACCTTTTCATTGATAGTATAGATATACTCGCAGATAACACAAAGGCAATGACGTATGTAGGGATACAACTTGAATTTACATTTTATACTATTTCATCTGTATAGTTTTAAGTTTACTCAGTCAATGTAACTTGTTGAAAATATAAAAAAAAGGTATTTGAATGGCATAAGTACTTAATTGATTCCTAGAACAAAAAAAAAATGGCTTTGACTATACAACCTTATTTTTAGTTTATACGAAAACCGAAACACGGGTCAAATTTTGGTATTTTCATTTAAAGAATCAGTACAAAAAAAATTAAAATAATATCTTGAAAACTCACGAAGTTACAAGCTTTTTGTGCTGTCCCGTTGTGTGTTTTTAGTAGGGTATACTAAAATTGAGATTTTGTAAATATTATTTGGTCAAAATGTAACATGGTATAAAAAATATTGAAATCGATTCCATTACTGATTCTGAACAAACAGTTTTCAGGTTTCGTTAAACTAAAAATAACATTGTATATTAATTTAAACCAATTTTTTAGTTAAAGCTTTATAACATATTATATAGCTATAATAATAAAGTATTGCTACAAAAGTAGGGATACTAGATCACATACCTATATAATAAAATATTTTTCATATTACTATGTATTAATTATACACATCATTCTTTGGAGCAACGGGGCTTCACGCCTTTAGTAACAAAAACAAAAGGTAGGTTAAATTTAACCATGATATAATCAGTAACTCTCTGGCTTTTACATAAAATAGGTAGTTCATATGGGTGCGGAAAGTTGACCAGTCAATTAATGTCTAATGGACACGATCTCCGTCGAAAATCCGCCGCTTTAACCGCCTCTGTGGTCTAGTGGTTAAGACCATTGGTTTAGACCCAGAGGTCCCGGGTTCGATTCCCAGCGGGGGGTACATGTTTGTGCACTCGGTTTGGTTGGTGGTAGGACTTGTTTGTCCGCCTGGCTAGCTACCACCATCTTATCTAAATATGTCACCATAACATCAATGTTTGCAACATTGTTGTGTTCCGGCAGCTAGAGATAAGATATCCAGTGCCTCACTAGTTAAGGATTCCGGGAGAAGTGCGCTTCCACCATTGGCCTTATCATCACTTAACATCAGGTGAGTTCAAGACACTGCGCTTACCCATAAGTATAAAAAAATGGATTGTTGTAACATAGAATTAGTTTTCGATTATCAGAGTGCCTACTCCAAGTTATATTCTCCGGTCGTTTCGATCACGTTCTCTTCTCTCTCTCAGTTAAAGATGATTGATGAATGTTTTACTTACATACATACTCACTTATTTCTTGCTTACGTTAAAGAAAACGAGAGTTTGGCAAAGTTTTAACTCTCCTCATGTTTTACACGAAGTCACAGCTTCAATGCTATAAAAAATCTCGTTTTCGTTAACATGATCAATCATCATCAGCTCATTTTATGTCCCCACTGCTGGGGCACGAGCCTTCCCTATGATGGATAGGGAGAACGGGCTATAAACCACCACGCGGGCCCAGTGCGGATTGGTGGTTGTTAACGACTGCTAATGCAGCCGGGACCAACGGTTTAAGTGCCTTCCGAAGCACGGAGGAGCTCGAGATGATACATTTTTGGTCACCCATCTGACGACCGGCCTTTGCGAAAGTTGCTTAACCTCAGCACTCGCAGACCGGGCGCGTTAACCACTGCGCCATCGAGCTCCTCACATGATAAATATTATTTGAAAAAAGGTGTTCAAAATCATTCCACGAGCGGGACTCGAACCCGCATTTAAGTTTGTTTTACAGTCTTTTCATCGTTGTACTTGGTTTGCAGTTTAATTTATTTTTATTTGTATTCGTAAACGAAGCTTTAATTAATAGTATACAGTCCAAGAAAGTAGGGAAACCCCGCTCAAGAGAAAGGTGTTCAACGACCAGAAGTGCAAGGACGACGGCCATGCCGAAACCGAATTGGCTCTACTGATGTAAAAACCAGCATAATAATATACTTTGTCAAAAAGAGTTGGTACCTACTTCTACAAATATCGATTTGATAAACCACTTTCATTTACTGTGTTAGAATTTACTGACAGGATCATTACCATATTTTTTGTTATTTTCTAAAGTTTCATCATCATCATCATCATCTCAGCCAAAAGACGTCCACTGCTGGACAAAGGCCTCCCCCAAATAATCATGGAGGGTATTTGCCGTAATCGCCACGCTTGGCAGGCGGGTTAAAAGTAAAGTAAGTTCTAAAGTTTACGCGAACACTATCTATTTTTATATTTAGGTGAGGAGAGGTGTCATAATGAGTAAAAATAGTTGCATTTCAATATTTTTTTGTTATTTATTTTTATTTAAAAAGTTAAGAGCGTTTACGCCGCACACTAGCGCCACTAATGAAAAAAAAACATATCTAGTAATTAGAGATAGAAAATCAAATTATGCTCAACAAACTATTTGAATGAAGTAATTTAGCATTTTTACGTCACCTAATGAACATCTCACATGTTATGGTTTAGTTAAATAAGACGTTACGGCCACTTGTTCATTAGGTTACGTAAAAATGCTAAATTACTTCATTCAGATAGTTTGTTGAGCATAATTTGATTTTCTATCTCTAATTACTAGATATGTTTTTTTTTCATTGGCGGCGCTAGTGTGCGGCGTAAACTCTCTTAATCACTTTCATTGCGTTTGCGCTGTCTGTTTCCGATACCATTTTTCATTTTTATAATAAGTATATAATTTAAAATTAATATTTGTTCCCTTACAATACGGGATCCAAGTGTTCACGGGTACAAAATGGTAAACATAGTACCTAGATAGATACGGTATTATGATTTGTTTATTAAAGTTAATGTGATAACGATACAGAACTTTAGTTGTTTTGACATTCCTCTCGTTTCTCTGATCTCTCTGTGTGCCAAACAAGGCATGCATGCAAATCGTTTTGCGTAGAATGCATTTATCTCATTCTGAACATGTCTGTAGATGATGTAAATATTTACTTTGCGTCTCAATATCTGGGTGTTCGGAGATTCTGGTTTTTGTTACAAGTTAACTAGCTATCAGATTTATGAGTTTCATCCTCAAACAACGTCGAACTTAGGTATGTGTGTTTTATACTAAGGTAAATGGAATCTTGTACTCTTAATACTCTTCACTCACTCACATACCAAGACATTTGCCTAGTTACTATTCGTTAAAAAAAGCAAAAACTACCGCACCGGCGGCAGAGACGCGGCACTTGTGTTCAGTTAGAACTTTTCTCCACACTGCACCAAGCCCAACTCCTAAGAGTTCGATGTGGCGCAAGAAGGCATACCCATTAAAAACCTCTGTATACTCGAGACCGTCATCGCAACCACCGGCGTGCCTGTCGAGACTTTTGTGGCTAGAATAACAATGAATAGGTACTGCTATATGACTCATATCAGTTTGCTTGGAGTGCAAACTGATGTTTTGTTTTTGTTTTTAAAAGTATTTAAAATATACTTGTACCGGTATTGACTTGTACCGCTGTTAATTAGAGAAATTATCAATAAGATTATTGCCATGAGTTTCATTATCTTTGAGTGTCCAATATTTCGGCACAGTTGTCATAATTATGTATGTTCTGCAACAGTACCAAAATATTGAATAGTCAAACTTTAAACCTATAGCTATAGTCCCGTTATAATTACTCTAATATTGGTGACTATAATAGTTCAAAACTTTAAATTATTTATTAAAACATATAGAGCACTATATCATTTTTATTCTCGTAAAGTCCAGATACTGAGATAAACTTGTTTTATAGCAGAAACACATGTCATGTGTTTGAAAATAAATTTCCAGTTCTAATCACGACTGGTTTTACAATAAGAGACTCCTCGGAGCAGCGGTCAGCCATGTTTGATATAAAATATGCTATTTGTGGAGACTACACGGCAATTTCGTCGTGACGTCAGAAGTTAATAACCAGTTAACAGTGGTGACTTCCTCCAAAGCAACTCGGTACATCATAAGCACCATTGTGTCACGTCATGATAACGTGGGAAGAAAACAAATTTTCTTTAGTAATAACTACATAGCACTTTGTCTGCGACTTTGCTTACGTTGATTTAGTAATTCCATAAAACCATTTTTTCATCAAAGTAAATATTGCCTTTATTACCCGCAAGGAATGTATCCTTCTATCAGTGAAAGATTTTTTGGAATTGGACCAGTAAATCCAGATTACACTCCGTAAACAAACAAAGTAGCAAATTTTACCTTTTTACTAGCTGACCTGGCGGACTTCGTACCGCTTCGACAGTTTCCATGACAACAAAACAAACAAACCATTTTATATTGGATAATTAAATATTTATATTTTATTTTTTAATAAAAAGTATCCTATATCCTTCCCAATACCTTTGAGAATATGTGTACAGTTTCATGATGATCGGTTGAGTAGTTTTGCGTGAAAGCGTAACGAACAAACTTACATTCATATTTTTAATATTAGTAAGGAAGTAAGATATAGATAAGCTAACATAACATATACCAATCGACTGATAATTGATTGCTTTTATATGACGGTCATATCCCATTAATCTTACTCAATCAAACGTCGTAGTATGTGCGGATACCAAACGTTTTACTAAAACTTTTTTCTCTAATATTGCGTGAGCCTTCGGCTAACACGCATATTCGTAGGCGTTCTTTTATAAACACAAATCAAACTGATGTTTAAAAAAAGAGGAGCTCGTTGGCGCACTGGTCAACGTGTCCAGTCTGCGATTGCTGAAGTGAAGAAGCCTTCGCAAAGTCCAGGTGGCCAAAACATGATCATATCGAGTTACTCCGTGCTTCGGAAGGCACGTAAAGCCGTTGGTCCTGCATTCAACCAATAATCACCAACTGGGCCCGCGTGGTGTTGTAGAACCAGTCCTTTGGTGTTTTCATCCATAGGGAAGGCTTGTGCCCAAGCATTACGGACATAAAATGAACTAATAATGATGTTTTAAAAGTAAAATAATTTAATTCATACCATTTCAAGCCAGTTGAGTCGATAAATCGAAACTAGATAGCATTTAATAGTCGCGAGGGCAAGAAAGTAGGGAAGTCCGGCTCAAGAGAAAGGTGTTCAACGACAATGTATGTGCAAGGACGACGGCCATGCCCACAAACTATGTAGAGATACGCCATGTCGAAGTCAAACTGGCTCCACGGTAGTCAAAAAACGCTGCTGATGACATGTACGTTGACAGGAAGAATACAATATAGAATTTATTCTCATGTCACTGAGACATTGCATGAAACTTACTCTTTGAACTTTTTGTTATCAACCCAAACTAGTTGTGTGCATTTATATTGGCCTTGGCTGTTTATATACCGATTAAAATAAATAAATACTTAAAATAAATTGTTGTTTGAGTAACAACTTTCGTTCCGCGTACGCTGTCTGTCTAACTACTGGTTTCCGTTACCATTTACAACTGTAGCTTTATCAGTCCTGTTAAATCCAGCAGTTGTTACGAATGGGTTCACTTCAGTTATCTAACGAACCTAAAGGGTTTGAACCACAATTTCGGAATTAAGTCAATTGGCAAATTAGCTTCATCATCATCATCTCAGCCAAAAGACGTCCACTGCTGGACAAAGGCCTCCCTTAAGGATATATGAGGGGATTTGCTATAATCGCCACGCTTGGCAGGCGAGTTAGCGATCGCAGTATGTTGAAAGTTAACCTCAGAGAGATGCTGCTGCCCATCCTTTGGAATGGTCCCATAGTCGACTTTTACGACATTCACGGGAAGAGATGGGTTGGTGCAATTCTTTATCCCCGGCACCACACAGGGACTTGGCTTGATCAACCCGTTTGTCAAAAAATGCAGATTCGTGTTCACAAACCTAGGCTCTGCACCGTAAAATTCGAAACACTATGCCGACATGGGAATTTAACCTAGAACCTCTTGATATCTGGGCAATTGCTTTGCCGTTACGCCACCGATACGAAGTAAATAGATATTTCGAAAAAAGTAAAGATATGTTTTAGAATTGTTACGTATGATCAATTTCCTGTTTGTGAATCACAGATCGAGTGTTGATGGACGACCGACTCGTTATCATTCAAACTGTATTTGGTCGGTTTTGTGTGTCAGTCACGCAACTATCTTTACTCCAAATGCATAGTGATGTACTAGGAAAACCCCCGAGGAAATATATTTGGTTTGTTGAGTAAAAATTATTAACTGTTTGTTAAAGTAACTTCTATTGTTACGACCTGTGTTTTTTTGCTGATATACTCGTATTTTGTGTTAGATTATGTATTCCATTATTTAACTAAGGATAAAAATGGCCAAGTTGACCTAGAAGGCTTTTGAACTAGATGTTTCTGTGTCTTATACGATTATGTGATAACGAGTGTGCAGAACTACCCTGCTACACACTACTTTGAAGTTTATACAGTCACCCTCTACCAACCTGACGGTTATAAAGTTAAAGGTGACACACATCCTTACGCAAGCACAAGAGACCATCTAGGTCATAACGCCAGATCAGAACGCGCCGGTACGCATCCTTCATCCGGTACTTTTAAGATTAGTGTCTCGAGCTAGTTGCCCCGTGGACACGTATAGTCCATTACTTAATATCCAGATAGGTTAGTGTGTAGGACTATTCAAATAAACTTCAAAGTCATCTCTTATTGTTTCATTTTAAAATTGTATGTCTTTATTATTAATTGCTGGTCTGCATAAAGGAAGCGGATGATGATGATGATGATAAAGTTCCCTTTATTATCATCATCATCATCATCATCATCATCATCATCGGGTTAAGTTATTAGAATTTAATAATCCTAGTTCTTAATATTTCTAAAGCATATTTTATGAAATTTGTGGCCCTAGCGGCCTGCTCGTGACTTCCTTCGCTTGCGTATGCGTATCTCGTCGAAAAAAATTATTTTTATTTTTAATTTATATAAACTTTTACCTGTCAATTACGAACCCAACAAAAACTAAATCAGCTAAATTTTGTCAAGCCGTTCTCAAGTGATGCTTTGACATACATAAACTATTTGCCCCTTACAAATAAACAAAGAATAGGTCCGAATAGTTATTGCGTGCTTTTTTCCTGTCATGTAAACGTCATTTCAAATTAGAGTAAAAGAGACAAAACACGGAATAACTATTCGGACCTTATTCTTTGTTTATTTGTAAGGCGGTAAGACAGACTTTATTTTTCAACAGGATGGCTCCCTCTACGTGGATATGCCGAACGACATCCCCCCATGGACCGTCAGAGGGCCGGACACCTACTGCATCGACACCTTCGTGTTCGAGAAGCCAGACGGGACCAGGGACACGCGAATGGATGCCCTGGTCTGCTTCGCCGACAGCCTGGAAGATCATCATTATATGCTCAGCATTATTTGTGAGTAGCAGTTTGCTGATTGCTTCACAGACGCATTTTCTAGCGTCAGTCACCAGACATTTTTGGGGGCGGCGAGAAATTTAAAGGGTTCCTCGAGCCGTGTGATCGAAACACCGTCAGAGGTTTTTTTAGAGGGAATGGCATGGGAATGGAATGGGACACGCCATTGAGCGTGTCCCCGATACCTACTAAGTCCTCCGAGGCACCTCTCTTTTCACATAGGTATTGTCAATTGTTTTAAAGACGAAGTTGACATACCTACCTCATTAAGCATTAAACAAAATTTAAACGGGGATTAACGCAAACTAATTAGTAAAAAGGTATCATACCTTCTTTATACCCGACGTTTCGACCGAGTTACAACGGCGGTGGTCACGGGCGGACTGCTGTCGCGATGTTGCGCCTCCGTTTGCGCGGCAAAGTCTTCATCCACCGTCACATTATGGTATGATACCTTTTTACTAATTAGTTTGCGTTAATCCCCGTTAAAATTTTGATTAATTATGGAACGCGAAAGTTTAAAAGTGTATATAGCAAACCGCTACGGGTCGGAAATCATTAAGCATTATCATTAGACAGATCGAACAAAAATAAACATCTCTTAATTTTTCATTTGCATAACTTTTAAGTGGCATTATTCGTGGGTTTAGCTTGACAGTGGCAAATTCATAAAATTTACATTAACCATGTTTCGTGTAAGGAAAAAAACGTATTTCTATGTAACTGGTATCGTATAAGAACGAATTATGTGTTGTTCGTTACTGGTTACGAAGCTCAAGTTTCGTAGACGGCCGAAGCGAACAACCCAAAAAAGGCATATTATTACCAATCGTAATTAGTGAAAAAATCTCTAATATAATTTGGCATATCTAATATAAAGTAAGCTGATAATGATGATGATGAAATAAGTAGTTCTAAACTTATTTAACATACTTTAGTATCTGTGCTATAGGTAATTGTCGCCACACAATCACATAAACGATCGCCTGACAATTAATATAGACACTTAGCATTAATACTTTTTTGAGAGTCCGATCCAGACTATGTCAACAAGTCACTACACTAGGGTACTTCCTAGAGCAGCTATTTGAACTTATTATTAGGTACTTAGTTCCTACAAATCTGTGGGACACAAAATGTCCTTAAATGTCCTTAAATTTGTTATTATTTGATGTCATCCTATGTATAATAACAAATCTATTTTAACTTTCCCCGTTTAAAATAACTAATCGTTCTTTGAATAATATTAATTTGTAACAGCTTTGTTGAAACTGCGTATAGGTATTTATGGTTGCATAATGGCGCTTTAATAGCACTATTTTTTTTCCAACATCCACAACTTTACAACAATATGTAACAAACATGTTGAGAAACCACACAAGAGACAACTATTTTCAAACTCTCGTACACTTATTTATACATACTTAACAGGAATAGGGAATCTGCAACATACATCACGGTGGCCGAGTGGTAAAACTCGGTTCGATACCCGAAGGTTCCGGGTTCAGTTCCCAGGTCAGGAAAAGAGCGTTTCGGATTTTTGATGCATAGCCCGAATTTATTTAATTTTACTTTAATTAACATGGTTATATAA
Source organism: Eudonia lacustrata (assembly GCA_947562085.1). Taxonomy (NCBI): domain Eukaryota; kingdom Metazoa; phylum Arthropoda; class Insecta; order Lepidoptera; family Crambidae; genus Eudonia; species Eudonia lacustrata. Next base: position 19,437,744 of record OX387318.1, on the reverse strand, counting down.
AAAACCAATTAGGTACATTAATTAAAGAAGTAAGAATGGAAAAAATAAAAATTAAACGAAAAAGGGAAGAACAAAACAAAGATAATAAATTAACAATTCAAAATATAAAAATAAATTAAACACTGTAGAAATCAAGTATGGCTTTAAACATAAAAAAAATTATGATACACCAACCTGAATTGGCAAGCGTGGTGATTAAGCCATTCATTACCCATCAATTGTAATGATGACTTGATTTCAATGATTAGAGGCCTTTGCTTTGTTTTAAGACAGCTATAGGCTAGTCATTACTAGGCTAGGCTGTCGACTAGTAGACATTGTGCTTAAGGAACTTAAGCAATGACTCCATTCAATAAGTACCAAGTCGAACTATTTAAATATCTGTTTACTTCCATAATTTTGTATTCAACACAGAAATACTTCCGTCAAACGAGACGTAACACCCACAAACTTTATTACGAGTAAAATGTTCGGCCTGGTCGGTTTTGAGAACTGGTTTCCTTTAAGAATATTGATGATGTAAAAGATAAAATTGGCATAGCTGGTTTGCAAATAACAATTCGATGGAGTAGAAATTCCCTTCAACAAAATATTATTCACTTAGGTAACTCGAGACAGTTTTTTTGTAACTCCCAGAGGAAGAAATAGGCTTGTATCGTTTAGTTTGTCTAATGTCTACGTGGACACTACACAAATTATGAAACTTTGTATTATTCACGCTTATTTTACATAGAATTCCTATTTGATTCTAAAGTTTAAAAAAAAAATCACAGGGAGTTTGAGATATTCTCAAAATTAAGTTGTAAACAACATACAGCCCGTTTTAATTTTTTACATAACCTAAATAATGCTCAACGTTGGAACCTACATAAAATGTCATGGCGAATGATAGTGCACTCCAATCTGATTACATAACTTACGATAGTTACACTAATTATTTTTTTTTAGTTTACTTAATGGAAAGGCTTGCATTTGACTACGATATCACCTGATGGTAAGTGATGATGTAGCCTACGGTGTAACATGCAAGATTTAATTTCACTATTACTTTTTTCAAGTGTAACGCGCGCACCTTAGATGAATGATTGGTCTCGCTGCGCTCGAGACTAATCATTCATCTAAGGCGCGCACATTTACATAAAATGTGCAAAACATGGCTGACATGACAATATTGACAATCGAATATGATGCGTTCCAAATTCAAGTTCTTGTTAAATATGCACTCTTGGCGAAATTATTAAATAATGTTCGGCAGTTAAGTCGGCAGTAGACACACACATGCCATAAACAAAAGAATATTAAGAAGAAGTTAAAGGTTCTTCCCTCATATCCTTGGGGGAGGCCTTTGTCCAGCAGTGGATGTCTTTGGCTGAAATGATGATGATGATGAAAGGTTCTTATAAATCAAAACAATAACTTTTGTACGAGAACTTAGAGCTCGACGTTCCGATCGGGTTACATTGAATTCGAGCTAGTTGGCAGGTCTACCACACTCTAGTTGCTATCATGCAAGCTAAGTAACTGTCGTAATGCTACGTCACCGGATGTACCTAATCCAGGGTTTCTTAAACTTTTACAGTCACGGACCACTTTTACAATTTAAACAACTCCGCGGACCCCTGTCAAAGATGGTTTTAGGAAGAGAAAACTCTTTTATTGGTAGTTTCACTTAGAAGGATGCTGCTTGTGACTTGCGTTGCGTGACGACGATGATGCGTCATCATCACTGCGAGTGCGTGGCTTAGCCGAGAAATGCTGAGTTTACTGCACAATTTAAAGTGTTAAGAGTTTACTGAGCTAAGGGGTCCGTGAACCCCACTTTAAGAAACCCTTACCTAATCAAATTTAAATTTTCTGACTAAATTTTCAGTGCTTTAGAAAGCACGTGACAAATCTCTCACCAGGCATGCTGATCTCATGTGTGTTCATCTTGATGACTTGGTTATTGTTAAACCTGGCCTTCTTAGATTTGATGGTAACTGACTTTCTCCCACCAGGCATGCTCATCTCGTGCGTGTTCATCCTGGCGACATGCGCAGTGTACGCCTGGCTGCCGGAGCTGCGCAACCTCCACGGCAGGGTGCTGATGGCCTACCTCATGTGCCTGTTCGTTGGCTTCTCCTTCCTCACCACCATGCAAATACTGCTGGTCGTCGATAACATCTCCGCCGATACATGCTTGGTTATGAGTGAGTACTTTTTGTATTAACTTCGTTTGTGTGTACCGTTTACTTTTTTTGGCTTTGATATATTCGTTAACTACGCTCGCGGACCTTTACCTTTTTGATTGATTTGATGAAGTCTTAGATACTTGGACGCCCAAGGTAACCACAGTGCCATAGAACAATTGAATTTCTATTGTATCTAGTTTAAGAACAACTGAGTGGAAAACACATACAAAATGTAGATCGAATACACTTTGGATATTTAAATTTTTGACATACACGTTGTAGGTATAGTGGGTACACTGGCCTGCACATCAGACAACCACAAACGGTCAAATCATTATGTATATGACTTATATGGTTGAACATTTATTGAAAAAGACTGCTTTGTATAGGTTGATGTTTTTTTTTTTGCCAAAACAACAGCAATTTCAGCTTCACCGGGCTTGTTTGGGGGCGGCGCGAAACTTGAAAGAGTTCCTCAAGCCGTGTGAAACGAATCACCTTCGGAGGCGTACGCAACTGTTATGGGATCGTCGGGGTCATCTAGGACGTGTTTAGGACGTCTTGATTAAGGGATATGGTGATGTGCAGGCTTACTTTTATAGGTCAGATGTTAAAACCGTGTTGGCACCCTGTGAGGATACGGCAAAGCCACATTTCTTTACAGTATCATTTTATCTAACTATTCTTGGTTATTTACATATAATTTTACGCAAATATTGTCGCGAACAAATAACAATTTAAAAAAAGACAAATTGTTGAAAAAAATCCACGAGCGGGACTCAAACCCGCACCCCATGACATGACATGCCCTATGACGTAACTGTTCTTATTATTATTATCATTACCTCAATTTTAATTTTCTCATAATTTTGTGAGGTGTTACTTTTCACGCGGGTTTGCTAAGCGCAAAAAAGTTTGTTTGGATTTGTTAGTTGGTATTTACATATATTTATTGACTTGATATTTTATATTCAGTGATAATTATGTATCTCCATCTTCTTTTATTTATGTTTAGATAACTTTTATAAATACGAAATTTACGCGACTAAAAAAATTATAAAATTTGGTATAACTATTTATAATATTATTGCCATGTTCTATGGTCAGATGTAAACAATAGCTTTAAAATTCGGTATGCCTATTAAATTTTTTTATTGTCATGGTCATTCATGGTTTATGACTTGATAAACAGCATTTTTTATGACAGCATAACGGTGCTAGTTGAAGAGCTATAACTATATTACAGAATCTTTTATAGACAATTAAAGACTTTTTAATAGTCAACAATCCACTGATAATTTTCTAAGAATTTACTTCCAGTTCAGCGTAATGAAACGAAAAATCAAATGTAGCTGTTCATTTTACAAGCTAGTTGATGTTTTTGTACGTTATGTATAAAAAATATGACAGTTGATTAGCGCGAGCGTAGATAACTATATTTTTTAATTCAGGAATTAACTTTTTGCGGCTGTCGATCAAAGACGCGGCGAATAAAATATAAAGGTTTCACACATTACTTTTTAAAGAAGTTTTGCAAAAACACTATAGGGAATTAGTGCTTTATACTTTATCACGTTTCTTTATTAATTAATTAAATAAATACAATACAAACTTACAGCTTATATAAAACAGAAAACACGGTTATATGCTAGTGAATTACATAAAAATATTTGTGTAATAACTACTGAATACAGTTAATTAACATATAAAATTATAGTAAATATGATAAATACTATATTTCTTTAGTAAGATTATATTATTCTTTATGATAATAAGTATATAGAATCTATATATTAATACGTGAAGCAAAAACTTTGTATTTACCTCTTTTTTATGAAAATTGCGCGGACGGAGGAGTATGAAATTTCGCACATTTATAGTTTATATAGAAAGGTTATACGAATGTTAATCATCATCAGCCTATATTAGTCCACTGCTGGACATAGGCCTCCCCTAATGAGCGCCATAGCGCCCTGTCCTCGGCTTGACGCATCCAGCATCAACGAATGTTAATATTTTTTTTTAATTATGCACAAAAATACATTAAATCAATAAAACAAACATTACACACACTACCATGTATTTGGATCACACGCATATAATATAATACTCTTTTTAAAAATTTCAAAAATGCAAGAGAGAGACTAGTGGTCGCCCGGTGGTCGAAATTCGACCGTAATTTTATTATGGCTGCACGGATTGTATCCTAAGCAATGAAAAATTTAAAAAGATAGAATGTGAGTTTGGATTGACATTGACAGATTTCGGCCGCTCCTCTTGCATTTTTGAAATTTTTGAAATTTTTGAAAAGAGTATAATATTATGTGCGTGTTTTGTGGTAAAGCAGTTAGTGACTAACGGGCCTAGGCCTAACAACCATTTTAATACAAAAAAACTTCAGCTCATCAAATAGGTACGTTTAAAGCTGAACGCATTTTTAAAATATCATTATACTCCTGCCATCTCTTTGAAGTTAGAGGACATTCGTTATTGATGTTTTATAAATGATAGAGCGCTACTTTAGACTATGGCTAATTTCAATACTATTTGTTACTCACAACATCTCTTGTACATTTTTTGTTCAAGAAACGGGACCTCTGACCTATGTTCTAATATTTTTTGTGGCATGTGGCCATTCGCATCAAGTTTTTATCTCATTAGATGTACAGAAGGAGATTTCTTGAAGATTGACACTTAGTCAATGTCGTAAACATGGAATAGCAGTGTAACTATGTGAACTAGTGTGAACTATGGAAAACAACCATTTCTAGAGAAAAATAGTTAAAATAAAACAAATGAAAAACTGTTTATTTATCTCAAACATATAAAAAATATATAACAATATTTTAAGTAGGTAACACACGTTGACCAACTTATCTTGTTGTTTGACCAATACAAATAATTTGTTTTGTATTACATTTCAATTAAATACAAAACAAATGAACAAAAGCCTTTGCCGGAGATGTAAGCTACGTGTATAGTCAAATAACCCCGGAGGGTTTCGGCAAGATATATTATTATTTATTTGCCAATAAAATTACATTAGCAGTTTGCCCGTGACTTTGCCCACGTCGATTTCAAAGTTAAAGCAGCTAAAAAGCGTCTATCTTGAGATTTTAAAAAGAAATATTTTTTATCAAACTATAAGTAAATATCAAATATCAAATTATAAAATATCTATAATTAATATATTAATTATAAATTTTAGAATTGGACTAGTAGTTTCAGAGATTAGCCCCGACATACAAACAAAGAAACAAAGTTAGAAGTTATTGTTTATTCTTGTGACGTTACCTCTTTATTGATAGGACCTACATATGAGACCATGCTTTATTCAGCAAGGATCTCTGTAGTGACTCTTCTGAGACGAGGATACAGCAAAGAGAGAGGGAGAGAAAGACTAAAATAGGGAGAGATTCGTCCACGTGGAGCCGTCATAGCTATTTGTCACTTTTTTCTCTTTTTGCGGGCGGGAGGGCGGTGCATGCGTACTGCATCCAAGCTGTATAAACGAGTGAGTTAGCGGAATTAACACTACATATTATTTAAATTACATTTTTATGTACTATGGATTTCCGCAAAATAACGCCTGATTCCATTAATTACTTTTTCGAGAAAAAAGTAATTAATGGAATCAGGCGTTATCACATGGTAATAACTGTAGTGTGCTCAGAACATCGCAGCTACGAAATCAAAAGAGTATTTAAAAAATAATAAATATCTTGATTACCTCATCTTGATCTTGACTAACAATTAAAGTCTGGGGAATTAAGATGTCTATTAAAAAACCTTGGTTTTCCTCAGACTCTTGCGTGAGTGGTTAGTGGTCAGTAATCAACGTCTTTTATTCTGTTTCACTATCTGTGGTTGTACGACTTATTTAACATGGCAACCGGTTCTTAGCGTTTCCACACTTTGTGAATAAGACTTTGTTGTTTATACATACGTCACGAAGGTTGCGTTTGAATATACTTACATTTTTTTTGCATAATCACAAGCCGCTGCTCTGCTATTTTACTAAAACACCGTGCTTTTGTATTTGAGATCGTAAAAAAGTTATATTTATAAACTCTTTCTTGGTAGTGTACACGATTTCGGTATCCGTGTTTCGAAATTTATTATCTACCTAATATAAAAAAACCCATCATCTTCCGATGTACGTACCAATCTGGCAATATTGATTTATTCAAATAGAAAAGATATAGCTAACTAGCTTTTTTTTACTGTTATTATTTTGTCTGCGATGAGGAGCTAAGTGGGGCAGAAATTATTACGTTCGATTTAAGCTAGTAAAAGAAAAACAATTTTTACCTATACCAGTCCAAAATTTTGTTCACTATTTTGCTATTGGCTTCAAAGTGACCTTTCAAAGTTTTTTTTATGAATCCTCAACTAGTGAGGTACTGGCTATCTTATCTCTATCGGCCGGAACATAACAATGGTTGGAACCATAAATCAACGGTGAGTCCCAGCGGTCAGACAACGCGTTCAGGATATGGTTCGGGCTGCGCCGCAGTCGCCCCATGAGAGAGGCGCAACGCTTCCTAATGATGACGTCGAAACCATCAACCTGCCACTCAGCAAACATTGCTGATGCGCAGCAGCCAAAACAGCGCCCTAAACGCGATGTTGTACTGTACTCTCAAGTACCACAGATTAAAATAGGCTGTACGCGCGCTGCGTGTACTTCACCCACAGGCTGGAGGTATAAAAGGTTTGGCAATAGGCCTTAAACAGGGTGACTTTGACTTGATCAGTACAATGCGCAAACCTGCGAGCCAGCATGTTACAGCGCACGGACAGCGCTCGGCGCTCACGCTCTATGTCCAGATTGTCAGACAGGTCATTAGAATCCCAGAGACCCAGATACTTAAACCGATCCACTTTATTCAAAGGAGTGCCACTCAGATAATGGTGGTACACTGGAATAGGATTTTCTTCCGGCCATAAAGATCATTATTTCACTTGCATTGCATGCATTGTATCTGAGTCCCTGAGCTGTCACATATCGTTCACAAATGTAAAGCAGTCTGCGCATGGCGTTGATCCTTGGGGTCAGCAACACCATATCATCCGCGTAACTGATATTGTTTATGCACACCCCATCTAATATTATCTAATAGAGGCTTATTCATTAGAATAAAACTTAAATCGTTTATAAAAAAAAATTACTTAACGAAAGAAAATTTAGATAAATACCTTCTAAACATTTCACGTACCCCTAACAAACGTGTAATTAGAGAAAATTTAACGTTAATATATATATATATATATATACATATTCGTATAACATAACTATATTATGTATTATTCCATTCTTGCACGAATTAAAATTGAACAATAGTTTTATTGTATGTCTGTTTCTACCACAGACCAAACACCCAAACATCCAATAGATCAGTAGTTTTCCACTCTCTACTGAGTATTTTATCGCTCTGTTAATGGTGTTTATCTTAGCTCATCGCAAACAATATTCGGAAGTCTCAATAGAATGGATATCTGGAGTGCTACTGACCCCTATCGACTCCCTGTTTGTGTTAAGTGTTTTATGCGGTAGTGAGAGGTATTATTGAAAGTTAGCACTTCACTGCATAGATAATGTTTATTAATATGGTAGTGTATGGGTTTATCTGGCTCAGGTGGTTACCATATCAATAATGTTAGAGACAAGAAATCGACAGCTATGGACAACAACACTATTTTTCTAAATTGTATTAGCCGCATCACTAGCGGTTGCTGTCACTTTTGAGACTCTATGGTTGGACCGCCAATACGGCATCGATTGTATTTGTTTAGATAACTAATATTAATAAATAATTGTAAATTAAATGGTGTTTAATACAAGCTTTTAAAGCAGTAGATGTTGCAGCGGTTGTGAAAACGAGACGTGCGTATAACGGCGTATTACTGACCTAACTAAGATTATACACCTATTAAACACCACTTAGGTTCATTGTATTTATGCAGTCAAAACTTAGGTTATTCTTTCTCTCAACAGTTATCGAATTTCTTCAACAAGTTAGATCAAATTTTAAATAATAATCCTCTTGATACATATCATAATTATAGGCGATTTTAACCTCAGTAGCATAATTTGGCTTCCCAATGACGAAAATGTCTTTTCACCAACCAATTACAGTACACCAGACGATTTATTGTTGATTGATGAACTCAGCACTCACAACTTCCGACAATATAATGGCGTGCTAAACAAAATTTGGTAGGATTTTAGACATGGTCTTATCTAGTGAACACAATATATCAATTAGCGAGTGTGATGATACGTTACCATTGCGCCTATATGCCTTAACCATCGTATTACCCCTCCTAAACTTTGACTTCTTAAAAACGGCTCGATCCATTGTATATCATTACGGCAAAGGAGGACTACGACTCGATTAATAGTGAAATACTGGATATTGATTGGACCACAACATTTTCAGGCATGTCTTTAGATGATTCTACGTCATCAAAAAGTGTTTTTGATTGAACCTTTAAAATATTTTAATATTTTTAATGTATACTACAATTTAGCTGTGGAGGTTTTGATATTGGTATTTGTATTTATTTGTATTTGTTTATTGTATGATTTATAAGTCGTAATATCTAATATAATATTTTTTTTTTTAGCCATGGACAATAAATAATTAACTGCACAATTATGAACACAAAAGTATATGAACTACCATTTGGGTGGTGTGAGTAGCGGTGTTTCATGTTTTATTTTTATTACTATTCTTTGTTTTAGTTAAGTTTAGTTCTAGTCTGGGCATCTTCGGAAGACCAGCGTCGTAGCATTACTACAGTGCTATGACACATGCTGAGAAGATGCCTTTTCAGTATCATATACCATGTACCTATCTTAAATTATGAATGCGTTACTTGTTGAGTGTTGTTTTATGATACTGAATAAATGCTTTTTCTTTCTTTTCTTTCTTTCTTCTTTAATAATCAACGGTCATAATCAATTCGAGCGCCCATGTAAACCAACCACAATATGACACTCACACGCACTTATACACATCGACACAAAACAATCAGATTCACAACTATTCTGTAAGTTATCATTCGACAAGATTTCTACTTACCTATTTTATTTTATTTTTCTTTTTAGACAAATCTCTGCATCCATTAATTAATCTGCATTCATTAATTATGTCAACATTTTTAGTAGCATAATATGTTTTTCTATAATTGGCTTATGTTTAAGTAACATCTTCTGTACCTTGTGTTTAGTTAAATGCTGTTGAAACATTGTTAAATAAATAATAAAATAAATAAATAAACATTGCTGCCCTCTTCTGTAAATTTGCCTGATCCCGCTTCTGACATTTTCTTCTGCTGAGAACAGTGGTGCGCGAATTGCTACTTAAGTTGGACCCTTCTAAATCCGCAGGCTCTGATCATATTCCCGCGCTCTTTCTTATTAATTCTTATTATTTTAATTTAGGTAATTATTTATTTTTAAAGTAAATATATAACTAAATATTCTGTGAATATTTCAAGCATCTACCTGTTGCCGTTATCAATATCGAGCAAAAACGACCAAAAGATCACGTTTGTTGTATGGGAGCCCCTTTAAATATTGATTTTGTTCTGTTTTTAGTATTTGTTGTTATAGCGGCAACAGAAATACATCATTTGTGAAATTGTCAACTGTATAACTATCGCGGTTCATGAGATACAGCCTGGTGACAGACGGACAGACAGGCAAATGGACTGACAGCGGAGTCTTAGTAATAGGGTCCCGTTTTACCCTTTCGGTACGGAACCCTAAAAAGACAAAAAACAGACATTTTAAATTACAGACCCATTTCCAAACTCTGTTTAATTTCAAAAGTATTTGAGAAAATTGTTTACTATCTACGCTACACTTAAAAATTCGTTTAGTGATTTTCAACATCTTTTTTGAGGGGGCGTTCGACAGTGTCCAACTTGGTATTGTTAAATGATAACCTGTAGCAGTAAGGTACGGACAAAGGAAAACAGAATTAATTATAAACTCCTTTTAATCAGACTACAAAATATAGGTATAAGAGGCGATCTGCTCAGGTGGTTCTCGTCATACATAAGTAATCATTCACAGGCTGTGGTAATTAGCAATTACATCTAATCTAATCAATATCTAGCTGGGTATCAATCTCTAGCGGTGTTCCCCAGGGTTCACTGCTTGGACCTTTACTTTTTGTTATTTTCGTGAACGACATAAATTCATGTCCTTACGCATCTAGTCTTCTCTGTTTTGCAGATGACATGAAAGTTTTTCTGCCATCTCTTCACAGAAAGACGTCGACGTCCTTCAGGCAGATCTGTCTCGTCTTGACCACTATTAATTGTTGTCTTAATCAACTGGACTAAATTTTCTAAATGTTTTTCTGTTACTTTTAGCCGTAAGAGGGACATTGTACAGTCTTCATATTGTTATACCCTAAAAGGTCATGCACTTGAAAGAAAAACTCATGTCAAAGATCTTGGTGTCATGCATGATAGTAAACTACTATTTGACAGTCATGTTGACAATGTTGCAACTAATGCCTACAGGGCCCTGGGATTTGTGATGCGTAGTTCAGTGGGATTTGCCAGAGCTAAAACATTGAAAATATTTTATTGCACTTACGTTAGAAGTCACCTGGAGTAATGAATTATGGATACGTACATCTCAAGTCTGGAACCCGAATTACCAGGTATACATTACTCGTCTTGAGAACACACAAAAGAACTTTTTGAAATTCCTGTGGTACCGTTTAAAGTATACTTTTAACTCCTCAAACTACCTAAATTTCTGTAAGAAACACCACCTTTTACCTCTTGAACTAAGACGCAAGATTTTAGCTAAGCTCTCGTTAAAAGTTCCTCAAAGGAATTTTAGGAGTAACCCTACCATCTGTTTACCGAAAACGAATACCAATTACAGGCAGAATAGTTACTTATGGCGCGTGCGTGTGACAAATTTAACCTACTTAGCAAGCAGTTTGAGCTGGACCTTTTCTGTACCAGTGTATCATCATAAATCCACATAATATTCGTAACTAGATATTCTGTTGCGGTAATACCAATTCGTTAATAGTTTGAGCGAGGTAAATAATGCGTTGCTTATTGTTTCTAGTTTTATTATTATGTAACTTCTATCGGTGAGAACCTATTAGTGGTTTTTATGTATTATGTATGTTTTATGTGGTGTGTATGTTTTTTACTTTGTAACCCTATTACAATTTTGTAAACCTCATGCTCATGGTACGAAAAGCTCATGGTAGGAACAGCTCATAGTACGAATTTAAAATAATAACTTAATATTTTTGTTAAATAAAGATAATTGTAGATTACAACTGCCCCTGTGATGTAGTGATACTAGAAGTCAAAAACCAACCATATCTTTTTGTAAACACTATGGAATGCAACAAAGTAACCAAGCTATTAGTAATATGTCTATTAAAATTCTACAGGCACAGTAGACAATAGGTACATTGATTCCTCACATAAAGACACTGTCAAATTCTTAATGGGACAGTTATTAGTGCAATTTTATCATTAAAAGGCGACTGTGGGTAGGCACCTAATTTCCATACAATTAATAATAATAAATAAAATATTAACATAGGTACTAATAATTTTAATAGCTTGCAGTTCCTCTTGGAGCTATGAGCTGAAAACAATAGGTATTAAAAGTTACCTTTATTTATCCGAACTAATTACATATCGTTGTAAGGTTAAAGACGAATAATTTTAAAGGACAATGGTCTTTCTGAATAAGGCTAGGCGTAAAACAATTCAGCTGAATTTTGAATGAAACAATAATTTAGTAGTGCGATCGACGTAGTCAGCATCGAAATTATAGTAGCATCACAAAGTACTCATAATTAAGTGTAGGAAACGTCAGGATAAACATTAAATAAAACTAATGTATAAAACAAACGCAAGTAGATCCGTATAAGAAGTTTAGTTTCAAGTGTAGCAAGCTGTTGCTTTTTCAGAAAAATATTAAAAGTATAATTTTTAAAATAACTTATGAGACTAATCAAGAAATGGCTATGGTCAACCCAACTACACCCGACTTTAAAGTTTATACTGACACCCCCCACCAACCGTCAGGTCATAAAGTAGGTGGTAGACATCCTTGCGCAAGCACAAGGGACCATCTGCGTCAGGTCATAACGCCAGATCAGGACGCGCCGAAACGCATTTTATTTTAATTGCTATGGCCAGTTCGGAATCAAAACATAACCGCTTTTCTTGTCTAATTGTCTAATTCCCAACGAGGGGTACATATTTTTATACACGGTTCGGTTAGCGGTAGGGTTGGTCCGGCTAGCCTAGCCGCCTAGGCTAGCCGGACCAACCCTACCGCATTGTTACTTAGAGAACCATCTTCTCTAAGTAACAATACTAGTTGCAGTTGTGTTAAGGTTCCGACAAGAGATAAGGTAGCTAGTTCCTCTGTGTTTGATGATTCACGGAATAACATTCGGACCATAATCTTTGTTTCTTTGTAAGGCACTTACCCCGTGTGGTATCGGGGATAAAGAATTGAACCACCCCATCTCTTCCCGTGGGTGTCGTAAAAGCCGACTAAGGGACCATTCCAGAGGATGGGCAGCAGCATCTCTCTGAGGTAACCCTCAACCTACTGCGATCGCCAACCCTCCTGCCAAGCGTGGCGATTACGGCAAATACCCCTCATATCCTTGGGGGAGGCCTTTGTCCAGCAGTGGACGTCTTTTGGCTGAGATGAGATGAAGGCACTTAAATCTTCAATGAGGATTGTTATCATCGTTGTACCTGTACTTATGAAGAGGTTTTATTTGTAACAAGGAGGAGTAGGATGACTATGATTTTAATATTTATAGTTATTAACTTTACTTCCCAGACAAAAAAATAAAAAATGGAACGCTGACATGTAAGTTTTGTTATTATTGCAATGGCCATCATTTACTTTGTCGGAATCAGTAGGTCCTGATCACCGATTAAAAGTAGTCGTGTATAGTACGAGATATTAACATTCTTAATGTATAGTTCCAGCAGCAGTCTCTCCAGCGATGCCAAATTGACTACCGGTACATGACCGGTACATCGAAGTGTTGAAGTGTTTGTATGAAAGCACCACTATGTCAGTCCGTCTTCAGGACCAGAACTCGAAACCTATCCAGTTGCAGCGAGGAGTGAGACAGGGAGTTGTGATATCTCCGAAACTGTTCACTGCTGCACTGGAAGATGTTTTCAAGCTTCTGAACTAGAAAGGACTCGGAATCAACGTCAACGGCGTATACATCACTCACCTTCGATTTGCTGACGATATAGTGGTCATGGCTGAGACCCTGGAAGACCTCGGCGCAATGTTCGGTGACCTCAACAGAGTCTCTCAACAAGTGGGTCTTAAAATGAACATGGAGAAGACGAAAGTTATGTCGAACTCACGTGTCGTATCCACTCCTCTGAAAGTTGGGGACTCTTCCCTTGAAGTTGTGGACGATTATGATTACCTGGGACAAACGGTCCAGCTAGGCAGGTCCAACTTCAGCAAAGAGGTCAATCGTCGAATCCAATTTGCGGTATATTGGACGTAAAGACATTTCGTAGCTTACCGAACGCTGCCCAGCCTAATGGGATCGACGATTAACCTCTTTGACTGGCAACACACACTGATCAAAGACTTTCGTCTTGAGACACAGCGATATATTGGACGTAAAGATATTTCGTAGCTGTGCCTCAAGACGAAAGTCTTTGACCAGTGTGTGTTGCCAGTGATGTCATACGGGACTGAGAGGTGGTCGCTCACTATGGGCTTCATAAAAAGGCTCAAGGTCACTCAAAGAGCAATGGTGAGGGCTATGCTCGGGGTTGAGTTGCTAAGCTCAAGTGGCAGTGGGCAGGGCACATTGCTCGCAGGACTGATGGCCGCTGGGGCGGAATAGTCCTTGAGTGGCGACCGCGTACCGAAAAGCGCAGTGTGAGCAGGCCTCCAACAAGGTGGACCGACGATCTGACGAAGGTCGCGCGAAGCCGCTGGATGCAAGCAGCACAAAACCGGTCGTTTTGGAGATCCTTGGGGGAAGCCTTTGTCTAGCAGTAGACGTCTTTTGGCAGAGATGATGATGATGATGATGATGATGAATGGATAGTTAAGGATATTGTGGACGAAATAGAAAAGTTTCCTGTTTTGAACTGTTGAATAAAACATGTACCTATACATATGTATCTACACACACACGCCTGCACATCATACTACACCAAACTGTCAAATATCCTCAAAAGACTTTGAATTTTATGACCAAGTCATTTGGTTGAAAATTTATTGAAGATATCTGACAGTTATGAATAGTCTGTCTGTACATGATGAGATGCTCGTCATAAGCGCCTCCGCACACTGGGCGACACGCGACTGCGAGACTGCGACAGCTCGGCGTCTAGACGCGACGACAGGTTGCGGCCGACAATTTTCATATAATTTTGTTCAAAGCTCCGCACACTGGATAACTTGTCGCTGCGTCTAGTCGCAGGTCGGCGCTCCGCACACTAGGCGAAGTGACGCAAACTGTCACACGACGAACGCGACAAGACGCGGCGACTAGACGCAGCGACAAGTCATCCAGTGTGCGGAGGTTTTTAAGGTGTTAACTGCGGCGAGTACTGTATACAAAGGGACGCATTGTAACGATTCAAACGTACCTAGAATACCTACGTTGTTCTAAAATCAGTAAACAATTTTTTTATGGTGGATATTACTATTTACCTCATTTACGTAATTTGTATTAACATTCAAAATTTACCTTGTTGTTTAAAGTTGAAAAACTGCTAACAAAACAAACTACGGTCATGTGCCTGGTTTAGTTATTTTTTGTATTAACGAAAACCTCTCTTATTTGAAATCCTAGTTACCTAACAAGGATAAAAAACAGGAGAAACTGAGAATCTTATTAGTGTTTCGCTATGAATAATTGGGTTTCCTATCATATTATTAATGATTTTAATTACATTACATTATTTTTAAAAGTAAGTAATAATGAAGCATGCTTACTGCAATTCTAATGTTGTGTTTTAGTAATTTGTGTCTTGTACTAGGTTATTTTGCACCTTGACAACATTTTCTCTCTAGCCGTACCGTAGGTACATATATTTACCTCTTTCAATTTCTTGTTAAACATCGTTGATACCTAATGTAAGTCACTAGGTTTCATCGTTAACTTATACAATATGGTATCTGACGGTCAAATAAAATATTTTTAAAAGGGGTTCACATTTTAAGATGAAGATCTTAGATGAATGATTGATGAATGATACCGCGCTACCTAGAAACAATAGCTTCGTGAATGCGGCAACTCAATATTGTAGTGTGTGTAAGAACGGTGTCCTTCTTATTTCTTGTAAAATTATTTTACACAGTTTAATACGCAAACTGGCATTTTACTTCGGTTTATGACCAAAATTTAACAAAACATTCGGTATTCATGAAGGGATGGTACTAGGTTTTTTATTGGGTAGGGCCCTACTCCCGCCTCGTCGAGCTTTTTCCAGCTGAAGTGGGAGGAGCGTCCCATATAATCTGGAGTCGTCAGTAGCTTCCTGACCACATGACAGTATGCTTAGTGGAGGCCTAGTGGAGAACAAGGCTCCGTAGATGACTGAAGAGAGAGATAGAGTTAGGCTGCATTTCTAACGAGTTATGCGAAGTTGCTAAACGGTGCGCGATGATAAATCCACCAATGGCATTACTTCATTTTCCTTGCCTCGCTAAGATGGTGTAAAATGATGTAATTCTATTGGTGGTATTTTGATTTACGCACCGCTTACCTACCTCACACAGCTTTGGTGGAAAAGCAGTCTTCGGGAGAATGGCATAACGCCGCCTAGTTTCGATGCGATCCAAACTCTTCGGAGAATCTAGTAAGGGAACGGTGACCCGCTTCATCATCACCCCCTACTGCTGCGGCACGAGCCTTTCCTATGGAACGATGAGGAGAACCGGTCATGAATCGTCAAGCGGGCCCAGTGCGAATTGGTGGTTGTTAACGACTGCTAATGCAGCCGGGCCCTACAATTAACACTGTTGATAATTATCAAGATAATAATATAATTTGGAACAAAACATTATTGTAATGAATAGCGATAACACGATTTCATCAGAATGTGGATCATCCACATTCTGAAGACGAAACCGTGTTCGTATTATGTAGGGCGATGTTGTTTGACTAAACCGTTTGGCACGATGTCAAGATATCGTGGTCAAATTAAATACTGTCACACGCATGTGGCTGATAGAAAAAGCTGTTTTTAATGAAGATTACAAATCCGACGTTCCACGTTCGCTGGGACGAATGCATACAGACCAACATATATCCAAAACTGTCAAATTTCTTCAATAAATAATCAACCTTATGACATCTACATAATGTTTAAAGTCTATTGAGGTGGCAGTACGTGGTAATCTGATGTGCAAGGCGTGTGTACATATTGCGTATGTACCCCAATTCTTTATTTTATCCGCGTTGATGTTCAAGGTTATCGATTTGGAATATAAGATAATAATATTACCTAAAGTGATTAAGATAATAATATTTATTTATTATAATTAACACATGAAAAATGCGATGCGATGTTCGATAATAATTGAGTTGAAAAGGTTATCCATAAATTATTTTTTTTGTTAATGAATTGTATAGGTATTTAAACATTTTTAGATAAGAGTTGTTTCGATTATACCTAATTTAAATGTATGTTTCGTTACTAGACAATTTTTAATAACTTATAGAATATTTTTCTGATTTAAGTGAATTATGTATTTCTTATAAGGATATAAAGTTTCTTGAAACCAAATGATAATTTTATGCGCAGTGTCGGCCATTATTGAAATCAGCGGCAATGTACGTGTGTATGTTAGACGTACGAGTTAGATGTGCATTGTGCAGGCGTGACATCTATCACAAACTGTCAATTTTCCTCAATAGACTTTGAGCTTTATGTATATAGCATATCGTTGAACATTTTATTAAAGAAAATTTGACAGTGTTGTATAGAAAAAAAAGATTATTACTTAATGACGGTAGTTGTTGACATTGAATGGGCTTTCAAAGTAAAAAGTAAATTGTGTTGAATAATTTTGGCGGGCTGGTTCAGAAGGGTGCAGGTTCAAATCCTGCTCGTGGAAATTTTTTCAACATTTGTGTTTTTGAAATTTGACAGTGTTGTACAGGTTGATGTGCAGGCTCGTGCACAGCAGTGGGGACATAAAATGAGCTGATGATGATGATTTAACTTTTAGGCTTACCATGAGCTCTCGTCGTCATCATCGTCATCATCAATTGTGACGTCACATCAAAATAAACAAGTCACAGCCCTAGTGGTTTAGTAACATCTGTGTAAGTACCTACATTTAAGTAGGTACTTAAAAAAAATAAAAAAAAATAAAAATTATGTATGTAGTGTCACACAGTAATACATAAAATAAAATAAAAATAAAATAGAATTCAAAAGTGACACAAAAAAGGTATCCACTCAGCATTTGTCAGAACACCAAAGGTGTCCCGACGCTGATCTTCCGTGGTAACCTAGAAAAGAGGACACCAGAAAACAACAAACAAGAGAAACAAAATGTATCTACTATACTACTATAATTAATAAATATCAAGATTATGCAACCATGTTTGATTGCTGATGACGATTTACGATCACTGCTGCTTGCATATTGTGCGCCTGACGCGCATGACTTCACAAATATAAATATTTAATTTACAACTGCATGACAAACTAAAGTTAATAATTATGTCTTTGTAATAATTCATACAAGATCGAGATCGGATACACAGTATCTTTTCATTTTAACCACACCTTTCTGTTACACGTTGCATACTCGTAGATACAGGGTGTCCCAAAAATGGCACGCCAGGCTGACACTGGAGATAGCTTAGCTATAAACCTATCAGATAAAAAAAATAAACAAAAAAATAATAATAAAAAAAAATAAAAAAAAAAACGATCTAAAAGTGGAGTTTTTAGAAAATAAAAAAAGTGGCATTTTCTCCAAAACTATGAGACTTTTACTAGAGTCATGTTATTTTTATCTGATAGGTTTAAAACGAACTAAAAGTGGAGTTTTTAGAAAATAAAAAAGTGTCATTTTATCCAAAACTATGAAACTTTTACTAGAGTCATGTTATTTTTATCTGATAGGTTTATAGCTAAGCTATCTCCAATGTCAGCCTGGCGTGCCATTTTTGGGACACCATGTATATAATGGTTTGTTTTGTTTCAGCTTTCATCATTTACTTCTCACTGCTGACCGCCTTCTTCTGGCTGAACGTCATGTCTTTCGACATTTGGTGGACTTTCAGGTGAGGTGTATTTTATTTAAAGCTATCAATATCAACATTAATTACAAACAAATAGGATCAACCTTTTCATAGTTTTAAATAAAGGTTTGTTTTCCTTAATCAGTCGGTAACACGTTAAAAACTAACTTGAGTTAGTAAAACTTGCTTTAAGAGCACCTGGCTAGAAAGAATTAAAGAAAGGAAAACATTTATTTGCACTTGCTCAGACGATTTAACAATACAATAGGCAAGAAGTAACATAAACACAGCTATGTAAAAAAAAATATCCAAATAGCAGTTTGTGTGGCCAACACCCCAAATAAGGAAACTAAAAAACGACTAACAAAGACTAAAATATAATTTACGACTAGCACTTTGTGGATTTGAGATTTTAAAAAGAAGCTCTTTTTTTAAATAAATTATAGCATAAGTTAACTGCAAGAAAAATAACGATGTGTAACATAAAATACGGAAACTTTTCCATTCAGCAGTGACTGAAATTAACCTCAAAGTTTAAAAAAGTTATATACTGAAATATTTTATTCGAATAATTATACATTATTACTTGCTTGAATTTTTTATCAATGATCTGCACTTTATTGAGACTTATTCAACAGTAAATATTTATGAATAATGTTTAAAAGTCTATAACACACGAAATAGTTGAAATCAATACTTCATTAAAAATAGAATATATGATTAACAATCGTATATTTTTTACAAATCATAAAGAGAATGCAGTAAATATTCATTAGAAGACATTTGATGAATGACACAATATGTCATATAGGTATAATAATAATATGTCTTGTTCATAATATCGATTTTAAATTAACAAAATGGCGCGCGCTTGTGCGCTTCCCCGACTTCCTGTCACGCTATTACGTTCAACTTCCGTCACATTTCACGAATTTACTCCGACAAATTGTATGTATAGAAGGCGAGCGGAAAGATGTTACACATCAATATAGCATTTATTCTGTAAAAGAACTTTTGGCATTGGACCAGTGGCAAAGATTAGCAAAGTCACAAATTTTGCCTCTATATTAATAGTATTGATATATCAACACAGAGACCCTGTGACCGCAGACCTTGCAAAGGTTTCGAGACGTAATTTTTTTTTTTTTATGACTGTGAAACAAATACGAGTACCTACTGTAGAGTCTGGGGGGACTCTACTTAACAGGTTAGGCGAAGTCAAAAGAAACAAATAATCAATCAGTAATCAACTGTATATTAAACGAACTCAAGTTAAAACAATTATTGCCCTATAGCGGCGGCGGGCTGACGTAGAATCTCGATGTTCTTCTGTTTCCTTCTATGCGTGTCTTCTTAATTGTCAACTACGTTCATACGCAGAACGCGACGGCTGCCAGTCTTACTGCCGTACTCAGAGACGTCAATTAATTTTAATGACAATTAAATGTCTTTCCTTCTCTATTTAGCACTATACATAAGAAAGTGACAGCAACATATTTAATTGTCATAAAAACTTAATTGACGTCTCTGAGTACGGCAGTTAGAGCATTAAACCAACTAATGCTCTAAGCTGCCAGTAGGCTCGCCCAACCAAATAGTCCCGATCACTACACTACCTAGGTATACCTTAGTGTTTTGTTCAATGACATTCAGCTCCAACAATAATTGACACATAAATACATTTACGCCTTCACTTAGTAAAGTAATTTCCCGCAATGCATGGCAACATACAATTTCGAGTTAATTAAAAAGTAGACAAAACTAATTAGTACAATGGTGTTAAAAGTGTAATAGAAAATTGGTTTACCAGAGAGCCTTGAAAAGTGTTGGACGTTTTAATTTATTTGCTACCATCAGCTACATTTCAAACGCCCCTTAATTCTTTCAGTTAGTAATTAACCTAACATTTAGGGCGGCCATTGGGACTGCTATCGAACTTTATATATTGTATACATTTACATCTGTAGTATACAACGTTAGTCAGAACGGGAGTACTAAGCCGAAAGGAGGGTAAAGTATACATGATAGTGAACAACTTTTGTCTAAGAACTTTTCCTTAAAAAAGGATAATTTAAGATTAACAGCTTTTTTAAGGTTTCAAAAGAAATTACGCTGTGGTAGCCCTGGCGGTCACAAAAAAAACAAATTAAAAGGTTATATTATTGGATATTAGTCCATGGAGAGAAAACTCAACTTTTTACAATGCCCGTACACTGACATTAGAGGAACCTATTTGCTGAGAACCTACGTCAAAACTGTAGCCTACTAGATTTTTGTTTGTACAAAAAAAAAGTAAAAAAAAATATTATTTACTATCATGATACTTTACCCTCCTTTCGGCTTAGTACCCCCGTTCCGATTAACGTCGTATATAATATTTAAATGTCTACATATATATTTTTTTTTTGTAAATGTAATTAGTTTTTGTTGTGCAACAGTGTGCCAATAAAATGTATTTCTTTCTTTCTTTCTTTCTTACATATACGACATAATAATATGTCGTGCAGTAGCAAATTAATATCAAAGATATCATGAAATTATGATTCACGATCTTACGAATTCTGTCACGAAAAGTGACATCATGAAAATACGGCAGATGTTAAAATTTCAGATGTCTAATAGATTACCACTTATTAAAAACCTCTATTGATAAGACTAACGGCGCCGGGAGCCGTTTTTCCGCTGCCACGACCGACTGTTGTAGGACCGATAATAGGACCGATTTTTTCGCCGACTTTCAACGACTAAAAAATCGGTCACCGATTATTGAACATGGGCGGCGGCACTAAACACTACCATACTATCATACGTCATATCATAGTTAAATTTAAAATCCTTTTATTATATTGATCAGGCATAAAATAAGGAATTAATGATGATTCTGTTTTCTATCTAAGTGTTTTTTGTATAATAAGGTATAACAATGGCGTTTATATATTTTTATAGTGCCTAAATATTTAAAAAAAATCACCTATAAATATACCATCCTGGCTAATACTGATTGACTGAAGATCGATCAACTTCAAAGCTGAAAATTCACAGGCATGTCGCCATCAGGACTTAAGCAAGTATAAGACGACATTCTCCTTTTGGGTTCACGGGATACGGGTGACAAGGTCCTTGCTTGTGTAATAAAAAATGTTTCTGTATTTGTATTAATAAATTGTTAGAAACAATATTCACTGAACAAGCTAAATATCGGTTTTCCCTTAAACCACATACCACAAACAAGTTTTCCTAATCAAGGACTGAATCTTGATAGTTTACCTCTTTTGATTAGCAACAATATTGTATCTATTTGTATATAATAAACCTCAATAAATACACTGGTGTCGTTTATAGAATAACAGACCTTATGGTTATGAACGGTGAAAATATTACTGAATAATCCTGAAAGTTATTAAATAACCCGGGAGGCACTGAGGGCCAGCAATATCGTTCTCGGTGGAATGTCCTTTACTGTAATAGATTATTTGATATTTTGTTTAGGTTAAGGTACACTTTTGACAATAACTGTACTAAGTGCAAAAGCACAAAAAAATGATTCATAAAATTATTAGAATCGGGGGCGTTGACCACCGGTGCGTCCACCACTGGGGGCGTAAGCCAACGGACCTTCAATTCTTGCAAGCGAAGCAACTTTCGTAAAGCCTGGTCACCCGATAAGTAAACAAATTCAAAATACTAACCGTGCTGTTATCTAAAAATTAAATGAAACATAAATGTTTATATAATTTTTAACGCAAATTTTGTTGCGAACAAATTACAAAAACACCAATGTTGAAAAAATTTCCACGAGCAGGGTTTGAACCTGCACCCTTCTGACATACCGGGTCAGGTGCTCTTCCAATTGAGCTATCGTGGTTCTAACCAGCCCGCTGAAATTATTCAACACTATTTACTTTTTACTTTGAAAGCCAAAGGCGCCCATTCAATGTTAACAACTACCGTCATTAACATCCGATCATAATATTTTAACAAATACTAAAGATCAGTTAAGAAGTAGACAAGCTATTTATAAATGTTTATATAATTTTTAACGCAAATTTTGTTGGGAACAAATTACAAAAACACCAATGTTGAAAAAATTTCCACGAGCAGGGTTTGAACCTGCACCCTTCTGACATACCGGGTCAGGTGCTCTTCCAATTGAGCTATCGTGGTTCTAACCAGCCCGCCGAAATTATTCAACACTATTTACTTTTTACTTTGAAAGCCAAAGGCGCCCATTCAATGTTAACAACTACCGTCATTAACATCCGATCATAATATTTTTACAAATACTAAAGATCAGTTAAGAAGTAGACAAGCTATATAAAGTAAATAGTGTTGAATAATTTCGGCGGGCTGGTTAGAACCACGATAGCTCAATTGGAAGAGCACCTGACCCGGTATGTCAGAAGGGTGCAGGTTCAAACCCTGCTTGTGGAAATTTTTTCAACATTTGTGTTTTTGTAATTTGTTCGCAACAAAATTTGCGTTAAAAATTATATAAACATTTATAAATAGCTTGTCTACTTCTCAACTGATCTTTAGTATTTGTAAAAATATTATGATCGGATGTTAATGACGGTAGTTGTTAACATTGAATGGGCGCCTTTGGCTTTCAAAGTAAAAAGTAAATAGTGTTGAATAATTTCGGCGGGCTGGTTAGAACCACGATAGCTCAATTGGAAGAGCACCTGACCCGGTATGTCAGAAGGGTGCAGGTTCAAACCCTGCTCGTGGAAATTTTTTCAACATTGGTGTTTTTGTAATTTGTTCGCAACAAAATTTGCGTTAAAAATTATATAAACATTTATAAATAGCTTGTCTACTTCTTAACTGATCTTTAGTATTTGTAAAAATATTATGATCGGATGTTAATGACGGTAGTTGTTAACATTGAATGGGCGCCTTTGGCTTTCAAAGTAAAAAGTAAATAGTGTTGAATAATTTCGGCGGACTGGTTAGTACCATGATAGCTCAATTGGAAGAGCACCTGACCCGGTATGTCAGAAGGGTGCAGGTTCAAACCCTGCTCGTGGAAATTTTTCCAACATTGGTGTTTTTGTAATTTGTTCGCAACAAAATTTGCGTTAAAAATTATATAAACATTTATAAATAGCTTGTCTACTTCTTAACTGATCTTTAGTATTTGTAAAAATATTATGATCGGATGTTAATGACGGTAGTTGTTAACATTGAATGGGCGCCTTTGGCTTTCAAAGTAAAAAGTAAATCGTGTTGAATAATTTCGGCGGGCTGGTTAGAACCACGATAGCTCAATTGGAAGAGCACCTGACCCGGTATGTCAGAAGGGTGCAGGTTCAAACCCTGCTCGTGGAAATTTTTTCAACATTGGTGTTTTTGTAAATGAAACATATTTTACGGATAACCTCGCTTTTATTTTACACAATTATTTTAATTTAATTTTAACGTGACGTTTCCTAGCTGCCGTCCAGTAAAAATTTAAAAAAAATAATTTTTTGGCGTCGTGATCTGGAGTCGAACCCTGGACCTCAAAGTGTCGAACATAGTGCAACTACAATATCTCTATAAATAGAGTTAGTGGGTGTCCAATTTTTGGTTCGAATCGTATTAAACGTTGCTAACATACCTACATAACGATACTACTCATTATAATCAGCTGTTTATTTTTAAAACATCAGGGTCAGTTTTACAACTTCCTGATAAGTGACAGAGAGTCCACTAAAACTACTGTCGCACACACACCAATAGTATTGTAACAAATGGTTTTTTTTTAAACTATCATGGTCAGAATCCTTTCTGACTATGTTTTATCTATAAGTACTATTGTAATAAAGTTGAAGAGTTTGTCTTTTTGTTTAACGCGCTAATCTCTAGAATTACCAGTCGGATTTCATAAGCTAATCGGTTCACGTCACTAGTCTAGCAGAGCTACATAATTAAGTAAACAAAACATTGAAATGAAACAACTTTTACGGATCTACTCGCGTTTATTTTACACATTACTTATTTAATGTTTATCCTGACGTTTCGAACCCTTTGCAGGGTCCGTGGTCACAGGGAGAATACACGCGAGTAGATCCGTAAAAGTTGTTTCATTTCAATGTGTAGTATTCGCGTAAACTTTAGAAAACAATAAACAAAACATTTTTGGTTGCGGAGTTATTATTATTATCATAATAATAAATACATACTGACTACATTATAAAAATAATATCGAATAGACGTTCATCGTAATGAGTTGTTCAGACTAATAACGCTTCAGTTTTTTTACATATGCGCTCTAATTTACACTGTTCATTCACCATAAACGTACCTACTATCGTTTGCTGAAATATCGGTGACCTCATATTTAAGTGGTTGCCATCTTGGAAACACCCATAATGTGTTCCATTCGATGTCGTATTCCCGAATTGTCATTAACTGTCTCGTCGCGACAGTTGTTATTACTAGTTCGTCACAAAGAGTTATTGCGTTCCATTAACGAGCACGAAACAGTAGGAAACTTACACAAACTTTAATTATATTAATAGGTAATACCTACTAGTAGTCGGAAAAATTTAACAAACAAAATTGTTTTATCACTTAACGTAATTATTGTTTGTTTTATTAAAATGGGGTACCGCAATTAAAATAGAGTTAGAAAATAGACTTTGCTTAGGTAGAACGGTAAATGGGTAAAGAGGTAACTATTCCCCAATAGGGCATTTCCCAATATTATGACGTTGTGAGGGTAAAATTAAAAGCCCTTGCTGAGTTTCTTGCCGGTTCTTCTCAGTACAAGGTCTCGCGCCATGTGTAGACTTTACGCACCGATGGCGTAGTGACATTCATAAAAGCTGAGTTGTAGCCTAACTGAATAAAATATTTTGAATAATCGGAGTAGTATTCGGTGCCGGCTATTCGTGATCCCGTGATCACCTGTGATCACCTACGCAAATGGATGTTACAGCGGTTTAGTAGGTGTGCCCCAGCGCCCCGTCCAAATTTTCGATGCTGGGAAGGGAACACTTTCTTTAGACTTTTAAACGCTTTTTAAACGACTATTTAAACACTCTTTAAACTATAGCTAGTAGTCCAGCCCTAGTTTAAAAAAAAACTCAATAAGTGAATATAATACGACGATATGCCTGCCTTATACTCTAACCACGCTCGCTGCCTTGGGTGATCAGGATAAGTTAACGAAAACAAGAATTTGTATCATCATCAACTGCTGGAACACGAGCCTTCCCTATGGATGGATAGGGAGAACGGGCAATAAACCACCACGCGGGCCCAGTGCGGATTGGTGGTTGTTAACGACTGCTAATGCAGCCGGGACCAACGGCTTTACGTGCCTTCCAAAGCACGGAGGAGCTCGAGATGATACATTTTTGGTAACCCATCCGATGACCGGTCTTTGCGAAAGTTGCTTAAGCTCAGCACTTGCAGACCGGGCGCATTAACCACTGCGCCATCGAGCTCTTCAGAATTTGTATATATACAAGTATATACAAATTCACGTATCCGTCTATTATTAACGTAAATCAATAGCAAATAAAGCAAAACTACAAGTTTCTTGAAGGCCAAGTGACCAGGGCCATAAGACCCTTAATAAGGTATAACATGTTTGAATATTTTATTGATTTTCAATCTTATCTCAATGACATAAAGTTCAAAATATATATACTTCCCATTGCTGTTAAAGGGTTAAGTCTAGGTGCCAAGTGCGAGTTTCATTCGCCATTCGATCACGTTAATGAAAACGAGAATGGGGAATGGAGAATGGGGTATTTGACAGGTTTTAGAAAAATATGTCTAATGGTTCATTATAGCATAATACATTTGCAATTTGATTAATTCGTTATTCAATTCTTTATTTTTTATAAAAAACGCCATTAAAATTCAAATTAATAAAATAGCCGCCAAAATGCTGAATGCAGGTCACGTGATGTCGTGACGTCACCTGCTTGTAAGCAAACTTTTAGCTGTCAAATTAAACGTACAAAACTTTTGATTGACATTTACTGTAAACAAGCTGGTGACGTCACTCCAGATTCAGCGTTATCCCGTGCGTTTTTGATCACGTGGTCAATCAGAAAAATTGTATCATGTTATTAATGATTTTTTATAAAAATCATACTTATTTTAAAGTTTTGTGCTGGCTAAATTAATTTAAAAACATGTTTACTATTAAGTTAAGGGTGCGCCGTCCATAAGTGACAAGTGTCATATGTTTTATTTGAAATTTCGTCGTCCATATTTATTTGATGCCGCGCGGCCATACTAATTTTGTATGGGGAATTTAAGGTGCTTAATAAAAAATAATTATTAAAATAACCACTTGATGAATCGAAAATGTAGTCTAGCAATTTGTAGTTTATCCATTGATGATTGTTTAGACAAAATCAGAGGTACAATAATTTAGATAAACTATAAGAAATCTACTAAACGCCGCCACTCGTTTTCATGATTTTTGCCCAACTTTAAATGATATTGTAGAAAAAACTGTAGCGTGTTATGAATTTATGGTTCTGAGAAATTGTAAACACGTTCCCTTTGATACTAAATATATATTTTGTTCATTTAATACAATAGTATTTTCAATTATATCTACTTAACCGTAACTGCATTTTTGGCATTTTTTTGTCGGCGCACCCTTAACAACAGTTTGATCAATATTTTCATTGTAGTCAAATACCCTATTTGTATGGCGAAATTTGATCTCTTCTCGTATGTCGCCAGGAGGCGCTGCTTCAATGCCATACTAATTTTCGTTTTCGTAAACGTGATCGAATGTATACGGATAGTAAAATAAACTCACCCTGCTTATTACTATTAGTAACATCTCAAAGTGTGTCGATAGAAAAGATTAGAATAGAAAAAGTATATTAGTGCCATAACTATTAAAAATATCACAATACAAAATAACACTAGATAGAAAATAATAGATAGATAAATAGATATATATATATATATGTCGGCGGCGAGGCTGGTTTGTAGTAGGATGGTCGAGCAAACTCGGATTCGTCGATAACACAGTTCATCTTGGATCTTAAAAATAAAGACGCAGTCGTATTCCTTATAGTCACTTTAATATTATTTTAATATCACAATTACAATATTTAGAAACAGTTTCCTGATGCAAATGGATTTTAGAAACGAAGTGAGTTCTGCGCGTGCGTACTCTCCGACCGCTCCCGTTCGAATCTGTCTAGTCCGTTGTCGCGCCAAGCCAACTGACGTTGACGTTTCGCGCACCATAGAGCATAGGCTGCGCAGACCACACTAAGTATAGACTATACTTGTCGTTTCTAAGCGATGCTAGCGCCACGTCTCCGACTGTTGGAATCAAAGGCGTTTTAAATGAAATAAACTTCAATTTATTATAAAAGATTGAGAAAAACTCACAGAGCACATCCGCTCGCCCTTATTAGTTTTACAAGAAGAAAAAACCACAGATAAAAATTAAGTTTTACCACAAAAATAGTGTTGCCACTTTTTTAAATCTAAAATACCACAAATTCTTAGAAATAATATGTTCTAATTGATTGATTTGAACATAATTGGGGCCAGGCAAAATACATACTTATGCTAAAGGCAAAGGACACAACTTTTTGATAGATCTACGATAAATCTTATTATTAAATTTTATATCAGCAACTCTAACATTGCCATCGCTTCCTGGGTAAGTTTTAACAATTCGTGCCATAGGCCATTCTAAGGGTGTAGTGTTTACATTTTTTACAATAACTAAGTCACCCTCTTTCAAATTAGGATGCTGCTGTTTCCACTTGGGACGGCTCTGAAGCTGTGTTAAATAGTCATTGGACCATAACTTCCAAAAATCTTGTTTGAGTTTAGTACATAGACTCCAAAATTTCAAACGGTTGACTGAAACATCTGTAAGATCAACTTCAGGAAAAGAAGTCAAAGCTGTTCCAATTAGAAAGTGGCCAGGTGTTAAATATTGACAATCTATTGCATTTGCTGAAAGTAAAGGCCTTGAGTTTAATATTGCCTCTATTTGTACAATAACAGTATAAAGTTCCTCGAAAGTTAAGCAGAGGGTGCCTACTACTCTCTTAAAGTGATGTTTGACACTTTTTACACCAGCTTCCCACAAACCTCCAAACTCTGGCGAGTAACTAGGTATAAACATGAAAGTTATATAATTTTGAGAGCAAAAACTATGAACAGCATCTCTATGATTTTTTGAGGATTGAAGATAATACAATTCTTTTAAATTATTTGCAGCACCTTTAAAGGTTTTAGCGTTGTCACAAAATATTTTTGTTGGCATGCCACGCCTCGAAATGAAACGCTTGAGACATGCTAAGAAGGCCTCTGTCGTGAGATCTGAGACGAGCTCGACATGAATAGCTTTTGTAGCAAAACAGACAAATAGCGCGATGTAACTTTTTGACACCATAGGTTTCCTAATACGAGCAACCTTCATGTTGAAGGGTCCGCAAAAATCAACGCCGACATGCTGAAATGGCCTAGATGCAGTAATCCTTTCTCTCGGTAGAGATCCCATCAACTGCTTAGCAGCCTCAGCTTTTAAACGCATACACTTTATGCATTTTCGCAACACTTTCTTGACCTCTCTCATACCGCTTACCAAAGAGTATTTTTGTGAAAGAGAACTCAATACTAGCCTAGGGCCTGCATGCAGTAACCTTAAATGTTCTCGTTCTATGATGAGGTGTGTAATGTGTGAATGCTTTGGCAGAATAGCGGGATGTTTTTTGTCAAACGATAAGTTGTCAGCATTATAGAGCCGACCGCCCACCCTGAGTATTCCCATTTCATCAATAAACGGATGCAAATTTCCTATTCCTGACTTTATGTTTTTTCCTGCCAAAAGTGACATTACATCTTTAGAAAAATGCTCCATTTGAGCAGAGCGCACAATAACTAACATAGAGTTGTGAAGTTCTTTAGAAGTTAACTCACTGTTCGTTATATTATTTTTGTTTTTCGAACAGTTATTATAAAATCGGTAAATAAACCCAATTACTTTCTGAATTTTATTTATGTTTGAATACTTTTTAAATATGTCTAGTGCAAAAGTAGCATTCTTAGGTTCTACTTCTGACAGATTGCATGAAAAGCCTTGTTCTTCATCTAAATTCCCATCTGTGGGCAATATAGAGAATTCTATATTGTCAGAGAGAGTGTGAGTGAAGTCACTGTTCATTAAATATTTTGGCCCGTGCCACCACAAAGAATTATCCTGCAACTTGTGTGGCTGCACTCCCCTCGACAATAAATCAGCGGGGTTGTCATTTGTCCTGACATAAAACCACTGAGAGTGAACGGTCAGCTTTATAATTTCTCTGACTCTATTACTGGCATAAACGTTTGACTTTACATTGCCAGCCTTGATCCACGCAAGCACGATTTGTGAGTCACTATATAAATACATTTTGTGGGGAACGCTATCCATGAGGACTTTACTGACTCTAATAGCCAGCTGGGCCAAAAGAAGTGCACTGTTAAGTTCCAACTGGGGAATTGTCAATTTTTTACCTAACGGAGCGACACGAGATTTAGAACAGAGCAAATTACTTTGTATTGCACCAGATTTTAAATATATTCTCAAGTAGAGACAGCAGCCATAGGCCTTCATTGAAGCGTCTGAGTAACCTATTAACTCTACTGAGGAAATATCCTGGTCAGTCATTACACATCTACTTACTTTAATTTTGCCCATTTGTTTTAAGTTTTTCATGAAATTTTGCCAATATATAAACTGATCGTGGGGTATTATTGAATCCCAATCAATTTGAGAAGACCATAGCTCTTGCATAAAAATTTTGGCTAGAACAACTATAGGGCCGATTAATCCAATGGGGTCAAACATTTTCCCTATATAACTGAGTATTTTTCTTTTTGTGCTTAAATTTTCTTCGTGATTTGAATCAGGACTTGAGAAAGTAAAGGATTCTGAGGCAATATTGTACATCAAACCCAATGTTTTGACCGTATTGTTTTTACTCATATCAATGTCATCCAATTGCTTGTGTTCTGTAGGAACATCATGTAAAATTTCAGGGTGATTTGAACACCACTTGTGCAATGTGAAGCTGCCTAGCTTGAGGAGCTGTATTAATTGTTGTTTCAGCTCATGCAACTGCTCTGGATTATTTGTACCAACTATTATATCATCAACATAAGTGTTCCGGAGCAAGGTTTGAGCAGCAAGGGGAAACTTACTCAAATACCTTTGGGCTAACTCTACAAGACATCGAGTGGCCAAGAAAGTGGAGGCCTTCAGCCCATACGTTACCGTCTGCAACTGTAAGCAGGTGATGGGCTTGTTGGGATTATTTCGCCAAAGAATATTTTGAAGGGTTGTTTGATGACTATTTAAATAACACATTCTAAACATTTTTTGAATATCGCAAATTAAAGTGTAAATGTAGGTTCTGAACAATATGAGAATGTCAAAAAGCTCACTTTGTACCACAGGGCCATTCAGCATGACGTCGTTGAGGGATACCTTTAGTAGTGATTTCATACTACCGTCAAAGACAACTCGAAATTTGGTTGTTTTGCTCGCCTCATTCATAACAGCATGGTGTGCTAGAAAATAAACGGGATCATTCTTTATATCATAGTTTGCAATATCGACCTTCTTAGCATGACCCATTTGTACATACTGTTCTATAAATAGATTATATTGCTCCAGCAGCAAAGGATTCTTTTTAAACCTTCTCTCTAATATCAGGAATCGTTGATAAGCTACAGAAAATGAATCACCGAGGTGCAAATCCTCCAAAGGTGCAATGAGAGGCATGTCTACATAAAAACGATTGTTTTGAATTTTAACAGAATTTTGAAAAACTTCTTCAGCCTTTTGAAACTCATCACACATTTGTTTTGCTGGCTCGGGCATTTTCTCAGAGAGCCAGAATTGTTCTATGACATTTTCTAATTTTTCAGAATTGCAAATAGCAAAGTTTGACACAATTTTAAAAGATGAATTATCATTGCATTTGATTTCAGGAATATTGCCCCCAACAACATAGCCGAATAATGTATTCTGTAGAACAGGTCCATTTTGAATTTTTATACAACCCTCTAACAAAATATTGAAATACACATCTGCACCCAAAAGTAAAGAAATTTCCCCAGGAACGTTAAAATCATTGTCTGAGAGTTTTATATTTTTGGGCAAATTCCATTCTGAAATGTTTATAAATTGTTGGGGCAACTTGGTTGTTATTGAGTCAACTACATGACATTTTAAATTGAATTTAATATCAGACTGGCATGAAAGCACAGTAATCTTAACACACTCATTTATTTTTGTTGGTTTATTTCCAATACCAATAATATTATTTGGTTCAATTATAGCACTCAAACCAAGTTTATTGACAAGATTACTTGTTACAAATGATGCTTGGCTGCCAGTGTCAAGGAGTGCCCGGACAAAAATGTGCTGGCCTTGAAAATTTATCAATTTAACCTTGACGGTAGGAAGCAAAATGTTTTTAGAAAGAGGATTCGATAACAAAGTGACAGCAGGTTCTTCATTGTAGACCTGATCCTCATGCAAGAGAGTGTTATGATTCTGTTTACATAGTTTACATTTAAATACAAACTTGCACTTACCACTATGTGATTTTAAACAAAGACAACATAACTTATGTTCACGTACAAATGTTTGACGATCGCAGAGCGCAGTCGTCTTGAACTCTGTACAGCTGTAAAGAGCATGATCACCTTTATTACAAAATTTACAAATTTTTGTAGTCTTAGCAACAACATTTGTGACTTTGGAAGGCATTGGTTTAAATTTGTAGGTACTTTCATAGGAAGTAGTTTTGAGAGGCAAACTATCCTCAAGCGCTATAGCGCGCTTTTCTAAAAAGCAAAGAAACTCATTCATGGAAGGCAAGGTTTCTGAGTCTCTACTCAATTGATATGCTCGGTTGGTTATTTGATCGAGCTTACGTGTTAATATGGAAATCAACAACATATCCCATTTATCAATGGGCTGATTAAAATTACTCAATGCATGCAATTGTTGCTGCACTTGTGAAACAAACGATCTTATAGAAGAAGCCGTGCCTTTTTGCATTATAGGCAAGTCTAATAAAATATTAATATGGTTTGCAATTAAACGTGCTTTGTTATCAAAACGTTTTTTCAATAGTTGTAATGCTTCCTTGTACGATTGATTTACTAATGGTAGATTGACAATTACTGCTAAAGCATCCTCTGTGAGATATTTTCTCAGGTAAAATAGTTTTTGTACGTCTGACAAAGACTTATTATTATCGATAATAGCCATAAAAAGGTCAGAAAATGGTTTAAATTTCGTGAAGTCTTTTCCGTCGAAGGTAGGTATTTCAATATTTGGTAATTTACACGTTGACACATTATGACATTCGGAGACAGATTTCGTTGAAAGCTGCTTCAGAGAGGCGTTTATTTTGGCTAACATTGTATAATATTTTTCCTCAATTTCACCAACCTGTTCAGGATCCGTTTCGTCGACACTTAAAATATCCAACTGGACCGCTTCATACGCTTTTAAGGCATCCATGAGCTTGTCCTTTCTAGCCTCTAAAATGTCCGTGGTTGCGGAGGCGAAGGCTATGGGATCTTCGACAAAATTTGCAATCCTTGTGATGGTGGCTTTGCATTGCCCTCTTAGCAATCGAAATGTCTTCAATTCTGCCTTTCCTGGTTGTGCCATCTTGTAAAAGGCTAATGGACTTTGTATTTAGTAATGATTCGCTGTTTCGTTTGCAAAAAAAAGCAACGTAAGAGATATTTACGACGTTGCGCGTTGTTTTTAGATCGTGATTGATCGACTGGAACTGATGTTGACGTTTGACTTGTCACTTGACAGCAGATGTCAAATCGAATATGGCGCCGGAAGGAAATAGCACTGCTGCCAACCTTGGCAAAAACCCAGCCAAGACGCCGACTGTATCGTGTTCCCAAAATATGATTAGGTTAGGAATCGTAAAATCGTATGGCGATGGCGAATCCTGCGTTCCGCACGCGACGAAATGTATGCGTCACTGTAGCCGTGCTTAAGCAAAGTACTATTACATAGCACTAGTGGCAGGAATCGTGGAATCGTATGGCGATGGCGACTCCTGCGTGCGCTCCAAACTCGACGAAAAAACTGTACCACGGCACTGATTATAGCGTTGAAGGACCACAGAACGCCTATGTTGGAATCAAAGGCGTTTTAAATGAAATAAACTTCAATTTATTATAAAAGATTGAGAAAAACTCACAGAGCACATCCGCTCGCCCTTATTAGTTTTACAAGAAGAAAAAACCACAGATAAAAATTAAGTTTTACCACAAAAATAGTGTTGCCACTTTTTTAAATCTAAAATACCACAAATTCTTAGAAATAATATGTTCTAATTGATTGATTTGAACACCGACATATATATAATACTAGCGGCCCGCTCGCGACTTCGTCCGCTTGAGTGAACACCCGTATCCTATAGAACCCTATGGCAGCGCAGCGCCACCTACCGGGTCCAATTATATGCACGTTGTATATATAAACCTTCCTCTTGAATCACTCTATCTATTAAAAAAACCGCATCAAAATCCTTAACGTAGTTTTAAAGATCTAAGCATACATACATACAGACAGACAGCGGGAATCGACTTTGTTTTATACTATGTAGTGATATTGATAGCCTGGTAGGTCTTCAAATTCTTTTGAAGCAGTATTGTATCTGGTATTGTTGCGCTTGTAAAAACGAGACTACACGACTTCAATAACAAATGGAGTAGGTAAAACAGCTCTAAGAGCTCATAGTTAGGCCTCCGCTTTTGAGGTTTTTTAAAAGTTATTTCACGTATTTTTCAGTGGCAAACGTGGGCTATCATTGGAGAAGCTGTCGACTCGCGGCCGGTTCTATGCATACGCGCTGTACGCGTTCGGCATCCCCACCGCGCTCACAATCCTGCTGGTGGCTTTGGAATTCTCCGGACTGCCACCGCACCCGCTGCTGCCGCTGCTGAGACACCAGGGATGCTTCATATACGGTAAGGGATTCAGCTGATTCAACAGGCTATTAGTACTCGCTTTGGAGCTCCTTCTATCTTTTCTCGAGCATAGGCATTCGATAAAAGTATGCGCAGCGCATCAGACGCAACGGTATCAAGGCGGGCAGGCGGAGTAAAATGTCTCTTAGACTTAAGACGAGCATTTACAAAGCTTTCATTCGCCCTGTCATGACTTACGCTAGCGTAGTTTTTGCGCATACCGTGTTCTTCTATCTGCATCCCTTACAAACTCTCCAAAACTGTTTCATGCGTGTGCCGCGGCACGCGTTGCCCGTGGTACTATTGCAATGTAGATCTCCACCGTGATCTTGATATTCTCACTATCAAAGATTTTATCAAGGACGTTTCCATACGTTACCTACTTTAATAACGCCCCCCACCACCCTAACTCGTTTGTTGTGGCGGCCGCAAACTATAATGTTGGAGGCCTTCCACCAACAAGACGGTACTCATCTAAACGTCCTAAACACGTCCTAAACACGTCCTAGATGACCCCAACGATCACATAACAGTTGCGAAGGCCCCCCGCCCAATCCTCTAAATGCCACTACATATTTACAGAATACACTAATCATGCACAATTGCACACTAGTTTAGACCCAAGACACCGTACTCGTAAAACAAGGGTAAAATTATTTACAATTTACAATTATTCCCGCTAACATAAAGCGATGAAAATTTCAGACTCTTGCTGTACCTCAAACTGTTTGCTGTGATGGGAATCAACTGGATCCTAGAGGTGATCAGCTCATTATACACTGTTCATAGATTACTGACCCAGTGAAGATCTTACGATATTTGTCAACTTTCAACCTACCTACAAGCTCCTACAAGCTCCTTACCACATACAAATGTATATAACAGGCTTTAATGGTTGTGTTGCAGGCACAAGCAAGTTGCTCTACTTCTACGGGCCAATAGTGATTCTCTGCGTCGCCAACATGTTTTTCTTTATTCTCACCGCGATCAAGATCACGCAGATCAAGCAGCAGACGTCGGTCCTCAAGTCCAAGGAGAGCTCCACGCACGACCAGCACAGGAACGACAAGCAGAGGTGATAGACGATGACTTTAAATATGAGAAACACCATTGACATGGCTATAGACGAAATACGAAACAGAAAAGACAAATTCAAATCTATAGTGCGTGTCATAATATTGTGGTCATAAAATTAGTGAAATCATCTTAAAAATATCACCAAAGAAGAAAAAATATGGCTTACTTAACAAAAAATATATTTTTCTTAACTATGGAGTTTTAAGAAATAATGAAGATAGAAACAATTTAAACATTATAATAGCAAAGAACGTTAGTCGTACGTAATACATACCAAAGCACGTTTGCAAAAAAAAAACTACTTAAAATTTTAAAAAAATCAACTAAGTAATGAAGAAAATCTAAAAGATTTAACTAGTACATAGAAGGGGAAAGAAAATAGAGAATGCTCAATTTATTTACATATTTTACGAGTAGACCTGTAAAGCTGTAAGCTGTACAGTAACATCAACTGAATTTTGAGCATCTCAATAACGACTCGTATTTTCAAAACTTTAACTTCACTTAACTTTACTCAAACTACTCATTCATATACTTTTACTATAGCAAGGCTATGGCAACTTAATTTAAATTATTTACAATTTACAATTATTCCCGCTAACATAAAGCGATGAAAATTTCAGACTCTTGCTGTACCTCAAACTGTTTGCTGTGATGGGAATCAACTGGATCCTAGAGGTGATCAGCTCATTATACCCTCAAGCCAGCGGCATCTGGCGCGTCACCGATGCCTACAACGTCCTCATCGGCTTAATCATATTCATCATATTTGTGTGCAAGCGCAAAATCTATCGCCTGATGAAGAGAAGGTTGGTACGAAATCCCCTAAAAAATTATCTCTTATAGTTGTTATGTTAATAATAATTCACACAATTACATTTTATATTTTTATTTTTATTTATTTAAATCAACAAGTTGTTACATAATCCGATATCATTGACGAGTCCTCAACCCAGTCGTTCAAAGTCACCAATGACTATTTTGACACTGAAAATTCTCAAACGTTAGACGTTGCATTGCACCTTTTTTTCCGAAAATGCATTTCCTCTACAAAATCTTACACACCATGTCTACAATAAATTGAAACATAAATGGTAAAAACATGGAAAATACAGGAGATGTCCTGTATTTTCTATTTTCCATTTCTTCATGATGGAAAAGTTAGTTTACGGGTGACGAAAAGCAGAATTCTTATTGTGGTAAAAAGAAATGTGTGTATTTACAGAATAACAAATGACACCCGGTAGTAATAACAAAAAACCACAAATAAATGTTGAACTACATAACAGTATCTTCTGTGCCCAGGATGAAAGAAAGGTTTCATCGTCGTAACAGCAGCGATGGTGCTTTAAGAAGTATCGATCCTGGTCGTAATAAACCTTGGCTCACCAGACAAGGTCCAAGAGATAGCGTAGATACTATCAGAAGTACTATTTACGTGGAACCAGATAATAGTAACAATGCAGCTACTACATCAAGATTTTAAAATTTAAATATGTCATTAATTCTATCAAATACTCAAATGAATGAAGAGCGATATGACAAGCATAAAAAGATCAAAGACTTCATGGACTTATGAATAGCAGGAGATATTTAAAGCATCCATTCATACATTGAAATAGAAACAGAACGGAAATCAACAATGACAGGTATATAAATGATCTAAGTGGCACGGAGAAGATTACACTAAAGCAAAATTAATTCAATTTTTAATACAGATTTGGGAAAAAACTAACTGAAGCACTAACGTTACGAGGAGATTCAAACTAATCTGTACAGTACAATAGTGTTTGAATAATTGTTTTTTTTATTTTGCACATTTTTGTTTGGTTTTTCTTAATTCTGATATTTTTGATTTTGACATGTGCCATGCATAAGCCATCCTTTTATTACATCACCATCACAATACAAAAACGCATTTACATAATGACACAATTTTTTTTAATTCTGTTGTTTTCGTTCATATATTTCGCGACGTATTTATTTTTGGATGTTTTGGTTGTGTGTGACCTTTTAAAACAGGTTTTTATAGTAGTTTATGCAACTGTCATATAATGAAGTGTATTAAAACACGAGTGTGAGTTTATGAAACGAGCGCAGCGAGTTTCATAATAGTAACGAGTGTTTTAATACCCGTGTTATATATGCAGTTGCATACACTACTTTATCTTCACTAATGCAATTAGTCAAACAACAAGAGTAAAAGCTGACAATAGTTTATTTATAATAATTGTTCAAATTTTGGATGGTACAATTTTAAAAGAATACATACATATGCCACATAGAAGATGGCTTGAATTTGTCGGAGAGGTCTTTGAGATACACAAGAATGACATTTTCAGAAAATGATGTAGTTTTCTTTTCGATCTTCCATGCCAAAAAGTTATTATATTCTTTTTCATATAATTTTCTAGATTTTTCTGGCAAAAGATTGTGAGTTACTTTTGTTGCCAATTCTAGAATATCCGGAGGCGTACAAATATCATCGTCGCTGTCCATTTTTAACTTTTAATTTGTATTTTAAAAACAAAACACATTGCGAAACATTAAATTCACGCGTACGTGTATTGACACAGTGAACTTGCCGCCATTAAAATCTAACCAATGAGAGCGCAGCTGCGCGCGCAGGGCCAATCAGGAGCGAGCGCGCGCTGTTCTTTTTTTATTTAATTGGCACAAGATCTTACCAAAGAGTTTTGTGTATGTAAGTTTAGTAGTTTCGACGAAGTTTTCACGTATAACCCAACTGTTTTTGGAGTCTTGGCTGGAAAGTGAAGAGTAATGTCTGCAATTTTGTTTTATTTTCTAAAATTTGTGTTAATTCGAACATTAATGTGAAATAATGGTGGATTATTAACCGTTAAGTGTTCGTGAGTGTGCATGAGTGTTGGCAAATGAAACAAAATAGTGCAACGGCACTTTTCAAATTCTCTCAAGAATTCCGCGTGAGGACTTAGTAAAGCCCCACATCTTTACTAAGATACTCGAGGGGTTGGGGGGTATATCATTCTCACTTCTCATTTCTATTATCATTCATCATCATTTATGGAAATATTGTTTATTTATGTATTACTTGTACGAAAAATTACTTTGACACTGGCTAAATGTGCTAATCGCACGAAGCCATCAAATAAAAGAAAAAAAAAAAAAAACCCAACTGTTTTCAAAAGCCAGCCTAATATCAAAATTTTATACAACTTGTATGAGGATTTTGACATAAGGCTCGCCAGGTTAATTGGTCGCGTTTTATTGATGTTATAATGAGATTTTACGATATCGATGTGGATATTATACCATCATGTGAAATTGCTTAAATTGAGTGTTTTGTTGTCTGCGCTATAACAGTAGTAATTATAAGTCAAGTATTGGAAACATAAGTAGAATGTTACAACATTAGTGTAGATAAAAGTTTTTAGCTAACTAACAATGTCGTTTTGTTTTTGTAATTCAGACTAAATTATAATTTAGAATAATAGGTCTTCTATCAAACGAACTTCGTGATGAACATCTGAGTGGTTAACTAATTTATTACAGTACTCTTGTCCCATCAAATGTAGTGTTGTAGTCGCACCAGTTTTCAACATAGTTACCCAATTGGCGACACGAGTTTTCGTTGTTGACATAAATTTTACTGGATAACAGCTAAGTAAACAGGTGATCTGTAAAAAAAACACAAATATTGAAAAAATTTCCACGAGCAGGATTTCTTTTTTTCAACAATTGTGTTTTTGTAATTAGTTCGCAACAAAATTTGCGTTAAAATTATACAACCTTATTTTTAGTTTATACGAAAACCGAAACACGGGTCAAATATTTTCATTTAAAGAATCCGTACAAAAAAATTTAAAATAATATCTGGAAAACTCACGAAGTTACAAGCTTTTTGTGCTGCCCCGTTGTGTGGTTTTTGTAGGGAATAATTTATTTGAGATTTTGTAAATATTATTTGGTCAAAATGTAACATGGTATAAAAAATATTGAATTCGATTCTATTACTGATTCTGAACAAACAGTTTTCAGGTTTCGTATAAACTAAAAATAACATTGTATACAAAACAAAAACATTTTAGGTGTATTTTAGGTGGTGTGTCTGTATTCATTGTTGTTTATGTTAATAATGGAAAAATTAAAAGGAACATGTGGTTGTGTTGAAGACTGGTGCCATTACTAGGGTAGTGTATGGTTTGGGATATTGGGATTTCACTTCACATGTATGTAGACATTATAAAATATAGTGAAAAAATTAAATGCCTACCCGACCCAGCCAGGAATCGACCCTGGGTCTTCCGCAATCCGGACGGCTGCACTGACCATTATGCTACCGGGAAGGCTGACTGAAGCACTGAATTTTTATTTTATATTTTTCACTGCTTTTTAGCGGCAATAGCACAGAATAAATAGTAGTAGCAGTAGGCACTATCCAACAGTTATTGCAACCGATTTTTTTCACTATATTTTATAAATATTTAGTTCAGCTTAAGTGCAGCAATTAGTACTTAAAAATAAAAATAAAAATTTATTTATGTAAACTATTATTTTTTGGAGACTTTTGGTAATCATTATTTGAAGGTTTTGGCTCATTTCCATCTTTTAGGCTGGGGTCTGCAGATAACCATTTGGACGGGAGTACGTTAAGACTTATCCCTACTAAGCAGGTCTGAACGGTCATATTTCATAATATTGTGCTATAACACGAGGTGCTAATCTTTGAACTGGCAAAAAAAGCTAACACTGTTGGTGACTAATATTATTTAGGGGCACATAATTACGTATTTCTATTATTTTTTATGGTATTATTTTTCGTATTTTTTTTTCAACTTTAAAGCCGAAACAATAATTCTGAGTTCGAACAATAACAATATTTCCAACATTCTCAATCTCACAAAGTGATTTGTAGTTTTATTTACATCATGAGATTATTCGTCCTCAAATTTTCCAGCAAATTTATTTTTTTAATATTTTATAATTATAATTTATTATTATTACAAAAAATGTTTATAGTGTGATAAATGTATCTTTGTTGCCTTAATAATAAAAAATAAATAAATTAAAAACATAACAGAAACACAGCGTATATAATTCAGCACACATTAAAATCTATACGCCTTTTTTGTTTCCTAACTAGATCAATCTTTGTCTTATTTATTTTCCACTTTAGATATAGTGCATTGATACCAAATTTGTGTGCAGGTACCACCAAATGCGCGGTGAGCCGACATCCTGGAACCAGACCACCGTCTCCACGCGGACGCTGTCGCGCGATCGCGACGAGACACAACTCAACTCTATGAAGAAAAAAGACAATACATCATAGACAATTTAAAAAGTAATACTCTACATTACATTTCGTTTTATTCCACTTTATTATGGCTTTGTGTGGTTAGCACATTTAGCCAGTGTCAATCTTTTTTCTTACAAGTTATATATGAATAAACAATATGTACTTTGTTAATAGATGATAATGAACGTTAACATAAATGAGAAGTTATACATGATATTCCCCCCAACCCTTTGAGTTATCAAAAAGAGGTGGGGCTTTACTGAGACCTCACGCGGACTTCTTGAGAGAATCTG
The DNA here is from genome assembly GCA_947562085.1 of Eudonia lacustrata. Classification (NCBI taxonomy): domain Eukaryota; kingdom Metazoa; phylum Arthropoda; class Insecta; order Lepidoptera; family Crambidae; genus Eudonia; species Eudonia lacustrata. The sequence goes on along the minus strand of OX387318.1, from coordinate 19,396,655 downwards.
AAAAGTGACGTTGCACTATTTTGTTTTATTTACCAACGCCAAAACGTGTAAGTTCACGAACACTTAACGGTTAATAATCCACAATTATTTCTCATTAATATTGAACATGACACATCCGCAGACATGTCTCTTCACTTTCCCGCCAAGAAGTCCTCAATTTTTTATCTAGTTTTTATAAAGCTTACACTATTGATGATATATTTTAATGGATGATGAATTTAGAAGGATGAAATATAGCTTTCATTATAGATGTGCTGCGGCTTTGCTTAGCCACGCGGGTTTCTAAGATTTTTTTATAAAGTGACGTTGCACTGTTTTGTTTAATTTCATAACTGTCATGCCCGTTCACGTGCACTGCTAACTGAAAGATTAATTTTAACAAGGACTAATTTATAAAATATTTAGGCCGCGTCCTCAATAGGCTGGTTTAAAAAATTTTGTTTATTACTAAGGTGAGATGTCAAATGTTACACATCATATGCGACTACTGTAAGGCTTGTTATTTATATCGTCATAATATCAATGTTTGTAGCATTGTTGTGTTCCGGCAACTAGATATAAGATAGCCAGTGCCTCAGTAGTTGAGGATCCCGGGTGATATGCGCTTCCACCATTGGCCTTATCATCAGTCAGGTGAGACCAAGGCACTGTGCTTACCCGTAAGATATAAAAAAATAACCGATCTACGTGAAACAAGACAAAGTGTTGAAAATCTCGCTCCTCATGATATGCCGGGTCAGGTGCACTACCAACTATGCTGTCGTGGCACAATCCAATCTTTTTTCAAATAAGTAACGTTACTTAACGATACTTAGAGTGGAGCCGTAGAAGGCCTTTTTCCAGCAGTGGGACACAAAATAAGCTAATAAAAAAAAAACGATACCTCCTTAAATTGGGATATTGGTAACGGTATCAAGACCTGGTTCGTGTTAACTTTGAAAAACATTGTATTCATAAACGGTGTATTATAAACAGTTTTGAAAAGATTTTATTTTCAGAATGACGATGAAGCTTTTCTCAAAATTGATTAAAAATTAAATATTTTTATATATTGTAATGCCAGATTGCATAAATTTTTTGTATGTGTCCGATAATTTGCAGGTTATTAAGTTTAAATAAGTATGTAAGTTAATATAAGAGTAAATGTTTATTCTAGTCGTTAGAATCTGTAGCGTTACGTGAACCTAATCATTATGAATTTCATTTCTTAATTAGTACTTGAAAAAATACTTTTATTTTCAACGTAAATGCACGCTTTTCAATATATTTTGTTTGATGGTGACTGTTATAAGGCTGCAAACTTTAGCTTATTTTACAAAAAAAAAATTTGTAAAATAAGCTTATAAAATTAATTGCTTTTTTCTAAAATAAAATTGGATTTATCATTGTTTTTGTTAAAATATCTGCTGTAAGCTAGGCGATTTCTTTGAATGTAAAGAGCAAAATTTATTAATTATTATGATATCTCTGAAATAATGTTATAAATAATGGAAATCGTGTCATAGCAAGAAGAAGTACCTATATGAATAACCTAAAACGCTTTGTGTGTTTAATTTTTTTAAATAAATGGTTAAGCAAATAAATGTTTATTTTAATTTATTTAAGCGTTGTAAACGATCCTTTGAAAGAAAACAAAGGGATACAGATTTTTATAACTCTCTCTCTCTTTTAGCCCACATCAACCCACTGCTGGGTAGGCCATAACATACCTTATTTTTGAACTAATATTAAGAGGGTTGAAGAGCGTAGATCGATTTTTTGTGAGCAGACTTGCTCATAAAAAATCCACCCGTATTAACTTCTGTAATTCCGTGATAATAGCGCAACTGTGTCGAAGTATAGGATACTTACTTGCATATAATAAACATGGTAAAAATTGCTATACTAATTACTATAATCCAATTTTAATGGTTTTGATTTATTTATATACTAGTTGCCGCTCGCGGTTTCACCCGCGTGGTTTCCGTTCCCGTAGGAATATCGGGAAAAAAAGTACCCTATGTGTTATTCCCAGTTATAAACTATCTGTATGGAGAATTTCATCCAAATCCATCCAGTAGTTTCGTGGTTCCCGTTCCCGTGGGAATATCGGGATAAAAAGTATCCTATATGTTATTCCCGTTTATAAACTATCTGTATGCTGAATTTCATCCAAGTAGTTTTTACGTGAAAGAGTAACAAACATCCAAACAAACTTTCGCGTTTATAATATTAATAGGATTTTGAGGTATCTACACTGCTGCTACACAAATGCTTTGGAAGATATGTTTGAAACGCTGGACTGGGAAGGACGTGGCATTAATATCAACGGTGAATATCATCTCACACTTGCGATTTGCGGACGACAACGTCGTCATCGTGGCCGAAACGTTGCAAGATTTACAATACATGCTGAACGGCCTTGCTGACTCTTCTCCATGCATTTGTCTTCGGATGAACTTGGATATAACCAAGAATATGTTCAACGAACATGCCATTCCGGGACCGACTCGCAGTGCAAGGAAGCACTATCGAAGTTGTTAAGAAGTATGTCTACCTCGAGCAAATTTTGCAGTTGGGTAGAAACAACTTCAATCAGCCAGCTATGAAAAGGACTATGCTTGGAATTTCTCTGAGGGATCGGATCCGGAACGAGGTGATCCGACAGAGAACCAAAGTCATCGACATAGCCCACATGATTAGCAAGCTGAAGTGGCAGTGGGCCAGCCATATTAGCCGCAGAACCGATAGCCGATGGGGTAAACGATTTCTTGAGTGGAGACCGCGTATCGGCAAACGTAGTGTAGGACGTCCTCAGACTAGGTGGAGCGACAATCTTGCTGGCAATGGCTTCAATGTGGCTGGCAAATGCTGGATATGAGTAGCCGCGGATCGTGCTCAGTGGTGTGCACTTAGAGGCCTATGGCCAGCAGTGGACTAGTATAGGCTGATAAATTGACAGATATTACACTCGATACAATACAGGTTAAAATAGATAAGCAATAACTGTTATTGCTTATGATCTTAGTCTAGACTGTAATCCTTCCTACAAAAAACAGCATAAGCAAGTTTTATACAAAGGTAATTTTTAAAGAAACAGGCTGCCAATTAAAGTTTTTTTATTTGAGAGAGATTGCTGATTGCCTCGAACGGCATTTTCAGCGTCACCGGGGTTTTTGGGGGCGGCGAGGTACGTAAAGGGTACCTCAAGCCGTGTTGAAACGAATCACCTTCGGAGGATTTCTAGAGGGTACGGCATCGCACACTTAAAAGTGCGCGTCCCCGTGCCCTACCAGTCTCCGAAGGGTTCGGATCGGATCGGGGAGCGGAACCACCCAAGGGCGCCTCTAAAGGCACGGACCTCGGCTCGGGTAGACCGGGCCGTGGAGGAGGAGAGAAGCGCCCAGGTACATGTCTGTACCTGGTATAGAGCGCGTGTGAACCGGTTCTTCGTACCCTTGTTTTACGAGTACGGTATCTTGGGCCTAAATTAATGTGCATGTTTAGTGTATTCTGTAAATGTGTAGTGTCATTTAGAGGATCGGGCGGGGGCCTAGTAGAGTATTACATTTTTATGGCTTTAAAGCAGCGTCTTCTGGTGAAAAACGCGGAGAGTTGAATATTTGTCATACAATGTCATACAAATTCTTGTTTTCTTTAACGTGATGAAATGGAAAATGAAACTCACACTTAGCACCCTTAAAATAAATGCAGTCCAAATAAAAACAAAACAACACAATGACACAGACAGAAAGGAAAAAGACCCTTTTTAAACATTACAATTCTAATATTGCTGGGTTGAGGATCAAACATAAGAAAATAGGAATTCCTCGAAGCGGTCCCATTTTGGAGCGCTCCCAACGAAGCGCCCCAAAACAATTCCTCGAAGCGCTCCTTTTAATAACTGCTAATAAAAGGAGTGCTTCACAATAAAAAATATTAAAGTTTTATTCCTCGAAGCGAAATCTGAGGAAAATACAAAAAAGACGACTTTAAAAAATAACGTTTATTCAACTGAATTTATGCGATTTAAAGGCCACTCTGGAAAGTATAAAAATAGCATAATTAATACAGTTTGCTAATTATTATTTTTTAATGTTATCGACTCACTATTTACATCTCTATAATATTTTCCTTAAAATTATAACTTTATCAAAATTGCTTATAAAATATTTGAAAGTTTTTAGGATATCAAATTGTATGGAAAGTGTCCTACTATGATAGGGCATTTTCCAATATTTTTGACGCTGTAAGGGAGAAAAGAGCTTTTTTTTTTTTTTTTGGAGAGAGACTGCTGATTGCCGAGGGGCATTTTCACCGGGCTTGTATTAGGGGCGGCGAGGTACGTAAAGGTTACCTCAAGCCGTGTTGAAACGAATCACCTTCGGAGGATTTCTAGAGGGGTACGGCATCGCACACTTAAAAGTGCGCGTCCCCGTGCCCTTCCAGAGTCTCCGAAGGGTTCGGATCGGATCGGGAGAAAAGAGCTGGACACTTGCTGACTTTCTTGCCGGTTCTTCTCAGTACAAGATCTCCCGCCCAGAGTAGCCTTACGAACCGATGGCATAGTGACATTCACAAGAGCTACTTGTAGCCTAAACTGAATAAATTATTTTGAATTTTGAATTTTGAATTTTATGAACGCTCATAAGAGCCATTTCACATTTCGGTATTCCAACGAAACAAATCTTCAATGCTCTAATTCTTTCAAACCAATAAACCGATTTTAATGAAACTTTCTATTCTTTCTAAGGTAAATACATAGTCGTTGACAGTTAAAAAAATTGTTTAAAATTTGTGGAAAATTCAAAATCGCAAAATAATATTTTAACCCTTTTTTATGTATTTTTGTAACTCTCAAGAACTTTTGTATGACCTTCAACTTATTATTCTGAAATATACTAAATTATATCAGTTTGTTAATACAGTGTTAATTTTTTTCCTTGCTAACGGGTCAGAACGTGAGCAGGTTTTCTGTGTTAATATATTTTTAAACACGTTATACCCTGTACTATTTTTTTTATTTCCTTACAAGATAATATTATAGACTGTACTTTAAGAAGTACGAAATTGGGGTGCCGAAATTTGAAGATGCCGAAACGAAACTAAGCCGTATTTCCTCTAGCATAAAAAGTTTAATTAAAATTGCCATTAACAATCCCGTAATGTAAAATTGCTCTTAAGTTAGCAAGGTGTATTTTTTTCAAGCTGCCTAGCTCGCACATCAGTAAAGACCGTGCAGCCAAAAGCGGTCATATTCGATTGTACTGCACTGCTTGGGGTTACTGCAACCCCACGCAACCAATAGCGTAGATCAAAACGGGTGTATTTATTTATAAATATTTCAGAACGTAACACCAAAATAAGTAAAATAGATGAACTAAATTTCCTTAGACTCACCATTGATGCTCACATAAATTGGAAAGAACATGCATCCTCAACAGAAAATTGTTGACAGTTTAAGCAATAAATGATATTCTATTCTATTCTATTCTATTCTACTTGCGTTGCGACTGTCAATGTATTAACAAAAAGCAATTAATAAATATTTCTCAGATATAGATATTAAATGTTTATCCTGTTTTCTAATATTTAATGTACAAGCGAGTATTAATAATTTTAGGGTTACTGACGACCCCGCGCGACCGTATTCGTTACATTTTTGACGCGACCAGTTAATGGTTAATCGCTAACGCAGCTTTAGTTACCGCAGAAGTTTATAAAACCCGACAAATCCATGACATTAATACATCAATAACCGTGCGTACTACCCGTTGCAATGTCACTCCATATCCTCTTAATAGTTCTGACGTCTTTTAACTTTCCTAATGTACTAAGTGTGAGTTTCACCAATCCGAACTCAACGATTTGCGAGAAAGGATTGTGCATTAAAAAGTGTTGCCCCGAAAATTCGTTTGTTCCATTTAGAACAAAGAAGTGTGCCCCATACAATGTGTCGCTAAATATATTTTTGCCGTTGTATGACGAACATATTAGGCCTACTGGAAGAACATTGGAAGATCGCTTTCATCTCACTCCATTTGCTTATAGTAATACGTCCTTCAGGAAGAGAGTTTTTGAATGTCTGGCAATCGGATTTAACATTTACCTGGCAGAGGTGAGTTTATTTATTTATTTAGTGAAGATTTACAGCGTTACCTACTAGTAATATATTCATTGCTGCAATCACTGAGCCATAGACCGTTTTTTCTCTAATGTGTACTACCTATGCTTTGATGCTCTGCTATGACGATAAAAGCACAATATACGGAAGGGGCTTTCCTTTCTGTATCATCCTCATCTTCCTATCATGTGTTTTTTTTTATTAGAGGCAAATAAAGTAATTTATTATTATTGTTATATGAGTTCATAGAAATGTATCTAAGTTAGTATTAAAAAGAGAAAATGTAATTTTTTTCCGATTATTATTATAAGATTATTGTATAAGTACCTTGTTTACACAGTGAAACATAAGAATTGTTAAAAACAAAAAAATATCATATATGAATGAAAGGTAGGGGAATCGCAATCGCATCCAATTCACTCGCAATTAATATCATAGAGTGAGTCATCATCATCATCATCATCATCAGCTCATTTATGTCCCCACTGCTGGGGAAGAGATGGCCCTATGGATGGGTAGGGAGAACGGGCCGTAAACCACCACGCGGGCCCAGTGCGGATTGATTGGCCCAGTTTTTGGTGTGGTTGGCATACTAAATGGTTCAAAAATCACTCCCCCAGCTTCCGAGATTACTATAAGACCAACTCTTAATTCTGCAACAACACGCGATTGTGTACTTTACACTGTTTGCAATAAAAGCCAAAGACAAAACTATTGTTGTACGCCAAAGTGTGTGTGAATTTTGTTGCGAAGAAATAACAATTCATATAAATATCCATATTTATAAATAAAGCTTGACTATTCTTGCTGGTCCGGGACTTGAAAATAATGTTTCAGCTGCTTTACTTCTCGTGCTTGTCGTATGAGCCCGTGAGCCGACTAAGGGTCAAGGGTTCCAAGATGTCCTCACATTAGGCGACCGGCTAGCAACCTATCACACACCTCGAAGCCTTACCATATACTTTGATTATGCTAAATGTGGCGTGGAGGTCACTAACGGCGAGTAGGCATACTCAAAATTGGTGATTTTTATGGTCTGTCTTCCTATTTTTGGGAGAAGGGCGTGAGAATATTATGTTGTATGAATTCTTGACATTTGTAAAAGTTTACGTCGACATTGAATAAGGCTCATTTGGCTTACAACGTGTAGATAGTGATGATAAAGTTGCATGAAGCGTTGTCCACAAAAACACAAGAGAACAGCCCCTTCTAGATTCTCTGAGGAGTTCGGATCGGAATCGAGCTTTAAAACTGTAGGCTATCAATAGTTTGATATTTTTTTCTTAGTTTATAAAAATTCAAAAAGTCTATTAACGAAGACGACGAAAAGAAGAAAGAGGGAAATGGATGTTCGCGGTTGAACGAGTGAACGACAGTTTACTCGTTCACTTGAGAATTATTAATTTATTTGATTTTAATTGCATATTTACTTTTTGTCGTTTTTTGTGTTTTAATTTTTTTTTTAGTTTTTTTTTTAATCGTTTGACCATTGTCTGAGTTTCTGGTTCAATGTCTACTCAACTGTTGCTATTTCTTTTGCAGTGAAAACTTTGTTAGCTTATGTACAAACTTAATGCTTTATATTTACTGTTAGTTTCCCTTAAACCAATAAAATAAAATAAAAGAGGATTATTATAGGAGTTATGTTTCAAACAAAGATGTGTGTTCCATACAACGGGTCCCTCAATTTCTTTATGCAGTTGTATGATCAACATATTGTTATATCAATTATGCCGGAAGGATATTGGAATATCTTTCTTTTATCTCACTCCTCATGCTTTTCGAGAAGAGTTCTTCAGAAAGCATGTGTTTGATTTACGCCATTTCAAATTCAACATTTTATTGACTGAGGTTAGTTTGTTAGATTTTGTTTACACTAATATAAAAGGTATTTTTTTGATGTGTTGTTCTTTCCGCTCGCCTTCTATATATACAATTTGTGGGAGTGATTTCGTGAAATGCAACGGAAGTAGGTGTAATAGTGCGATAGGAAGTTGGGGAAGCGCGCAAGCGCGCGCCATTTTATAAATTTAAAATCGATATTATGAACATGACATATTATTATTATATGTGACATATTGTGTCATTTGACTATCAAAGGTCATTTTGATATGTCAAATGTCTTCTAATAAGTATTTACTGCATTTATTTTAGAGCTTTTTTTTATTTAATTGATGGCTTCGTGCGATTTGTATTTTAGAGTTATAAAATGATGCTATACCTTTAAACTTTCGCGTTCCATAGTTAAACAAATTTAAACGGGGATTAACGCTAATTAGTAAAAAGGTATCATACCTTCTTTATACCCGACGTTTCGACCGAGTTACAACGGCCGTGGTCACGGGCTGAATACTGTCGCGATGTTGCGCCTCCGTTAGCGCGGCAGAGTCTTGATCCACCATCACATTATTTTGCTAACTACCGCCACACACAACACTAACGGTGTCCCTATTACGTATAAAAGCCTTATTCTGGTTGGACTGCGAAGAAAAACGAGGATGTCTTTTTGCAATCAGGACCTTTTTACCGAAGAAGAGTACGTGTCATTATACAGGCCGAAGTCACATCAGCCGCCGAAACTGTATGGCCTGCCCAAAATACATAAATCCAACTTTCCGTTGCGGCTAATGGTAAGTTAAATTGGTTCTCCAACTTACGACCTTGCAAAACACGTTGCATCAGTATTACAGCCACTTGTGGGTAAAACGCCGTCTTACGTAAAGGATTCACGCCACTTCGTCCAAATTATAAAAACCTAGGAACCAGATGACATTATGGTGAGTTTTGACGTCGAGACGCTGTTCACCAACGTTCCGATAAAAGAGTGTTTGGATGTAGTCAGGGAGAAATTAATGGATAATGAAATGCCACGCAATTATGTTGATCTGCTTGAACACTGTTTAGCCGGCAACAACTTCTTTTCCAAGGTCAATATTACCTACAGATTGATGGTGTCGCAATGAGAAGCCCAGTCGCCTCGGCGGTACTTGCCAATATCTGGATGGAACACTTTGAAGAGAACTGAGTCGGTCAAAAGACCATTCGACTTTGGAAAAGATAATGTTGATGACATTTTCAGTATCGTCAAAGGTAGTAAACAAGAAGTAAATCAATGGGTTCAACATCTCGACTCCTTTCACCCGAGTATGAGGTTCACATACGAGATATAGGCGAACAGGTCGTTGTATTTTTTGGATGTGAAGATAACCGTGACATCCAGCGGGTCCTTGTCTTACTGTGTCTACCGAAAGCCCACGCACACGGACAGATACTTACACGCTACCTCACATCACCCTCGACAGTTGCAATCCATTATGACGTCACTAAAGAACAGAGCTTTTGACCTCTGTGACCCTGAACATTTGGAGCGTGAGATGGATCATGTTCATGAGATACTCAAGAAAAACGGATATCAAGTTAGTGGAAAACGGAAACAGCCCACAAAAAGTTGCAAGCATCCCGAAGTTGGTAGGCAACCAACCTACATGCCTTATGTCAAAGGAGTGACAGACAAGATTGGTCATATATTACGGGAGTACTCCATACCGACGATATATACTCCTGGCATAAAGGTAAATAACATTGTGGGCACTCCGAAGGATGTCTTGCCACTTCAAAGACCAGGTGTATACAAGAAAGACTGCAGCTGTGGTAGTTCCTACATAGGCCAAACAAAGCGGACTATACATGAGCGGGTCAAAGAACATATCGCAGCTGTAAAGAATAGGCAGTCTAATAAATCAGCGATTGCAGAACATCTACTTGAAAGAGGCACAAACCACTGGATTGAATTTTACCGTACGCAAGTCCTCATCACAGATCGCCATTTTTATTCAAGAGTAGTGCGTGAAGCGATTGAAATAAAGAAGCACCCTAATAATTTCAATCGGTAAGACGGCCATAAACTATCTTCAGCCTGGAATCCAGTATTTGCAAAAAGACATCCTCGGTTTTGTGCGCAGTCGGTAAATAACCAGAATAAGGCTTGTAGACATAATAGGAACACCGTTAGTGTTGTGTGTGGCGGTAGTTGGCAAAATAATGTGACGGTGGAAGAAGACTGCCGTGCTAACGGAGGCGCAACATCGCGACAGCAGTCAGCCCGTGACCACGGCCGTTGTAACTCGGTCGAAACGTTGGGTCTAAAGAACTTTACTAATTAGTTTGCGTTAATCCCCGTTTAAATTTGTTTAAATGATGTAATGCCTGACCCATTTTTTTCAGAATGTAATGTTAAAATTGCTTATTACTAAGTTGAGATGTTAAATGTTACACATCATATGCGACTACTGTAAAACTCGCTGGTTTTTTTTAAACTATACTTTTATTACGGAATACATTAATGTAGGTACTAAAACGAAAAAAAAAACATTATTTTATTGGGATATAAAAAACTATTTTTATTTATGTTTAAACTTATTTATTAATTCTAATAAGGGCAGTGCTGAATGTCTTACACCGATATATTTTACATAGGTTGTTATCCTAATCAAGTTAAATAATAACAACATTATCTTATAGGTACGTGTTTGTGACTTTGTTAGTTTGAGGAATGAGTTTAAGGAATATTCCAAAGAGTAATCTCTGGTACGACTGGTCAGATTCCAAATAATATTTTTGTTTGGAAAAATACGAAATCAACAGGCGAAGTAAGTCGCGGGCAAAGTGCTAGTATTTGATACAGGTAAAAAGAATAAACTTGCACTTGGAGAGGCCTATGTCCAGCAGTAGACTAGTATAGGCTGATGATGATGATGATGATGAAAAAGAATAATATATATAATTTATACTTTAAATTACTTCCGGTAGCGAGACTTGCGACATTAATCATCAGTGATAAGCATAACTATGAAAATACAACAACATAGTTATTGTTAAAATATGAGTACAAATAGGTCGTATACTTTTAAGGAATAAGATGTGTTATTTCCTCAATTGCAATATAAATTCAATAAATTGACTTGTTGTTAGTTTTCCTATTAAAATCAAGCAAAGCAATAATAATTCTCGCATTTGTGTATTATAATAGGGATGTCGACAACAACAAAAATAAATTCCAGAACATTAAACGTATAAATTAAATCACGTTAATGCACGTTACAGTTCCTCAAAACATTAACTATTTTTTTGAGCTAATGCTTAGGTCAAAAAAAAAAATTACCTATATAATGACAGAAATTAAATTTTCTGTAACCTAAAAAGTTATTAATAAACTCTCAATTGACGGATCAAAATAGTAACGTCATAGTTTACAGTAGCTTAAAAGTTTCTCTATTGACTAACCATTCGAGCCAACTACCCAATTAGCTAACATAATAACAGTTCACGAAAGTACTTAGTTCTGGAATTTACGAAAAAATTAATACAGAATGTTTGGTAATGTATGTATTTAATCTCAAATCGTAGCTACGCAACCAAATAATAAGGACACCGTGACATGCAAAAGCGCGAGAGACACTTCCAAAGTGGTAAAATGTGCCCCCCCCTCCCCCCTGTAACTTTTAAAATAAGATAATGATAAAAGTAAAAAAAATAAATGATGTACATTACCATGCAAACTTCCACCGAAAATTGGTTTGAACGAGATCTAGTAAGTAGTTTTTTTAATACGTCATCGTAAACCGCATGTTAAAATTTTCACAGATGATGTATTTCTGTTGCCGCTATAACAACAAATACTAAAAAAGAATAAAATAAATACTTAAGTGGGGCTCCCATACAATAAACGTGATTTTTTTGCTCGTTTTTGCTCAATATTGATAACGGCAACAGGTAGACGCTTGAAATATTCACAAAATATTTAGTTATATATTCACATTAAAAATAAATAATTAAATAAAAATAAAACAAACATTTAAGGGGGGCTCCCATACAACAAACGTGATTTTTTTCCAATCTTTTTCTCAAGTCTTAATAACGATAACAGGTAGAAACTTGAAATATTTTTATAGATAATGGTACGGAACCCTTTGTGCGTGAGTCCGACTCGCACTCGGCCGGTTTTTTACCATTACCGACCGTGAGGTTGACGAAAATGAACTACGTATCAGCTGGACCTAGAGTTGTCACTTATCAATTTTCCTTTGTAAGAAACAATATCTGGAATATCTGAGCCTTAAAAGCTTCGTACTTTTCAGGCATGGCCTCAATTTTTCAGGGATCTATGCACTAGACCCTGTCTGCCATATTCAGGATTACACTACTGGTGTTACCAAACATGGCCTTTGTCCAGCCATGGACGTCTTTCGGCTGAGATGATGATGATTTTATGATTAGATTAGGAGTGAAATGATAAAAAAAACAAAGAACTGTGTTATAAATTTCAATAACTATATCATTTTGAATATAAGTAAAGAAACTGCGCCGTAAAAATAACTGTGGAACGGAAAACACTAAGTATATAATACTATGAGTGATATTTCAATAATTTTATTGAATTTAGTAAACAGTGACATGTTTCTAATAAATACGTATTATAATGAGAAAAAAATATCACATGACTAATTGGTTGGTTCGCATGAAATCTTCGTGTCACCACAAACCTCGCTACATGATTCATATAAACATAATAATAGTTACTAAGTATATTCGATGAAAAGAGCTTTTAATTAATTAACATCATGTTCATTTGTGTTTGTTGTATTTGTATTACGTATAGACCTATTAAGCATAGCTTAGAGGAGCTCGGTGGCGCAGTGGTTAACGCGCCCGGTCTGCGAGAGCTGAGGTTAAGCAACTTTCGAAAAGGCCGGTCATCGGATGGGTGACCAAAAGTATATCATCTCGAGCTCCTCCATGCTTCGGAAGACACGTAAAGCCGTTGGTCCCGGCTGCATTAGCAGTTGTTAATAACTACCCATCCGCACTGGACCCGCGTGGTGGTGTATTGCCCGTTCTCCTGACTTTTCGCAAATAATTCTAATTCTAAGTCCTTGCCAACCAAACCCTGAATGTTTTGATGTATAATATTAATGAATGCAGACTTGGCTTTTGTCTTAGACCTCAGTTTAAACAACCTGAGGTTGTTACCTTATTACTAGCTATAAATGGTGCATTAGTAGAAGTACTAATGATTACGTTATTATGATGAGACTTAGTTATAACATCTATAACTGTATCCTGTATATTATAAGTTTATAGTTTAGCTATTTGGGTCCTACAGTTCTTAGAAAGATACGTAGTATCTGACGTCAAACTAAAGTTATTAATAAATTTATTAATATTGCTTTGTTGGAAAACACAATATTCTACACAAGGATCAGTTTGGGTTCCGCAAGGGAAGTTCGACATCTTTGGCGTGTTTCAACTTGATAAATACTGTTATAGATAGCATAAATAGAGGCATTAGCCCAGTTGTGGCTTTGTTTATGGATTTGAGTAAGGCTTTCGATTTTGTCAACCATAACAAATTACTACATAAATTAGATAATTACGGCATCCGAGGCAAGGCACTTGACTGGTTGGAGTGTTATTTACGAGATAGGAAGCAACTGACGGAAGTCGTCAGAGTTGTTGTCAAGACAAGAAAAGTTTTATTAAACAGAAGTTTAGATCTGAATTAATTTTGTATAGCTCTGGTGTCCCCCAAGGAAGCATATTAGGCCCTCTACTATTCCTTCTATACATTAATGATCAGCCAAAGTTCATGTACTTTCAATAGGGAAGCATCGTGCCCCAGCAGTGGGGACATGATGTGAGCTGGTGATGGTAGTAGTTAAAAAAGTCGGGAGAAGTCGCAGGCAATCTGCTAGTAACAAAAAAAAACAATTAAATTGCAGAGTGGCGTCATGTACTTGGAATTACCAAACGCCTTTGAAAGATGGACGCCTTTGACCCCGGACAAATACTGCTTGGACTTCCTCATATCACCAGAGAATGACCGCGAGCCGAGACTGGGAGTCTGGGGAATGTTCGAAGCTGGCACGATGATACAGGGCAATGAATTCTTCACTACTAGTAAGTTCCACAAAAAAATCTCTATTGGCTAACCAGCCAAGACCCCAGTTTTTTGTGTCAATCAGATTCGTCATAGTTGCGCGCCATCGGAACAAAGCACACATTTCCTGGAGCCACTGTTCTCTCGAACGATTCGCTTCCAAAAGAGTTTTATTCAACGCAATACCAATCTGTAGTTTGAGCTACCATCCGAGGTTTTCCCATTGAGCATGTCGTAACATAGACTCTTTCAAAAGGAGGTTTTTTCTCAGGTCGGCAACACAAAAGCAACACCTCTGACGTTGCTGATGTTCATGGGCGGTGGTAACCGCTCACCATCAGGCGGCCCGCTTGCTCGGCTCGATATCCGAAGGTCCTGTGGCGGTAGCCAAACGTAACATTAAGAAAACGATAGCGAAATTCGAAAATAATAAAACGTATGGGATTGACATAAGATTGACCACGTGATTTAGCGCGGCTTATGTCAATTCCATACATTTTATTCGGAGTTTCACCCGAGTTCTTCCCGTAATAACACGTGCTGTTAGATTCCATTTTAATTTCTATCTACCGTACAATTGTACCCTTACTACTAACTAATAATTGAAAAAACACTTGAAATTGGCTAAACGCGAAGCCATTAAACAAAGCGTTATAGAAATCAAAACTCGCATTGAAATCGACCGCAGTGCTTGGCAAATGAGAAAGGTCCTTCGATGCCTTCCCACTTCGAATACGTCTTCTCCAGTTACATATTACAGTTACATCTGGGAACCTAGTGTGAGTATCATCTGACATTCAATCACGTTAACGAAAACGAAAATAATTAATTAATTACATTTTATTATTTTCGAACTTCGCTATCGTTTTCTTAATGTTACTTTGACTAAGAGTTCAATTTCCAGGACGGGCAATGAGTGTTTCTGATTTTTCGTTGCATAGCCTGGGTTTATGATCACCAACCCGCATTTGGCAAGCATGGTAATTAAGCCTTTTTCTATTAGTTTCAGTGATGACTTGATTTCAATGATGGAGGCCTTTGCCCAGCAGTGGGACAGTTATAGGCTATTTACTACTTTATTTCTCACCATTCTTAATGTTTTCAGGTATGATAATATCCTGCGTGTTTCTGGTGCTCGTCCTAGTGGTGTACGCCCTCCTGCCTGAGCTGAGAAACATCGGGGGCCTGGTCCTCATGGCGTACGACTTCAGTCTGCTGTGCGCGTTCATACTCCTCATGGTTTTACAGCGGGGAGGGCACTCCGCTGCCGGATGCATTGGTATAAGTAAGTGTTTTTTTTAACCAGCCTGAAAGTATTTTTTACAAGTTATAAATAATCAATATTTACTTTGTTAATAGATGATAATGAATGATAATAGAAGTGAGTAGTGATGAATGATATTCCCACAACCCCTTGAGTATCATCAGTATAAAGATGGGGGGGCTATACTGACACCTCATGCGGACTTCTTGTGAGAACTTGAAAGTGACGTTGCACTGTTTTGTTTACTTAGCCAACACTCATGCACGCTCACTAACACTTAACAGTAAAAAATCCACCATTACTTCAAATTAATTATAGAAAATTAATCAAATCCGCAGACTGACTCTTCAGTTTCCCGCCGAGAAGTCTGTTTGGTTTTACCTATGTAAGTGTTAGTGAAGTAAAATTAACATTGTTCAGAGTTGGGTTGATGAAGTAAAATTAACATTGTTCAGAGTTGTGTTGGTGAAGTAAAATTAACATTGTTCAAAGCATACTTATTGCCAATCCTTTTACATGTGCAGTCTGTGGGTCAACTACACGCAACAGCCGGCCATCCTCAATCCTCAACTACTGAGGCACCGGCTGTTTTATCTCTAGCTGCTGGAACACAACAATGCTAGAAACATTGATGTTATGGCGACATATTTTAGATAAAATCTAAATCTAAATTTTTATTGCTATAAAATGATAAGATGGTGGTAGCTAGCCATGCGGCCAAACAAAAGACCTACCACCAGCAAAACCGAGTACACAAACACTAATTATTTGACTAAGTAATTGTTTGTTGAAGTTTTATACGGTATCTTGTGACCACGGACCTTACAAAGGAGCTAAAGAAACACGTCAAAAAAAGGTTTCATTTCGACGAGTAGTGTTCACGTACACAGTAAATATTTAATTATATTATAATTATAATTATTAATATTTTAGGTTTACGTTTAACGAATAAAGAATAATTGTCACTTTAAAAAAAATAAAAAAAGGAAAAATATAAAATGATATGTACTACCAGTGTTTACACTGCAATATATTACCCAATATAAAAAGGAATACCTAAAAAAAAAAAAATAATTGTTATCTTTTTGTCCGTAAATAATTAAGCAATTACTTTTCTCACAGCTATGGCACTCTACTTCTCCTTCATATCCAGCTTCTGTTGGATGAACATCATGTCCTACGACATCTGGTGGACATTCAGGTAATCTTTTAATTATGTAAGTGAACACGCCTGCTTGCACATCACTCTTCCACTGATTGTCAAATTCCCTCAATAGACTTTGAATGTTAAGTATATGGCATACGGTTGAACATTAATTAAAGAAATTTGACAGCTTTGGTAAGGTTAATGTGCACGCGTCTGTCTGTACATACATCGATAAGCTCGCCCGTCAGCATCTCCTAAATAATCTTAAGGGTGCGCCGACAAAAAAAGGCAAAAGTGCAGTCACGGTTAAGTTGATATAATTGAAAATACTATGGTATTACATAAAAAAATATATATTTAGAATCAAAGGGAGCGTGTTTACAATTAGAACGATCTATAAATTTATAACACAAAGGCAAAAATCATGAAAACGAGTGGCGGGGCGTTTAGTTGATATCTTATAGTTTATCTAAATTATTGTACCTCTGACTTTGTCTAAACTACAAATCGTCCGTCTCACATTTTCGATTTATATAGCGATTATTTAAATTATTATTTTTCAAATTAACTTGTTAAATTCCCCATACAAAATTTGTATGGCCGCGCGGCATCAAATAAATATGGACGAAGACATTTCAAATAAAATATTTATGACACTTGTCACTTATGGACGGCGCACCCTTAAGCCCAAATGGAAGGTCCGGCACTGATAAATAGAAACCATATTCTTTGAATTCTCTTCCATATCTATAGAGATCATTCTATCCATAGAATCATATTCCTATGTTTAAGCCCTGTTTACAATAAAAGTACATTTTAAATTTACAGAGGTTACGCTAAAGCCCGTCCTATCCACCGGCGCGGAGAGAAGTTCAAGTTCTGCATGTATTCCCTGTACGCGTGGGGACTGCCGCTGGCCATGAGCATCGGCCTCTACGGGCTTAACGACCAGGACCTTAGGCACTTACCCTGGTTAATCACCCCTAAGATCCCTGAAAAGGGATGCTTCCTTGAAGGTGATCGAAAGACTCCCGTTTTTGGTTTTTTTAATTCCCCTGCACATGTACACGAAATTGGTCTAGGATACCGTACTCATTGGCAAAGAGTACAGAAACCTAGTACATACGCGTCTGTAACTGGTAAAGTACCGTTAAGCGCCTGAGCGCTTTCAGCGTTCCCTTCAAAGTGATGTTTATACTGCTAACGTTAAGAGAGACGCCCTCGGGTGTTCCATTCTCGTCGTCTGTCTAGAAAAACTTGGAGAACCTAGTCAGGTACGGTAACACGTTAAAGAAATATCAAGTGAAGTGACGGTGACACTCTGGTTCATACCTCGAAGATCCTTTAGAAAGATCATTCCTTGAAGGTAGGTCGAATAGAGGGAGGTAGGTCACAGGAGAACTAAAACAATTGACATCGCTCGGAGGATTGCTCAGCTGAAGTGGCAGTGGGCGGGACACATAGCGTAGAGAACCGATGGCCGTTGGGGCGGGAAGGTTCTCGATTGGTGACCACGCACCGGACGACGTTCCGTGGGCATGCCCCCTACAAGGTGGACCGACGATCCGGTCAAGGTCACGGGAAGCCGCTGGACGCGGGCAGCGCAGGACCGATCGTTGTGGCGATCCTCGGGGGAGGCCTATGCCCAGCAGTGGGCGTCATATGGCTGACGATAAGGTGAATGACAGAATAGCAATTAGTATATTTTGCGTAGTTAAATAATGCTCGAAAAGTGTTTTCCCCTTGCTTTCCCTTTGCTACTATATACACACAAAGATGCACACTAGCCTAGATCTAAGATACCTTACTCGATGCTGAAGAGTACAAAAACTACTGCCTCACACTAGGCGGGGCGGAAACATTTACTTACTCAAATATAAGAAAAGCCATTTTAAAACCATTATCAATACTCCTATAAATTGCTTACAGGCGGCGAGAAGTTGGTATACCTGTATATCCCGATGTTGATAATGATCGTGCTGAACTGGTTGTTCTTCCTGATGACGGCGTTCAATATCTGGAGATTGAGCCGAGGCACCGCAGTGCTGGACTCCGCCGCCGCTGGGACCCCGGCTGCCCATCGTAGGCAGAGACATAGGTCAGCATAGTTCTTTTTTATGGTAGCAACCAGTAAACATGCGATGTATCTGAAAGACTGCGCAGTGTAGGACTCTGCCGCCATTGCTCAGAGCAGCGCCAAGCGCAGGCCAGAGCTACATAATTAACGTTAAATGTAACTGTAAATGTAAATGTAACTGTTCGTTTGTATCGCGAAAACTCGAGAATGGCTGGACCGATTTGGCTAATTTTTATTTTGAAATATTTGTGGAAGTTCAGGGAATGTTTTAACCAGAGTGAACGAGAGTGCGGCAACAGTGCCGTGATCTTGAATTGACGTATGAGCTGTAGCTACCGGCTAGGGTTGAGTGAGCCACACATATACATATTGGACATAGCAAAATATTTACGCCTCGCTCGGCCAGTTTTGAAAGCTTGTTATTAAATTTAATAACGTAATATATGTATATCCGCATGCGAATCTATAATTTTTTTAAATATATTATTGGAAAGCATTTACATGGAGGTACCATATTTAAGGTCGGACATATTATCAAAAATAGTTTTGGCTAGTTTTAAATATGTAATAAATTTTTCTATTTCCAATAAAGAAACAAGGTTTAAATAAGATCGGCAGCGCTCAATGACATATTTGTTATTCTCCGTTACTACAGCAACATACGCTGCCCGATCCGCATTTGCGATGACAGCCGCGTCATCGGGTACTCCTTTCCCATGCTTTTTTCCGTGTGCTAATGTAGGTGAAATACGAGCTTGTGTGCGTGCGTTTCGGAGCGCTTGTGTGAAGTTGCCGCACTCTCGTTCACTCTGTTTTAACGGTGAGAAACTTAAATAATAAGTATATCGGAAAATACTAAATACGACAATTTAATTTTCCAATACAAAATAATTTGTTTTGTTGTCATGGAAACTGTCAAAGCGGTACGAAGTCCGCCGGGTCAGCTAGTATGAGTATAAAAATAGTTTAATAGGTATTAAATTATGTAAATGGACGGTAATAGCACGTAATAGTATATGCTCAGTCAGTCATGTTTGCTCAGTTAGGTTAATCAGGCGTTTACTATATGTTTTTTATGTTTTTTGCTCAAAACCAATAAAAGTATATTGAATGTTTGAAATACAATTTAATAAAATATGTTTTATTATAACATATTAAATGAAATGAAATTTATTCTTTGCATTTGAACTTACACTGTAATGGTCATAATAAAATTGAATCACCTTCTTTAGCCATTAAAATATAGTACACAAAATAAATACATTGTAACAAATATCTAAAGGTAGATATTTGTTACAATGTATTTATACATGAAGCAAATATGTTGTAACCTTTTTACGAAAATTGCGCGGACGGAGGAGTATGAAACGTACACTTATAGCATATAGAGAAGGAGTAATTAATATTTTTCACTCCATGCGGGTGATACCGACGTCTTGAATATACGCGTTGACCAAATGTGCTGTATGTGGTCGCGCATTATCGTCCATAAAAATGGAATTTGCGCCCATATTCACCAAGAAAGGACCAGCATGCTCATTTAAAATCTCCTCTACATATCTGGGAGCTGTCAGAGAACCGTTTTCTATAATTACTAACTCCGTACGATCCTCTGAAGATATCCCAGCCCAAACCATTATTGATCCTCCACCGAATGACACCTTTTCCTTAAAACACGCTTGACTATAACGTTCATTTGGTCGCCTATATACTCTTCGTCTCCCATCGTGTGCGAATAAACAAAATCTTGACTAATCGGAAAACAACCCTGGACCAATCTTCATCTGTCCATCGGACGTGTTCTCGAGCAAACTGCAACCTGGCAACTCGATGTTCTCTGAGCAATTTAGGGCCATTTGCTGGCCTATAAGGCTTTATATCAGCTTCCCGAAGTCGCCGCCGGATCGTGTCAGAGCTTACATTGTTGTGGTGAATTTCTTGAAGGCTATTTCGGACCTGAACAGCCGTGAGATGTCGATTTCTTAACATAGTGCTCACGATGAATCGGTCTTCTCGTGTAGTTGTACACCTTGGCCTGCCATTCCCTGGTCTCCTGATGTTCATGCCGGTCATGTTGGACCGTGGATAAAGATACACCTACTGTTCTAGCAGTACTCCGCTGACTCCTTCCTTCTTGTACCATAGTGATAATTCGTGTACATTCTTCAGTAGATAACGACATGTTGGTGCATGGTTGATGCACAAAATACTGTGACAAGCCAAAAAAACTGTTTATGATGACAGCTCGGTTTGAAACAAAAGCGAGAAAATTTTCTATTCCAAAAATTTGAATTTTGATATTTTTCAAAAATCGGTGTTTCTTTTTTTGAAGCTGTAACTTGTTCAAATGCAACCTCTTTTGATATGTATAAAAAGCGTCACAAATCTGCCTATAACATATTATTTATACGAGGGATCTATGTAAATAACTTTGGGAGATATCGCGGTTTTTCTAAATGACCCGTTAATTTTGCTGTCCAGTGTATATGTTGTTCTACTAATAATTGTGACAAATGAAATCAAAAGTATTAACTCAGTTCTACTTTTGATATCATTTGTCTCAATTATTAGTATAACAACATATATTTCGTATTACAGGCTGTTAGTGTACCTGAAGCTGTCCATCCTGATGGGGCTCAACTGGGTCCTGGAGGTGGTGAGCTCCTTCAAGCCAGAACTGAACATATGGTACATACCGGACGCGTACAATCTACTCATTGGGCTGGCTATTTTCTTAATCTTCGTCTGTAAGAAGAAAATCATAAGGAAACTCGTCAAAAGGTGAGCACTTTACGGTTTTGTAAGAGTCAAACTGAAAGGCGGGAGTCGATACGGTGGGAAGTCGATACGCAGGGAATCGATACCGGGGGAACAAAACCATCAGTCACCCTCTCTCTGCCGGCTCAAAAGGTCACGCCTCGTTTAAAGGACCCCATTTCATAGGAAGGAGGAAAAACGTGCCAACGACGCAATTGGACACGTTAACAAAAACCAGAATCTCGTTTTTGTTAACATGATCAAATGGTGAAAATACTTACTTACTTACTGCTCCGGCTTAGGGACCCGGGTCTTGGCCTCCGACAAAAGAGCACGCCATTCTTTCTTCTATGTGTCAACTCGGACCAATCGGGCACCTCTAGCTCTGCAAGATCCTTAGTGACTCGGCCCATCGGTATCGAGGTGAAAATAATCTGCACATAACACTTTGATATTGAAGTAGCGCAGCGCCTCCTTTTTTATCGAAGCTTGCATATGACTCCACTCAACCTGATATTAACCAGAAGTGGAGTCCAGACGCGAATACAGCTAGTTAAAAAAGAAACTATTTAGTCATCTAAAATCTATGAAATTTTAAATTCTTGTTGTGTTTTGACGTCGACTTACAACCGTATACAGAACAACGTGTATGCACCATTATATTCAATAGGAATCACTGAAAGTAAATTCAAAAAACGTTTAAAATACGCAGTACGCGCACATGGCTGCCCTTCACGGTAGCTCCCACAAACTGCGCTTTTTTGTGGGACACTCGCCACAGCGCCCGTTTCCCCGCGGGTTCCCCTCCCTTGCTCTGCGAAAGTACCTTCGATGCGCAACTGTATGCTTGCTAAACTGTGGTAATAGCACGTAATAGTGGGTATACCCTCAGTCAGCCATGTTTGCTCAGTTAGGTTAATCAGGCGTTAAATATTGAAGTAGCGCAGCGCCTTCTTTTTTATCGAAGCTTGCATAAGGCTCCACTCAACCTGATATTAACCAGAAGTGGAGTCCAGACGCGAATACAGCTTGTACAATAGGATTGTTCTTCACTAGCCGTCCTTACTAGGGTTGCCAACTATTGTTTAGGAAATTAAAGTAAATCTATAGAGTCTAGTCTCTAGACTCTAGTTAGTGAACTAGTATAAAAAAAGGATTTGAAGAAAAAATAAAGTATTTTCCAAATTTATATATTTAAGCGTTGCGTTTCGTTTCACTTCACCTGAGTCTGAGTATCATTCAGTAGTTCAGAAATTAGGTCAACAGGAATATTCCGTTCAAAAGCACGCATTAGTCGAAAATAAAATATTTTCCATACTTTATTTCTATTAAAAAGAATAAAGTATGGGGATGGAAAATAACGTAGGATACGTTGTTTTAAAGTATGGTTGGCAACCCTAGTCCTCACTATGCCGACCCGCAAGTTTCTTCTTCACATCTCATTTAAGCTAGCACTAGGCATACTGGTTAGTTAACAGTACTATGATTAATATGTGTTTAGCCCTTAGTTAGGTCATTGATAAATAGGCACTCTACCAATACACTATAGCTAGACCGCTTAACTGAGTCCTCGCCTGCGGTAGGTACGCGGGGCGGGAGGTACGTAGAGCTCTGCCATGAGTACCGAGCGTTTTGCGACGCGGCGAACGGATTTCTAGTTCATTGCGCGTTATACTACGGCAGACACAGTCAGCCGTCATAGAAAAAATGCAATGAACTAGAAATCCGTTTGCCGCGTCGCAATACTTCAGTAGTCGTGGTCGAGCGGTAAGGTGGTACACACGTGATAATTTTAACAAGATCCATCTGAAGATATGCAATTATAAATAGAGGTGCCTGCCTACCTAGTTAGTCAACTGTTTTGAGAAAAGTAAAAAAAAAACAGTTTTTTACTTTGCAGCCGTTATTTATTATAGAAGATTTGATAAATACAATGGTATTGAACTTGTGTACTATTTATTTAGCAATATCAAAACAATAAATCAATCACTTGTATCCATATCAATACCTCTGGAACTTGATTCTTTACTTTCGAAGCAGCCATCATCAGAATCATCTGAATCGTCCTGCACGTTAATAATAAAATCAACAATATCCTGTATTAATTATCAATTGTGTAAAACTGAGTGACTTATATTCTCACCACGCCTTTTGTGAAATCGTCTATTCCCATTCTTTTTTTTGCGAATCTGTTTTGGTCTACTCGGTGATTGAAATTTTTCGTTGTCTTTAAATAATTTTTCTAGTTGTACAATTATTAAATTATTAGATACAGACTTTTCCGATAGTCCTGTAACTTTTGCTACGGTTTTGTTTAAAGGAATAACTTTTTGATATTCAGCAAAATTTGGAACCAATTTCTTTTTTCTAAAATATTCATATACGTTAAAAGCCATTTGCTTGCACTGACTATTAATTTTATGTCCGAAGACATTTCGACTCATCTTGGGAATATAATATTCTATTCCTACTTCCGAGTCCTTGTACTCCTTGTGCAGGCGAGGACTCAGTGACTTTGATAATCGAATCGATCGAATCGAAGGGCGCGAGTAATGTAATGAAATGTATGTAATAAGATGTATTGTGATTTTGCATGATTTGGTAACGACATAGGTAATTTTTTTTGTAAATGTCGTTACTTATATAAAAGCTGTGCAGTTTCTTGCCCCCATTTTTCTCCTCAGCTAAAATATAGACGCTCTGAATGGGTAGTAGGTAAAAAATGTTCGGACGGTTTAAAAGTAGCACCTATATTTATAATTGCCTATCTTCAGATGAATCTCATTAAAATTATCACGTGTGTACCACTTTACCGCCCAGCCAAAACCACTGACGTCTTGCGATGAGGCGAGCGATGTGTAGTTCATTGCGTTATTTCTATAACCGTTGACTATGACTGCCGTTGTATAGCGCGCAATGAACTAGAAATCCGTTCGCCGCGTCGCAATTCGCTCGTGTTCGTGGCTCTGCCACTACGTACCTCCCCGCCCCGCGTACCTACCGTAGGCGAGGACTCAGTTAACCGGTCTTGCTATAACTAAATCTACTAAAATAACCTGGTAACGCCAACAGGTTTAGAAACTGCGGAAACGGTGACTCCAAATGGAGACTGTCGTTTAAGAGTATGAGGTCCAGTCGCTACAACAGCACCTTCGAGTCTACCATCAGCCAAGAGTCGCCCCTGCGCGTCTGCATCAACCCTGACGGGAACACCAACAAGAATAAGCTGTCGCCATTAGATTTTTCCTTCCCTGATGCTAATCATCCTACGTTTAAAACGACATGAAGGTACACAAAGCCGTAATGTTTTAAATTTAATACTACTTACTTTAATGGTACTAAGTTATAAGTTCTTTATTGTTGTAAGACCAATAGTTGGTAGTATTTGCCTATAAGGGTATATCACTTAGAGGCAAATATAGAAATTGAATTGAATTGAATTGGTATATATATAATCCCGCAATGATGGCGTAGTTAAGGGTCGAAGCTAGGCCATCCTTCTAACTAAGTGCAAATTTACTACTTACTTACTTACTACTTACTTTAAAATTGCGAAACAAAATCAGCTGTTCTGGTCGAATAGTATTTGCAGTTTTGTATGAAACAGCTGTTTTTTTGCGATTTCAAAGTTGCTACCATAAAAATAAATACTGGTTGTTCTTTGCACTTAATAGGATGGCCCAGTTGCGGGATTAATACTTATCAAACAACCCCTTTTTAAGCACGGAGGAGTGTGAGATATGGCATAGTATAATTTCATATGGAAAAGTGCAGAGCGATATAAATCTATATAAATATATTTATATATATACATATATATATATAAAATTCTCGTGTCACATGTGGGTTGCCACACTCCTCCGAGACGATTTTTATGAAATTTTATATGTATATTCGGTAGGTCTGACCTGACAATCGGTCGTAATCTATTTTTTATACCCCTAAGTGATAAGGATGGTCCACCACATATGTGGCATCAAAAAATATACAACCCTAAATGTTCACCCTTCTATCACCAACCCCTTTTTTATAGCTATACTAGCGGCCGCTCGCGGTTTCACCCGCGTGGTTCCCGTTCCCGTGGGAATATCGGGATATAAAGTATTCTATGTTTTAATCCAGGTTATAAACTATCTGTATGCCGAATTTCATCCAAATCCATTCATCCATTGCAGCGTGAAGAAGCAACAAATATACACACATACATACACACAAACTTTCGCATTTTTTTTTTATTAAACTTTCCTACACCCACCCAACCAATTATTTAGCCCAAGAGAAGCTTCGTAATGAAACTCGTTAAATGGTTACTAGACAACGGATAAACATACTTAAAATACTTAAATACATACTTAATATACATAGAAAAACCCAGACCCGAGACAATTTAGAAAAACAATAATCTCTAAACTGCGGGTCAATTTAGAGATTATTGTTTTTCCGGGGATCGAACCCGGGACCTCAGAGATGGCGACTCCATGAAAACCGGTGCGACCAAGGAGGTCGTCAAATTCGACGGAGGTCGGCATTTATAATATTAGTGTGATTATTACTGTGATTTTAATCACTTTATCTCCGCCAGGCGTCTACCGGTGTCACTATTCATCCAGATCAATGGATTGATAATGTTTGTTAGTGTTATTGTCGTAATTAATGTTAAAGGTATACTCGTATACCCTATGGTTGACTGGTAGAAAATTAATTTAAACGGGGATTAACGCAAACTAATCAGTTAAAAGATATCATACCTTCTTTGTACCCGACGACGTTTCGACCGACGTGGTCACGGGCTGAATGACATCGCGACAGCAGTCAATCCCCGTTTAAATTCTTTGTTTAAGGCGACGCATCGCTAAACAATATATCTTATACGTTTTGATACGAGCGTTTGCGCCCCGTACCATAAGAAAAACTGTTTTTTTTTCCTTCAAATTAAAACTACAAATTATTTAAAAAAATTAACTACAATTTTGAAATGTGTGTTAAGACTAATCTACTAAGAAAATTTAGATGCTTAAATCGGTCTGGTTAACCTGTAAAATGCGAATCTGTTTTAAAAGAGGTTACTTTGATATTTTTTTCTCTGTTATAAAAGTTAACAAATCGTGTTTCTGCAACTACCAAAATGAAGTCAATTAAATGAAAAATCATGTCATCAAATATCACTTTCATATGTTTTGTAATTGTTGGGAAAATAAAGATCCCCGCCACGTAAATTACCAATGCGTCGCCTTAACTATGGAACGCGAAAGTTTAAAAGTGTATATGGTAAAGAATGCCTCAGGCATTAAGTCCGCCATGTAATATTTATGTTGCAAAAGTTTAAATATAATAAAATAAATAAATAAATAATAGGAATAAATTATAATAAATTAAAAAAATAAATGTTTGGTGTTCACAATCGTTCACAACGCTCTTTCTCTCTTTCACTCATATACCACATCCTCACACACTTAAGTACATAAGTTAGTTATTTTTTCTACCTTACAAATAGGTACCCTAGAAATAATTTATATGGCAAAACAACGTTTGCCGGGTCAGCTGAACTTAACCAAAGATTTAAAATGCCAAAGTAAAAGTATTCTACACTCGCGAGCAATAAACCGGAATCACTTCATCGCAAGACAAGATTTTACCATTTTTATGCAATTAATTATAGATTGTGGTATATCATTTCAAAGGTAATTTTATAAGCTTACAAATGATATCAAAAAGATTTAAAATTGAAAAAAAATCCTACCTAAATATAGGGCATTGTTGCTAAAGGTAAAGTTGTGGATGTCTAAATGAATACGATGTAATATAAAAAGATATATTTTTATAGCTATTTAAACTGTCTTGGTCACTTGCAATAGAGTAATTATTAACGGGATTCTTACCATGTTGTGTCTATCGCCTTGGTGGCCGAGTGGCAGAGCGCTCGGTCCGATACCCGAAGGTCCCGGGTTCAATTCCCAGGTCGGGCAAAAATGTATTTCGGATTTTTCGATGTATAGTCCGAGTTTGTGATCACCAACCCGCATTTGGCAAGCGTGGTGATTAAGCCATTACCAATCAATTGTAGCGATGACTTGATTTCAATGATGGAGGCCTTTGCCCAGCAGTGGGACAATTATAGGCTGTTTACTTACTACTTAGTGACTTAAAAACCGGTGATACGGACATCGAGCGCAAAAAACAACTAAGGAAGAGGGTAGATCGTTTTGTCTGCTCATAAAAAATCCACCCGCATTAACTTCAGTAATTCCGTGATCATGGCGCATGCAACTTGTGCCGAAATATCGGATACTCACAAAGAATAAACATGGTAAGAATCCCGTTAATAATTAATCGATATGTTTTTTATTTACAATGTGTATTTTATCCCCCCCTCAATACTTTGTATTACCCCCCTGGCCCTAATGACTGCCTGTAAACGGTATCTCATTGACCGAATGAGTTTCCAGACGGAATCTTGTGTAATTCCCTGCTACTCTTCGACCAAAGCAGTCTACAGATTTTCTATCGTTGCCGGAGCTGGATATCTTCCTCGTACCCGTCTTTTCAGCTCGTCTCACACATGTTCAATAGGGTTTAAGTCAGGACTGAGGGCTGGCCAGTCTAAGGTGGAAATCCCGACTTCTTCCAGGAACTGTCTAGCTAGTCATTGCAGCGGTGTGGCAGCGGGCCTTATCGTGCATTAGCAGGAAATGTTCGCCAATAAATCCGGCGTACGGGAGCATATGGCCTAGCAGAATGTCGTTGATGTATCTTTCCGCAGTTAGGCCCCCTGCCAAACCACCACCAGGTACGAATACCAGCTCCCCTTTTGCTTCTATAGAAATCCCCGCCCACATCATACAGGACCTGCCCCCGTATGCCACTGTTTCCGCAAAACAGCATTGTTCAAATCGCTCCCCCGGTGCGGTCTTCTATAGAGAACAGGACTCGACTCCATTGCTCTATATCCCAATCTAAGTGATCGCGAGCAAAATGAAGCCGGGCTTCTGGGTGGGCTGGAGACAATTTGGGCCCTGTAGCTGGCCTTCTTGGGGTCAAATTCGCTTCTTTAAGTCATCGCCTCACTGTCCACTAGCTAACAGCTCTCTCTCGAACTTCTCTGAGCTGCCGTTGGACGTCCACGCCGCCGCCGTCTCCGAACAAAGTTTCCAGTTTCCCTGAACCTTCTGTACACCTTCGAGACACAAGACTGGCTTAGATGAAGCTGTCGAGCAATATTACGCTGAGACAACCCTTGCTGGATTAAGATGACGATTTGAGCGGCTTTTGCAGGTGTGATTTCCATTTTCTTTCAGATTCAGTGCTCCCAGTGACGTGAAATATTGGACTGATGATCAATTTTCAGGGATGCTCACTTTTATAGTGTTTCAGGACACCAAAACAAAACGGTATTTTATTGTAAAAATTTATGTTTTTTTTTTTGTTTTGTTTTGTTTTAAAGGGAAATTAATCTTTGTCTGTGACATTGAAAGAGGTTGAAAGCTGTTTAAATTACCGTTGAAATCATATACCACAACGTATAGTTCATTGCATAGAAACTGTAAAAATTAGTCTAGAGCATCCCGCGGTAAAGCGATTCCGGTTTATTGCTCGTGAGTGTATTTTACTTACATTTATACGACTAATATACGACTTATGTTTTAATTTTTCATTTGTCTCGACTGCTCAACGAAGGAGTGACTGACATTACTTTTATTGTATTAAGAAATTAAATACCTGTAGCGTTTATTCATTAATAATGTATAAATTGTCTATTTGTAAGTGTATAAGGTAAACTTAAAATGAATACACCTTAAAATAAGCTAATTTTATATAAGAAAATAATTCTGTTTAATAGTTCTGTTTAATTACTCGTCGGCTTAGTATTATTTAAAAACTTTTCTTAACTTTTATAAAAATGCCCAAAAAATATTAGGTAAGTAAATATAAAGAAAAATATAAATGTAAATTACGATATTTTTAGGTGTAACTTTATTTTTAATTAATTAAAATAACTTTAACATAAGTTAGGTATAACTTTAAATTAAGTAAATGAGATTACTATTATTGTGACTTAATTAAATACAAGTGTACTTACATGAGTTTATTTTATTTTACTTAAATTTAGTAAACTGGATCCTTGCTCTAAATAAAAAGAAGATATCATTCATCATCATCATCTGCTCATTTTATGTCTCCACAAGAACGGGCCATAAACCACCACGCGGGCCCATGCGGATTGGTGGTTGTTAGCGACTGCTAATGCAACCGATAGCAATGGCTTCACGTGCCTTTCGAAGCACGGAGGAGCTCGAGATGATAAATTTTTGGTCACCCGTCCGATGACCGACCTTTGCGAAAGTTGCTTAACTCCTTCTCCATAGCCAAAAGAAGATATCATAAAGGTGAATCTAGAATATGTTTTACTTGTGTACCAATATCATCCTAATGAGCCGTGAGAGAACAGACAAATAACATCCATACTTCATTAATAATTAATCGATTAAAAAAAACACAAATGTTGAAAAAAATTCATAATAGTAGTTTATGCAACTGTCATATATTGAAGGGTATTAAAACACGAGTGTGAGTTTATGAAACGAGCGCAGCGAGTTTCATAATAGTAACGAGTGTTTTAATACCAGTGTTATATGCAGTTGCGTACACTACTTTATCTTCACTAATGCAATTAGTCAAACAACAAGAGTAAAAGCTGACAATAGTTTATTTATAATAATTGTTCAAATTTTGGATGGTACAATTTTGAAAGTTAATGTTAATTATTGATCCAGCAGCTGTAGCGGTTGCGGGGCAAGCAGTAGAGCTCGTAGACGGAGTTGGAATATTTATAATTACTTCATTCGTCTTGTTTTCTATACTGTTCAAGATCGTATTTGAGACTTGAATTTTATTCATTAAAGACTCATCAATGTAGCTTTCAGCCACAGTAGAAGACTTCCACCCCCC
The DNA here is from genome assembly GCA_947562085.1 of Eudonia lacustrata. Lineage (NCBI taxonomy): Eukaryota > Metazoa > Arthropoda > Insecta > Lepidoptera > Crambidae > Eudonia > Eudonia lacustrata. Next base: position 19,366,425 of record OX387318.1, on the reverse strand, counting down.
GTGTCGTTTCAGTGCGGTCAAATCACCACCGCTATCTATGAGAAGGGTCGCCGAGGTGCGCCGGAAGCAATGCCCTGTGTACAACGCTGGGTTAGGCAGATTCAAAAAACTTGCGATAGTTTTTCCCAGAGCACCAAATTTATTAATACCAGTTCTTTGATCGACGCACTTCCCCAAACTATAGCTCAAGAAAAAGGCAGGGTTTCGACAGGGGGTGGGTCGAAGTTCCATGTATTTTTTACATACGGCATAGCAGTTGCCCGTCACAACGAAAGAACGATCTATTTTCGTTTTTGTTTTCGAAACTTTCACCATGATTGTACTGTCGTCTATGTTAGAGACTTCATCGAACTGGATGTTGTATAGCTCTTGCCTTCGGCATGCCCCCATTATGCCGAAGATTAGTGCAACCTGTAACAATAAACGATATAATAAGCTTGAGGTACATAGCCAAGGTAAAAACTATGATTTATGAAGTAGTAAAGTGTAGGTACCTACTACCTAATTTATACACAAAGCGCTTAAACGGAGTGTCTAGATAACTTGCGTGTGTAGTACGTAAGTACTAGGTAGATTAAATAACAGAACTAAAATACACTTACCTTTTCAAAAAGATACAAAATATCTGGTGAATCTTTCAGGAACATCTTTATTTGACCTGATGTAAACGTCAAGGACTTTTTTTCCTTGTGTCCTTCTGAACTGCGTTTCAGGAACGCTATGACTTTTGAATACTTCGTGATATCAATATTGTTGTAGATACTCAGTGTGGACTTGAGCATAGAATATTTAGCCCACATAGAAGATGGCTTGAATTTGTCGGAGAAGTCTTTGAGATACACAAGAATGACATTTTCAGAAAATGATGTAGTTTTCTTTTCGATCTTCCATGCCAAAAAGTTATTATATTCATTTTCATATAATTTTCTAGATTTTTCTGGCAAAAGATTGTGAGTTACTTTTGTTGCCAATTCTAGAATATCCGGAGGCGTACAAATATCATCGTCGCTGTCCATTTTTAACTTTTAATTTGTATTTTAAAAACAAAACACATTGCGAAACATTAAATCCACGCGTACGTGTATTGTCACAGTGAACTTGCCGCCATTAAAATCTAACCAATAAGAGCGCAGCTGCGCGCGCAGGGCCAATCAGGAGCGAGCGCGCGCTGTTCTTTTTTTATTTAATTGGCACAAGATCTTACCAAAGAGTTTTGTGTATGTAAGTTTAGTAGTTTCGACGAAGTTTTCACGTATAACCCAACTGTTTTCAAAAGCCAGCCTAATATCAAAATTTTATACAACTTGTATGAGGATTTTGACATAAGGCTCGCCAGGTTAATTGGTCGCGTTTTATTGATGTTATAATGAGATTTTACGATATCGATGTGGATATTATACCATGTTATGTAGTAGTAAACAAGTTCGGTGACCACATTAGGTGAACGAAATAATGTAATTGCCATTTTGGCCATGTTGGCGGTTTGTGTTATGCGTCTAATGATTTATACCTAATTTGCATTGAATCTGAAAATATCATCAGGCACTATATTAAAATAAGTGGCGGAAGTACGCTGTTAAGGCGGTATAATGGTAAATTTTTTAACGATGCAAAAACTGCGATGTCTAATTCACATGAAGCTATTTAAAAATACAAATGCTCATACAAGTGATCAATTTCACCATATTTATAAACTGACAAATACAGCAGTTCAGAAATATGTGGATGTGCGTCTGCATTATATTTGTAAAAAAGAAAACTTTAAAAAAAATTACTTCGAAACGACAAGTTAACAATATATTAAATTTTGTTTCAGGGTTCATAAACATATATGTTTTAATAATAAGTTATTTGTTTTATTTTTACTACAATTTATAAAAAAAATTGTGCAACTAGCATTACACCAATTTTACAAATTGTACAATACGTACATGAAAATAATTTGTTGAACACGACTCCACTTACTCTGTTCCTACAAGAGGCGGAGGTCATTAAATTTTACGACTTTCGCGTTGATCGCATTTTGTAATGTCACAACCGCCTAACGCGTGCAATACAAATAAAACCTTATCTGTGGGGAATAAAGTTGTATTTAATTTTTATAAATATGGTCTTAGCACATTATACGTTTTTAAATTGTCTACTATACACGTATACTTACAACTAAGCGAGTCGGGACACTTTTTCGACGTGAATTTGTAGGTGACGGTGTATCTAGGTATTCTAAATCGATGGCGAGCACACATAAAAAAAAAATATACCAGTCGAATGGAGTCACCTCCTTCTTTTTTAAAGCCGTTAAAAAAAGAAAGTCAAGGATCACTTTCTGTCACTTATGTCATCGCAATGATAGGCACTGTAATATTATATCCATGCTTAGATGAATGATTGGTCTCGACTCTCGCGCAATGATTGGTCTCGTGCGCTCGACTAGATACCGCCAGCGTACCTACTTGTTAAATGCGGCAAAAAATACTACGCCGAAGCCGGCGTACCCAAGTCAGTCGCCTGCTGTCAGTCGCGTTGCAAACTGTTTGTGAGGTGCGCGTACCGAATGTCTTGTTAAATTTTGGTCATAAACCGAAGAAAAATGCCAGTTTGCGTAGTTAAACTGTGTAAAAATAATACTACAAGAAATAAGAAGGACACCGTTCTTACACACACTACAATATCGAGTTGCCGCATTCACGGAGCTAATTGTTTCTAGGTAGCGCGGTATCTAGTCGAGCGCAGCGAGACCAATCATTCATCTATGTATCCATGTTTATTATTGTATAAGTTCATATTTATGTAGTATTATTACGTATCTTTATTTAGTTTTTAAAAATATTGTAGTACATGCATAATTGTATATGTAATGTACCTAATATTGTTATTTTTATTTGAGATATTTTTTTTGCACTTTTGTCGCCTCCTTTTAAACATGATGCTTCTATTCCACCTTAGGTTGGCTGGAAGAGATCACTTTTAGAGATAAGTCTACCTTTGCTCACCATTGTTTGTAAACTGTTCTCTGTACGTGTGTTTTTGTGCAATAAAGAATATACATAATATATACTTTCGCCTACGTTCATTATAAGTAACTAGGATATTCATATGAATTTTGACTGTTTAAAAAAAAAACTAACAGTAAGTTTACAGGATGTTTAGTAATAGGTGTATAATCCAAAAACATAGCCAAGAACACCATGATGATTACATGCAAAATTATATTTACGTTGATTGACTTTTCTTAAGACTTGATCAGGATCAGGAGACGCTGTAAATGCCGTTTGACGCAATAAGCAAACTTTCTCTAAAAAAATACGCGTCATGTTTAACAGATGTAATTAATAATAAATAGTAAATTAATTAATAGTTAGACAACGCTTTAACTGCGCTTTAGTCCACTGAGCAAGTAATCACTACGTGTTCTAGTCATTGTTTTTACGCTTAATGATACAGTCATCGACGGGGTTTTAGGTAAGTCTTTTTTTACCCGACTGCGTCAGAAGGAGGGTTATGTTTTTCCTTTATTTGATGGCTTCCTGCAATTAGCACATTTAGCCAGTGCCAAAGTAATTTTTCTTAAGTAATACTTAAATAAACTAAAAATAAACTTTCCTACACTTACACCAATTATCTAGCCCAAGAGAAGCTTCGTTATGAAACTCGTTAAATGGTTACTAGACAACGGATAAACATACTTAAAATACTTAAATACATATTTATTATACATAGAAAACACGCAGACCCGAGACAATTTCGAAAAAAATTAATTAAATAAACAATATTTTCCTCCTGTATAATGATGATGAATGATAATAGAAATGAGAAGTGAGTAATGATATACCCCCCGACCCCTCGAGTATCTCAGTAAAGTTGTGGGACTTACTAAGATCTCACGCGGACTTCGTGCGAGAATTTGAAAAGTGACGTTGTACTGTTTTGTTTCTTTTGCCAACACTCATGGACGCTCACGGACACTTAACGGTTAATCATCATCATCATCAGCTCATTTTATGTTCCCACTGCTGGGGCACGAGCCTTTCCTATGGATGGATAAGGAGAACGGGCCATAAACCACCACGCGGGCCCAGTGCGGATTGGTGGTTATTAACGACTGCTAATGCAGCCGGGACCAACGGCTTTACGTGCCTTCCGAAGCACGGAGGAGCTCGAGATAATAAATTTTTGGTCACCCATCCGATGACTGGCCTTAGCGAAAGCTGCTTTACCTCACCACTCGCAGACCGGGCGCGTTAACCACTGCGCCATCGAGCTCATCAATATTATAACGGTTAATAATCTACCATTTTTTCAATTCAATTTTGGACATAAGTAACACAAATTTTAGAAAATAAAACAAAACTCCAGACATTATTATTATTATTTATTTATTTGATAAAATTCTAAGTAGTACAATTATTACATGACTCACTTTTCCGCCTAGAAGTCCGATCCAATATTTTCCTTCACAAAGTACCTATTACTAGTGTTCTGCAATTTTATCTACATTACATACCTACCTACACCTAGTTGGTTATTCATAGCGGCTTAGCCAACGACTTAACTGTGCTAGTATAGACCACATTCTAGTCAATGTTTTTACGCTTATTGATACAGTCATCGACGGGGTCTTAGGCAAGTCTTGTCATGTTCCTAATTTATTTATCTATTTTTACCTTTAGTTGATGGCTTCCTGCAATTAGCACATTTAGCCAGTGTCAAAGTAATTTTTCTTAAGTAATACTTAAATAAACAATATTTCCCTCCTGTATAATAATGATGAATGATAATAGAAATGAGAAGTGAGAAATGATATAACCCCCAACCCCTCGAGTATCTCAGTAAAGATATGGGGCTAAAACCTCACGCGGTCTAAGACAAAGACAAAGACTTTTATTCGCATAAAACATGGTACATAAGTGGTGTTATAGTAAATACATTGAAGTCCACACATGTAGCATTTGTAGATTTAAGGCTATTTATCATTTAAACGATTTCATATTTATCTGTTGGCTTCAAAAATAAACTGTTACAATTAAAGTTTGTTTTTAATGAATTAATTTATGAAAAATTTTAATGAAAAATTAAAGATTTTAATGAATTAATTTATGACTGTTTACTTTCTTTCTTTTTAATTTATTTTTTAATGTATTGTTTATTTATATTTCCAACACAAAGTTATTTGTTTGTGGAATAAATGAATTGAATTGAATTTGAGTTATGGTTTTTACTACTTTGTTGTTATAAGATTGATCATGTATTTTTTATTTGTAATGTTAATATAATAACCATTAAACTCATTAGCAATATCTGCGGCTTTATCTATAATTTTACTCTTATTTGTTATTTTTTCTATGTTTAAGTGAATTGGGTTACTAATTGTTTTATTTTTTATAACATCCCATGTACCTTTGCATATGTTGGTTGAATTAGCAATGTATATAATGTTTGAGATTTTTTGAGCCTGACGTATACATTTTTTTAATAGTTTTGTGTATCTTAAATATTTTATTTTATTTATTTGATGAGAGCACCTGTAATAATGAAAACGTAGTTTTCTTTACGTAGCCGTTGACTTTTTGATGCCCTTGGTGAACCATTTCTTATTATTTTGTGTTCTTGAGAGTGAGTGTTTTGACTTCTTGAGAGAACTTGAAAAGTGACGTTGCACTGTTTTGTTTAATTTGCCAACACGCATGCACACTCACGAACGAACTTGGTGGTTTCCACATGGTTGCTAACGTCTGCTAATGCAGCCGGGACCACTCTACGTGCCTTCCGCAATCCAATGATTTTGCGAAAGTTGCACTCGCAGACAGACCGGGCGCCATCGAGCTCCTCATTAAATACTTATTTTTAATTCAAAAAATATCTATTACATTTGGTTTTATTGATAGCTGACTTTTACTTACTTCCAAATAAATATTTGTCATTTGATCGTCATGATAATAATAACGGGCGTGACACGATCACGAGCTTCTTGCGACGAGGCCAGCGAATTTCTAGTTCATTGCGCGTTATACTACGGCAGTCTTAGTGAACGGTAATAGAATGAACGCAATGAACAGAAGGAATGCGCGCAAACCGCCAGTGCCTAGTTACATAGAATGATAGAAGTAAGGGCTTTCATGTTTATTGATAACGATAAAAGCTAAGTACCTACCTCCCTATACCTTCTCTACAAGTGTCTTATTAGTTGTGAGAAATCCTTGTTGAGGTTACGTTGTCTGACATATTTTAAATAGTTCTTCAAGCGAAGTAATAGAATTAGTATACAAAATGTGTATACTTACCCAAAATGTGTATATCTACATATTAAGTGATCTTAAAAAAATATTATGATGACAAAAAGCAAAGTGTGAAATTATGTCCTCCGCGTATGTTTTAAAGTTATTTTGAACGTTATGAACTTAGTGTTACAGTATGTTACTTCATAAGTGAACATGTGAGAACTAACAAAGACAGTGAGCCTAAGCCTAACAATAAGTATTTTTTAAAGTCAAAGTCATATATAAGTTTTGATTAAGTATTTACTTATAATTTTACGCAAACATTCAAATTACAATTTGAAAAAAGACAAAGTGTAAAAAAAACAAACGAGCGGTATTTTTTTTTTTAAACTTAGCACGGCAAATGACTCCATACCACCTGATGTTAAGAGTGCGCCGTCCATAAGTGACAAGTGTCATATGTTTTATTTGAAATGTCGTCGTCCATATTTATTTGATGCCGCGCGGCCATACTTTTTTTTTTTTTTTTTATACTTAGCTCGGCAAATGACTCCATCCCACCTGATGTTAAGTGGAAATGAAGTCCAGACGCGAAGACAACTGGTGCAGCGTGGAAACAAACGTAGCATCAGTTAACTTCACTCTGCCGGCCCACAAGGTGCTTCTTCACGCCTCTCTTGAAGGACCCCATATCATAGGAAGGAGGGAAAACGTGTGCTGGTAGACTATTCCATCTTTTGGAGGTGCGACAAAGAAACGAGTCACTAAATTTCTTTGTGCGTGATGGGATACTTGAGACAGTGAATCGGTGACTCCGAAGAGCAGCACGTGTACTCCTATGAAGAAAGGGAGAAGGTGGGATGAGGTCAAAGAGCTCTTCAGAGCACTCGCCATGGTATAAGCGGTAAAAAACGCTGAGTGACGCAACGTCTCTACGCAATTGCAGAGATTCGAGAGTATTTACCACTTCTGCATTGCCGATAATGCGTTCAGCGCGACGCTGCAATCTGTCCAAGGCATCGAGAAGGTACTTAGCGGAAACGTCCCAGATGTGCGAGCAATACTCCACGCAAGACCGTACCTGTGTCTTGTACAAAAGGCACAACTGGTCCGGCGTAAAGAATCGCCGCACTCTGTTCAGAATTCCGAGTTTTCGTGAGGCTGTTTTGATCACGGCTTCGATGTAGTCCCTTTGGTTCAGATCGCAGCGTATCGTCATACCGAGCATGTTGATACTGCTCTGCAGGCGTAGAGATGTACCCTGAAGAGATGGAAGGGGAAGGAATGGTGACTTTTTTGCCGTGAACGCGCACACCTGTGTTTTCTTGGCATTGAACTCAACCAGATTATTGGTGCCCCAATTAGATATGTGGTCCAATACCCGATTGAGCTCAATGACAAGATTAACTCGATTCACTTCGGTTTCGACCCGCCCAGCCGCTGGGTGACCGTTATATCCTCCATGGACCGTACTATCATCTGCATAGCAATGAATATTTCCATTTACTAATTTTGTATGGCGAATTTAAGGTGCTTAATAAAAAATAATTATTTAAATAACCACTTGATGAATCGAAAATGTAGTCTAGCAATTTGTAGTTTATCCATTGATGATTGTTTAGACAAAATCAGAGGTACAATAATTTAGATAAACTATAAGAATCTACTAAACGCCGCCACTCGTTTTCATGATTTTTGCCCAACTTTAAATTATATTGTAGAAAAAACTATAGCGTGTTATGAATTTATGGTTCTGACAAATTGTAAACACGTTCCCTATGATACTAAATATATATTTTGTTCATTTAATACGATAGTATTTTCAATTATATCTACTTAACCGTAACTGCATTTTTGGCATTTTTTTTGTCGGCGCACCCTTAAGTGGACATGGAGTCCAGACGCGAAGACAACTGGTGCAGCGTGAAAACAACGCAGCATCAGTCAACCTAACTCTGCCGGCCCACAAGGTGCTTCTTTACGCCTCGTTTGAAGGACCCCATATCATAGGAAGGAAGGAAAACGAACCCGCACCCAATGACATGCCGGGTCAGGTGCACTACCAACTATGCCATCGTGGCATGTGATGGGGTGCGGGTTTGAATCCCGCTCGTGGTTTTTTTTCAACACTGTCTTTTTTCATACTTTTGTTAATTTTAAAAGTCATGTAACAAGAAAAACACGTCTGAGAACCATCCAATCGCCTCGGAGTATCTAGTACGGGAACGGGGATACGCTTGCGTAGCGTGACGCCATCAATCATAGAAACTCTTTGAGGATGTCCGATCACTAGATAGGTACAGCTTGAGGATCCTTTAGTTTCTCGCCGCCTCTGAAAGGCCGGTTACTCTGTAAAGGCCATTGATGGCCAGCAGCACAGCAATCTCTTTCTAATAAAACGTTTGTAATTTACGATGCTTAAAAACTGGCATTAAGTTTTTATTATTTAAAAAATAAAAAAATATAAGACTCAACTAATTATCAAACCAAAGTAATGTTTAAAACTGTTTGCGTTTTCAATGTCTTTTAGGAAACGAAACGTAAGATGTCTTGGCGGGAAACTGAAGAGCCCTGTTTGCAGTTTTGTATTATTGTGGGAATTTTGTGTTTCGCCGAATAATAATGGAAATCTTGGATACTTTCGTATCAACACTTTTGTGCATGACTGTTGAATAATAATAAAAATCGACCAAATATAAAACGTTCCTTAGGCCATTCGTACCACGCGTGGTCCGAACCACAATCTACTCTGTGGTCCGAACAGTCCGGTCGCAGCTGTTGCGGGATTCCGTGTCCGTGAGAGGATGTCTATCTATACAAAAATAAAATTCAGCCGTTCCATACAAAACATCAGTATTCATTCGACCAAAATGTATGGAACAGCTGAATTTTATTTTCGAGTAAGGGAGTTGGTCCAAAAGTAAGAGTTGTTCGTTTGTATCACGGGAGTCATCTCAGAAGGTTCGGACAATGAAAAAAGAGTTACCCTGTATATTAGACAACTTAAAATATATTTAATTAACAATGTAAATGTTGTCTAAACATTACATAGGGTAACATCTCCAGTGCCTGGCCTCCTAGTGCACTTGCTGACTTAGTTCGTCCATAACAAAGCTCTCAGAGGAATCGGTGTTGGAGTATTTTTGACTAACAAATGAATATATTCAAAAAATATATTTAAAACTCTTTTGAAAAATAAAGGTTGCCAGTTTTTATATAAAAAATATATTTTTGTAAAATTATATTTTCTCTAGTATCCGGCCGTCGCAATCCAGTGCCCGGCCACTTTATGCCTAGTCTCCGGCCACCCTAATAGAAACTTAGAGGCCGGACACTAGGTACTAACGCAATTTAATGGCCAATAGGCTCTCAGATGGTTGAAATAAGTTATTTTTGAAAGTTCACACAATTTATCACTAATTCTTAACTAGTTATGTTCTCCCAATTTACTCAAGATTATTAAGATACTTTGCGATTATTAAATAAAATGTCAGTATAATACGAAGCTATTTATTATAATTGGTTCTATCTTTTTATAAAAAGAGCTAAGTTAAAATCAGATTTATAAAAAAAAACAGCAATCAATATATTGCTCACCAAGTGTTCAAATCAGTGCAAATTTTTAGTATAATTAACCTTGCGATGCAGGTATTTTATAGATAGTGGTTAGTGGTAGTGGTGGATAGTGGAGACTGGTGCTGCAGCTAGTAATCCGGCCACTTAGGGCCGGGTTTACTAGGCAATACTACCAATAGTCCGGCCTCCGTATTCTATATACAATACAACAAGATCTTTTATATAGTATTAGTTATTTTGGCGGCCGAAAACTAGACATGAGGTTAACCGAATTTAAGTGAGACATTACTAAAAAAATTATACTTCACGGCATACTCACTAGATAAAAAAATACAATAAATCAGCTCAACCCTCAAACCCAGTGGCCGGCCAGGATAGGCCGGACACTCAAAATGGCCTATTTATGGTCCAGTCCACCGGCTTTCGATTTTTTTAAATAACAGTACTAAATAACGTATATTTTACTCGTAAATCAAATAAATAGACGTATATAACGTCTCATAAAACATAAACTTATTTAACATAACGTTAAAAAGAACTAGAACTAACCATTTAAAAACACCTCTCCACTATTTTTTTTGTACTGGGCGTGGTTGTTGACGCCCACCCGTGCACTAACCTCCGTTTTCGAATGCGTACTAAAACTCCGCTGATAACTAACAGCAGATGTCACTGCGTCTTAGTTGTAGGTAATTAAAAGTAGTTTTTAAAAACATCGGTTTTAGGGTCGAAATCATAAGAGAATGCCTAATATCTTTAAAAATATTGTCGCGTGGACGGACATTTGTGGAGGCCGGTACACTAGACATGTTACCCTACATTGTTCTGATCCCTAGGTAAGTAGCTAAAGCACTCGTTTCATGGAAATCAGAAACAACGACGGTACCACAACCACCCAGAACCGACACAATATATCGAAAAGTTCGTTTTCGACATTGACCCGACCGGGAATCGAAACCGGGATCTCAGAGTTAGCGCCACCCAAAGATGCCAGCCACTCGGCTACGGAGGTCGTCTGTATGAAATGTGCCTTTATGTCTGTCTCGTTATTTTATGTATGTATATGCCGAGTGTATCCTTGGGGGAGGCCTTTGTCCAGCAGTGGACGTCTTTTGACTGAGATGATGATATGCCGAGTGACTCTGACTTGTAAACGCCCGTAGGTAGAACTCCCTCAACCCGTTGAGAATGCACACTTTACATAGATTTTCAGATAATACAGATTATATGGAATGAAAATACTTTTACTGGAAAACAATACTAATTATATTCCATAATTATAATTCCAGATAATATTGTAAGGATAACGCTAAAAGTGATATTATTATTACTTGCAATAATGATAGTATAGGGTAATTAATATGCGAATACATACCAATCGTTTGCAGAGCCATTTTATCCTCAAAGTTATTACAATACAATTGGTCTCGCTGCGGTGTCTAGCGCAGCGAGACCAATCATTCATCTAAGGAACGAGCCTTACAGTAGTCGCATATGATGTGTAACATTTGACATCTCACCTATTATTAAACAATAAACGAGCCTTACAGTAGTCGCATATGATGTGTAACATTTGACATCTCACCTATTATTAAACAATAAACGAGCCTTAGATGAATGATTGGTCTCGCTGCGGTGTCCAGCGCAGCGAGACCAATCATTCATCTAAGAAACGAGCCTTACAGTAGTCGCATATGATGTGTAACATTTGACATCTCACCTATTATTAAACAATAAACGAGCCTTAGATGAATGATTGGTCTCGCTGCGGTGTCTAGCGCAGCGAGACCAATCATTCATCTAAGGAACGAGCCTTACAGTAGTCGCATATGATGTGTAACATTTGACATCTCACCTATTATTAAACAATAAACGAGCCTTAGATGAATGATTGGTCTCGCTGCGGTGTCCAGCGCAGCGAGACCAATCATTCATCTAAGAAACGAGCCTTACAGTAGTCGCATATGATGTGTAACATTTGACATCTCACCTATTATTAAACAATAAACGAGCCTTAGATGAATGATTGGTCTCGCTGCGGTGTCTAGCGCAGCGAGACCAATCATTCATCTAAGGAACGAGCCTTACAGTAGTCGCATATGATGTGTAACATTTGAAATCTCACCTATTATTATGCAATTTTATCATTATAGATAGAGATAGATATATATATATATAGATAGAGAATACTTTTATTGCAACCACACCATATTGTTGTGTTGCTGTTTTTCCCTCAGAATAATTACTTAATAGCTTTAGTTAATGTTCTGTGGTTTTTTTACCCACATGGAAAACACTGACTGTTGACTATCCCCCTTACAAATAAACAAAGAATAAGGTCCGATTAGTTATTCTTGTTTTGTCTCTTTTACTCTAATTTGAAATGACGTTTACATGACATCAACAAAACATGGATTAACTATTCGGACCTTATTATTTGTTTATTTTTAAGGCGGTTCCAACGGCGGCAACCTTTAACGAATACTTTTAAAAAGTTGATAACTTCTAAAACTTTCTAAATTAAAAAAATTTTAAATTTTCTTTTTATAACATTTGAATTTAAAAAAAAACTAAAAATTTTCTCTTCGCGTACGCCTAATGCCTGTCCTGGGAAAAGAACCAAGGACCTCCGTCGAGGCCCTTGCTGGCCGAGTGGCTCGGCGTTTTTAATAAATAATATTATGAAAATCTTGGCAGGAAAGTGAAGAATGATGTCTGCGGTTTTGTTTTTTTTCCAAAATGGTGTTGTCGAAAATTAATGTGAAATTATGGTGCATTACTAACCGTTAAGTTCGTGATTATTAAGTGGTCCCGGCTACATTAGCAATCGTTAGCAACCACTAAGTGTTCGTGAGTGTGCATGAGTGTTGAAAAAAGAAACAATACAGTTCTATTTCACTTTTCAAATTCTCTCAAGAAGTCCGCGTGAGGACGTAGAAAGCCCCACATCTTTACTGAGATACTCGAAGGGTTGGGGATATATCATTTCTCACTTCGCATTTCTATTATTATTTATCATCAATGTATTGCTTGTAAGAAAAATTGCATTGACACTGGCTAAATGTCCTAATCGCACGAAGGCATCAAATAAAAGAAAAAAAAGTGAGGGTGCAGCCACTTATTTTATGGTGCAGCTATGGATATGTTCTACATATTTAATATACTTTATGATATTACTACTTAATTGTCGTAACTCAAGGATGGCAGTCGCGTAGGGAATAAATAAATTTAGTATCTATAAAAAAGACAGTGCGACTATATTTTACATAACGGGTTCATCTGGGATAGACGAAGAAAGAAAGGTGAAAAAGCTGTTAATTCACATCTTGACCGCCTCTGTGATCAAGGCCGCTGGTGTCAGCGGGGAGTACACGTTTGTGAACTCGGTTTGGTTACCGTTAGTGGTACGGCAAGTTTATCCGCCTGGCTAGCTACCACCATCTTATCTAAATATGTCGCCCTAACATCAATGTTTGTAGCATTGTTGTGTCGCCCCGGATCGACTCTGGCCTTGTTCTAGAAACCACCAAAGCTCTAAACTAGCTAGGTGGACATAACAAGGTGAGATTGATCTGCGTCCCAGGCCACGGGAATCCATGGCAACGAGATGGCGGATGCACTTGCCAGGGAGGGCTCGGAGACCCAGCTGCCGTTCGTGGCACCGTACTTGAACCAAGTACCATTAACAAGGCCTCAAAAGATGTCACAGCATCGAATGAAAAGAGCAGCCGGGTATGAAACACTCCAAATCCTTCCTAGGCGAAAACGCCGTAGGACGGAGTAAGTTCGTATGCGGAGGCAGTAGAAGGCAGGCCCGATTAACTATCGGTGCCTTGACAGGGCACTATGCCACAAAACAAATGCTTCACAGAATGCATTATCAACAAATAGCTTGTGTAGTGTAGGGCATGTGGAGAGGAAACGGAGTCAATGCAGCACCCTACTGTGTGACTGCCACTCTCTGGCTAGGAAAAGAATTAAAATGAAGGACGTTGCCAGCAAACTTATGGCATATGTATGAGCGTGTGTGTGTGCTTGTGTGTGTGTGTGTGCTTGTGTGTGTGTGTGTGTGTGTGTGCTTGTGTGTGTGTGTGTGTGTGTGTGTGTGTGTGTGTGTGTGTGTGTGCGTGCGTGCGTGCGTGCGTGCGTGCGTGCGTGCGTGCGTGCGTGCGTGCGTGCGTGCGTGCGTGCGTGCGTGCGTGCGTGCGTGCGTGCGTGCGTGCGTGCGTGCGTGCGTGCGTGCGTGCGTATGTATGTATGCATGTCTATTTCTTTAGCACACCCTACAGTCTAAACGGCATGGTGGATTTTAACATATGAGGTGTCACATATTGTTTTCTAAAGTTTACGCGAACACTACACATTGAAATGAAACAACTTTTACAGATCTACTCGCGTTTATTTTAGTCTCAGTCTCCTCAGTCCCTGTTACCACGGATCCTGCAAAGGACGTCTATTTTTTAGCTGTGGAGAAGAATGGGCGCAATAAACTCCACACTATCCATCGCATACTACGAGACACGCTTTCCTCGACATGGAACCCAGGATATAGACCCGAGCTTTGAGCCAATCACTTTTTTTTAAATTAATAATACCTATGAAATTGGAGATTTGTGTGAAGATTTTTTATAAAATTTAACCTTTTATACTAACGTTTTTTTAATTTTCTTAGCATCTATTTATGTTAACACTAAAAAAATTTTAGAGTAGTGTGTTTGTTTCACTAGCTACATATAGAAGCCAAAAAAATCAAGATCCTTCAAAGCTACAATGAAACAAAAGGTCAATTCCGCAAACAAAAAAAGAAGTCAATTTAAAAAAAAAAGTTGGACGATAAAGACACATAATGAATAATCATTATTAGTCCTGAAGCCAAAGTAAAATAGTCCTAATTAAAGATGTATAATAATATTAACAACCGGTATTGACTTTTAGAAGTAATACACCTATTAATAAATGACAAAAAACGTCAATTTCATAGGTAAGGACCCAATATTATGCAATGGAACCCTAACAATAAATTTAATTAAACTAATTAATAGGTATTGCAGGCTAGCTCGGGCGCTCCATATTCCACCGAGGTAGTTGTACATCAACAATTTAAGGTAAACAATGTGTTTGTTACGTTCAGCAAACTAGTCATTAACTACCTAACAAAATGTTTTAATTACCTTATTTACAGAGCTTTGTAAAGGAAAGGTAGCTAATACGTGCCCAACCAACATGCATCTGCTACTACTCGTGACGACGTTTCTTGTGCTAAAGGAGTGTTATAGTGATAATAATATATGTGCTAAAACAACTTGTGTTAATAAGTGCTGCCCTGCCACATACTATGTGAGGGGTCGAAACCGTTGTGAGCCTAACCCAGGGCTGGATGTCACCTCGATGCCCGTATACGACACTATCCTCAACAAATCAGAAGATTTGGGCAAGCTCGGTGTGAAACCTGCAGACAATTTGGATTTTCACAATCGAAAAAATAATTATTATTTAAAATTAAATATTATGAAAAATCCTTATTACGTGATCGAGGTGAGTTTTGAAAATAATAACTTTACTTTAAGATGAATGGCTAAAACACCGGTCTCCAAGCCAGAGGGCCACCTTGTACCCGTCAGGGTTATATTACGATTTAGTTGATGTTAGAACCTGCTCCAAAACCACCTTGCTACCATCATCATATGTTGGTATGACGTCATTAATTGACTGCTGGTAGTACTTGTTTGAATTCCGAAAGCAAGGGGTGTGATAGTTCCTCAACGGTTCATGATTCCTTTTAATGTTTGCTTCCACCATCGGCATAATCCTCACTTTCAAAACCACTTTCCAAAAACGGTGTTAATAGTATGTACATTTTCGAATCATGTGTTTTTGTTAGACAGCATATGAGTCTTTTTAATTCTGCAAAGGACATAATATACCCACGTTCGAGCAAAATACAAATACAATAAAAGCTGTCTCGTAATGTCAATCAAGCTTTATAACAAATTACCAAATGATGTAAGGCAATCATTTCTGTTCCTATATTCAAATCTAAATTAAAGAAACTATTAATCGAACATTG
The DNA here is from genome assembly GCA_947562085.1 of Eudonia lacustrata. NCBI lineage: Eukaryota > Metazoa > Arthropoda > Insecta > Lepidoptera > Crambidae > Eudonia > Eudonia lacustrata. The sequence continues at coordinate 19,350,564 of OX387318.1, read as the reverse complement.
TTATTATGGTGTTTCGGATTATTTAAATATTATATAAAATGAATTGATTTAAATGTAACTTATTAACTTATTATTAATTAGTAACTTATTAGAATTATTATTTAACTTAACTTGAAAAAAATAAAACAGATGAATAATTAGAAAATTAAAAACTAAAGACCTATAAATAAAAGATGTCCTCCAACTGTGGGCTCATGGGAAAGTCCCAAGAATGCTAGCAACATTGCCCCTTTGGATTGCCAAACTAATAATTCTATTATTATTAATATTTGCATAACAGTTTGGTAAAACATGTATGTTCGTACTATTGTCGTGACCAGCTATATTACCATGTTTTGAGCAAATAAATGATTATTTATTTATTTTTTAATAAATTTACTTTTTATTTTCAAGTGCTAATTGCTGCACTGAAGCTAAATTAAAGGTTCGGGTAGGCGTTTAATTTTTCCACTGTATTTTATAAATTTTATAAATATTTAATGGTGTTAATATTGGGTCGTGATCATAGATCGGAATATATAGAGTTTTTCTGTGAATTGCGTCATAACGTTATCAATAGTATGGATAACCCGATAAAATAATAAGAGAAAATACACTTTTAACTCTTTTGCACGTCAGACTATCAAGGTGTGATTTATGTGATCGTTACTGGAGATTATTTTCAAAAATCTTATACTTTGTTTTATCCAAATTTTGGAAAAAAACTAAGTTTGCTTAAGATTATCCATGATATGCTAACATTGCAAAGGTATGTCAAAAAACTCTACCTAATCCGATCTATGGTCGCGATACTTGTTCTACATATAATGTATTGCACAACTATTTGGAAATGATCTAATTATAATATTCTTATGATATTGACACGATCGCGTCACAAGTCACGTCAGAGTGCCTGGTTTGTTTACTATCCGTATTCAATCGCTTACGTTTACGAAAACGAAAATTAGTATGAAGCAGCGCCTCCTGGCGACATAGGTACGAGAATAGTTAAAATTGTGCATACAAATTCTCGTTTTCGTTAACGTGATAGAATAGCGAATAAAACTCGCACTAGGCACCCTGTAGTCTAAGTAGGAGCTTTGGGGATAGAACCACAATTTCTCGCACCAACCAGAGCATACGCTGCCTACTCTGCCGCGCAATTTATGAACGCAGTAAACAACATGTGAACAGTTTCAAGAAAATAGTTCGTAATGTCAGCACCTCAAATATCACAATCACAAACACCGTAAGTTGTACTTACTGCGTTCGTAAATTGTGCGGCAGTACTGCTACCAGTATTTGATGATGTTCCTTTCATGGCTTTATGTAATTTTGACATTTTATTGCATGCAGAATGGTACTTTAATGCATCGCGAGGAATCAGAAACCTTTTATACATCCAAACCTATTAGTGAATACTGTGTGGACTATTACACTAGAGAGGTAAACACATCCACCCCCAATATAACGATTTGGCTCAAACTCTTCAAAGAAACAGTTGACAACACAGCCAAAGAAAATATGAAATTCGGTAAGTATCTAGGAACACGACAGTGCCTTATTAATCTCACTTTTATTCGAAGCATAGGCAGCAACCTCACAGCAAGGAACAATAATAATGTTCTCGCTTCACCATCCACCACACCACAATACACATAATATACAGTGTTCGACTTCATACTAAGCGCCCCAAATTGACGCACGCACACACAGGCGTCGTTTACACGGCCGCCAACCCATTTTGGAAATGACAAAATTCCGCAGTGCCACGCCGCGCGCCGACGAGACTGGTCGAGTGAGCTGTCGGTTGTGTCGCGTCTAATATTATGTTTTGTTATGTTATCGTTATTATACCACTACATATACCTACTTGTAAACAATATTGCAGTACCTGTAAAGGGTAATTAAGTTGTTAGCACTAAATACTAACATTAATAAGACCTTCTTGTACACTTAATTGCAATAAATCACTTTGACTTTGACTTTATTCCTGAACCTAAAACTCCGCGTTTTATTTTTTTATGCGCCAACCCTAGCGCTCCGCCTAGCCGTAGGTATTTAACTCTAGAATACGGCCCGATTAAACTACTGTATATTATGTGTATTGTGACCACACACACGGTCAACCTGAGCGACAGGCTTATTGACGATCTTTAGGTGACCGTCGCAATCGTAACAATTTGCAATTTTTCGCTACCAAAACACACATTTCTTATAACGGAACGTAGAACGCTCCGATAGCGCCACAAGCGAGCGATTGACGAACTAAAAGTGCACGACGGCGCTTGCTCGGCTCTAAAATAAACCGATCGATTGTCGCAATAGCAACTAGTAAGTAGCAGTTGCGTACTTAGCAACTGCCCCCCGACCGCCTAACCGATCGCTTTGACTACGCGTATAGTTTATGACGTCATCTTGCCACCTCGCACCGCCTATGAAAGCAATATCAAAAGCTAAAGGCTATATAGCTTTCGATATTGCTTTCATAGGCGGGCGGCACGAAACGACAAGATGACGTTATAAACCATCATCATCATCATCATCATCTCAGCCAAAGACGTCCACTGCTGGACAAAGGCCTCCCCCAAGGATATGAGGGGTATTTGCCGTAATCGCCACGCTTGGCAGGCGGGTTGGCGATCGCAGTAGGTTGAGGGTAACCTCAGAGAGATGCTGCTGCCCATCCTCTGGAATGGTCCCTTAGTCGGCTCTTACGACACCCACGGGAAGAGATGGGGATATAAACCACACACGAGTTCAAAGCGATCGGTTAGGCGGTCGGGCCCCCGGTTGTTTTTTTCGGTAATAAGCCTCCCAAGGTTATACCTTATCATCATCATCATCATCATCATCATCATCGGCCTATATTAGTCCACTGCTGGACATAGGCCTCCCCTAATGAGCGCCATAGCGCCCTGTCCTCGGCTTGACGCATCCAGCATTTGCCTGCAGTCTTTCGCAGGTCATCATCCCACCTGGCCGGAGGGCTATACATCGTGTAACATAAAGACACCTTTTTGTTACACGATGTATAGCCCTCAAAATCAAATGTCAAAATGAAAAGATCCAAAGTGTATCCCATCTAGAACTTGTATGTGTTGTTATTAAGACATAATTATTAACTTACTTATTTGAGCCGTTTGGGGTAGAGACTTTAGGTCCATGGGACCTGGGTGCTCACAAACTCTTTAAAGATATTTCTATTAAATTAGTAGAAACCACCCGGGACTCCAGGGCTAGCAGCTACTTGGGCCAGCGAATAAGCATAGCTATCCAACGTGGCAATGCTGCTAGCTTACTGGGCACTCTGCCTGATGGGGATGATTTGGGGCAATTTTTTTATTTATAGTTAATAGTAGATATAGTTTATAGTTTTTTGTAAATTTAATTTTAAGTAGTTTTATTCTTATCTTGTTTTTATCTTTGTGTGTAAACAAATAAAGCCATTAACCATATTCGACATAACACAAATATTTGAAAATAAAACAAAACCATTATTAACTTTAATTTGTCATGCAATGGTAAATGAAATATTTATCTTAGTGGAGTGATGCGCGTCAGGCGCGCATATGGAAGCAGCAGCGGTCATAAATGTTTCATGTCAGACATGTTTATTTTGATGTGACGTCACAGTAGAAATATTTTTTTTAAAGTAGCATAGCATAGCATAGCATTGAAGAGTATAGTAGCTAAAAAGTTCTTTACCTAAACTGTCCTGCACACCAAAAGTTACTGTGTTATTTAATTTTTAAGTGTTTAATCCTTTTAAAATAATTTAGTGATATAATATGTTCTTAGTTTTTATTTTTCTATCCATAGGTGGAGACTTGTTGTTAGCATCGCCATATTTATTGTGTATTATTTAGTTACTAGACTATTTTGCTGTAAGATTCCCGAACACAAATAAATAAATAAATAGATAAATAAATAAATAACAAATTCAAGTAAATAATCATGACTTATTAACTCTGCATACAAGCTCTAGATCGGATACACTTTAGACCTTTACATTTTGGCCACACCTTTCTGTTCCACGTTGTATAGCATTTAGATCAGGGTTTCTAAAGTAGGGTCCTCGGATTACTTAGGGGTCCGTAGCAGGTGTATCAGGAACCCGCAGCAGCTCATTGAACTCTTAACACGTTAAATTGTGCAGTAAACTCAGCATTTCTCGGCTAAGCCACGCACTCGCTGTGGCGATGACGCATCATCGTCGTCACACGTCACAAGCAGCATCCTTCACATTAACTTAATAGTAAGTGAAACTCCAATAATCTTGTTGAGTTCAATGCCAAGGAAACATAGGTACCTATGTGCATTTACGGCCAAAAAATCACCATTCCATCCCCTTCAACTCTTCAGGGCACATCTCTAAGCCTGCAGAGCAGTATCAACATGCTCGGTATGACGGTTCGCTGCGATCTGAATCAAAAACCAACTAGCACACAAGCTCTATAACAAGCGCCACAGTAGCGGGACAGGAGTTCTTAAACACGGCATTAGCTTTAAAGACAAGCTCTACAGTAACGGTATAGGCGCTTCTAACCCTGCTGTTTTTTCCACGTCAATGCAACTCGCAACGTTTTGAGAAGACACCAACTGTTGACGCCATCTTGTAAACAGAACGAAACTAGCGCCGCGGTAGCGAAGAAACGTACTAAAGGTTTTAAGTCAGCCTTGACGTTTTTTTTAAATCTTTTTAAACGAGGGTTACGGTTGGTTTTTTCACGTGAGGTGGTATGAGCCCAGCAGTGTAAGGGAAAAGCAGTTCGAATCTATTACTTTGAAAAATTACTGTTTGCAGGTCTTCCCGTCTCGTGCGTATTCCTATTTCTGGTTTTGGTCGTGTACTGCCTGCTGCCGGAGTTGAGGACGTTGGGTGGCTTGGTGTTGATGGCCCACGTGGCCAGTTTAATGCTAAGCTACTTATTGCTGTTCTCTTTCAAAATGGAAGTGAATAGCTTTTCAGCCGGTCGATGTATCGCTATGAGTGAGTGTACCTTATTTTTTTAAGACCAACCTTAATTTGCACAACTGTCCTGACACGACGTCCTGGCTTAGAATGCTAGAAAGTGTGGATACAAAATTATTTATTTATTTATTTATTGTGATAAAAACGACATACTACTTACATCTATTGCGAAATTAAATTAAACATTAAAAATTAAAAATGCAAGCTAACTACAAAATTGGAAAATACAAGATAAAAAATAAAAAATAATCATTCGGCATTCTCCTATCCAGGATGCCAGTAAAGCTATGGAGCTTTACTGGCATCCTGGATAGCGAGAATCAAATGCCTTACTTATCAAAATATTGATGGCAATATTTTGATAAGTAAGGCATAACTTGTGACCAGTTATCAAACGAAAAATCAAAATCAGTGTTCGTGTCACGGTCTCACGGAGTGCATTGAGGTGCCACCGCGCCGCAGAGGTCGAACCAAGTGTGACATCGCGCGTGCCAACGACCTCGCTCATCAAAAAAGAGTTTATGTTGCCGATTAGGACCTCGTCTACTTGTGGGAGGTCCAAGTTCACGCGGGACAAATAGCACACGCAATAAATTATGTAGGAGAAGGCAGTCAATAGATCCTCTAAGGGTATTGAAGCATATGGTGAGCTGGTCAATCATCCTTCTCATTTCCAGCTCATTATTATACTGTGCTTTTAGAGAGTTAAAGCCAAGATGTCCAAGCAAAAATTTTGCAAAAATTTATATGGATAATGACCATGGACTTTCTTGTATAGAATTGCCAAACAGCTTTTAGAACTTTTTCGAGCATACGCACATAAGATAAGTAGACTGCTAGCTGACCCGGCGTACCGCTTTGTCAGTTTCTATGACAACAAAACAAACAAATCGTACTGTCACCTTTGACAGGTGTTGATTGGTATCATGTCAAAATACGGGGTTTCATACAAACTTACCCCATATAGGGGGTAAAAAAGGAGGTAGGGAGGGGGAGGAGAATTTCCAAAAATCCTTTTTTATTGCTCACCTACACTATAAAAGGAAGTATGGTGCAAAATTTCAAGTTTCTAATCCTTGCAGTTTGGGCTGTGCGTTGGTATGTCATTCAGTCAGTCAGTCATTTTCCTTTTTATATATTTAGATGAATCTTATGTCTGTGACTCTTAACAATGCTCAATTTAATTCCTTTTCAGATCTCGTCACCTACTTCTTTTTCTTGTCAGCTTTCTGCTGGATGAACGTGATGTCTTACGATATTTGGTGGACATTCAGGTAAATATCTTATTCTTATCTTTCTTATCTGTTCTATCCAATTCCGGCTACAGCGACCGCTTTTATGGGCAGCCGTCACGGAGGTTCTGATGATCCTTCGATCCGTTTTAGAGAGTGTTTGCTGATTGCCTCAGACGGCATTTACAGCTTCACCGGGCTTTGTTGGGCGGCGTGAAACATAAAGGGTTCCTCAAACCGTGTAAAACGAATCACCTTCAAAGGTTTTCTAGAAGGAACGGCATTACGCACTAGTGCGTGTCCCCGTGCCCTACTAATTCTCCGAAGGGTTCGGATCGGATCGGGGAGCGGAACAACCCGAGGGCGCCTTTAAAGGCTCAGACCTCGGCTCGGGTTGACCGGGTCGTGGTGGTGGAGAGAAGCGCCCAGGTACATATCTGTACCTGATAGAGCGCGTGTGAACCGGTTCGTCGTACCCTTGTCCTGGGAGTACGGTGTCTTGGGCCTAAACTAGTGTGCATGTTTAGTGTATTCTGTAAATGTGTAATGGCATATTTATGTAGAGGATCGGGCGGGGGGGCGTTCGCAACAGTAACTGTTATGGGATCGTCGGGATCATCTAAGACGTGTTAAAAAATATCCTATCATAATGCAGCGCCACTTACTGAGTCCAGTTGTGAAAATTGTAAAATGGACTAAAGTGTTTTTTATTTTCTTTCTGAGCGTAAAATTGTTATTTCTGTTTAAAAAAAATAAAGATTTGTAAACAAATAAATATTAGACAACATTATAATACATTGCTCTAACTCCAAAGACAGTAGCTAAATTAAGCACTTGTGTTATGGAAATCAGAATCAACGACGGTACCACAAACCACCCAACCACACCCGAGAAAATATAGAAAAGTTTTTTTATATAGCCTATCATTTCGACCCCTTCAGGATGAAACGTAGTAAAAGCCAAAAGGCCATTTTTCAGTACGGCCAAAAAACAAAAATGGTAAAGTTTATTTACTGTATATCTTTTTATATACTAAGTCTATAATAAACCACTATAACACATTAAGCTTAGGTTTTCGAGTTGCTTACTAAATAGAAACTTAAAATAACGTATATTCATTAGTTCCAGAGATGGCATGGCTTTTACTACAAAAAAAAAATGTAAATGGCTTTTACAACATTTTTCTTCTGCTTGGCAACTGTAACCTTTTTTTTATTAAGTTGTATAGACTTCATAATTTGTTTAATCAAAGGAAAATTTGTTTAATAAAAGACAATTGTAATAAAAAGAAAGTGTAATTATTATAGTAAATGCAGCACACATTTATGGCCATAATCAGACTATTTGAATGTTTTTCATTATTTAACAGTAATATTGTACTTTTTCTTATTAACACTTAAAACATTATCAAACTACAATCAACACAACCTCTAAAGTATGCAAAAATAGGCAGTAACATCGAACCTAGTAATTAAAATCTTCTAATCTTCTGTTTTATTGAACTACGAGATACAACTGCGCGTTGTGCGCACACAAAATCAGGTACACGACAAAGTATTTAACAATAAGATCTCTTAAAACAAACCAATGTCTCAAAACAATCAGTTCTTCGTAATGAATGTTAATACATGAATACTAGGTAACTAGTATTTTTAGGAAAACTGCTTAGGTACATTTTCCTAAACTTATCTAAGAAATATCAAACCTTCTTAGGTCTATATCTAAACTAAAAATTGCGGAAGCTTTTCATCTTCGGAAATAATTGTAGGAATGGCACATTATTATATACACTAACAAACTACTTTTATACGCTCGATAGAATCGATGTCAATATTATTCGATGAAGTCTTCATCTTCTTCATCCGTTTCAATTAAAGTCTCATCTTTATTACCACTATAATCACCACCACTATATCTCTAAAAAATCTTTGTGAAACCTTTTGGGTATCGTTCCGTCTGTGCACAATTTTTTGAAATCTTTATAATTAAGTGCTTCAATGGGAAGTTTTTCCACATAGGATTGTGGCATGCTTATGTTATTTAGGTCTTGTAAATAATCTTATAAATAATCTGCGGCGTGTGTGTACTTGACAATTCCAATACAGAAATAATGCAAAGGACATAGGTAAGTATATACTTAGGTAGGCCTTATAAAAATTAAAAACCAAATTATTAAAATAAAACATAAAACCCGACTGCTAAAACAACTATATAAAAAATAATTATATACTCGTATTACCGGGCTAACATAAAAAATAACAGCAAAGAGAAAAAACTGAAAAAAAGACAAGCTCTACGATCCCAGAATTAAATTTTGAGCAATTGATTGCCTTGTCCGAATAAAATCTATAATAAATGAATATTAGTAGATTAGTAGATGAGTAGATTTTATTATTAAGTATAGGTATCGGACAAGGAAATATTATCACGTTGCAATCAACATTGCTCAAAATTTAATTCTGGGATCGTAGAGCTTGTTTTTTTCTTTTCAGTTTTTTCTCTTTGCTGTTATTTTTTGATTTATGAGAAAAAGTACAATATTATTGTTAAATAATGAAAAACATTCAAATAGTCTGATTATGGCCATAAATGTGTGCTGCATTTACTATAAAAATTACACTTTCTTTTTATTACAATTGTCTTTTAATTCCAAAATTCCTTCGATTAAATAAATTATGAAGTCTATACAACTTAATAAAAAAAGGTTACAGTTGCCAAGCAGAAGAAAAATGTTGTAAAAGCCATTTACAATTTTTTTTTTGTAGTAAAAGCCATGCCATCTCTGGAACTAATGAATATACGTTATTTTAAGTTTCTATTTAGTAAGCAACTCGAAAACCTAAGCTTAATGTGTTATAGTGGTTTATTATAGACTTAGTATATAAAAAGATATACAGTAAATAAACTTTACCATTTTTATTTTTTGGCCGTACTGAAAAATGGCCTTTTGGCTTTTACTACGTTTCATCCTTAAGGGGTGTATATTTTTTTAAAAATCGTGGATTTTACGACGTAAATTGACATCGTTCATTTGTAAATTTTTAGTTGAAAAATTGTAGTAAAAGCCATATTTGATATTATCTTGTTTTTTACTACAAAATGTTCAATAGTATTATTTTCTGATACTGTATTATTTATGTTGTATTAGCCATGAAACGAAAAAATATGTCTCTTACTTCATCAATTTGAAAATTTACTTTAAAAACTGCTCATTACGACATTAAAAAAAATAGAAAAAGGGTTTATAGACTGAATCGAAGCGTGTTGTAAAAGACATTTTTTGCGAATTTGAACATTTTAAATATACAGATCGATAGAGCGCGCGATTCTGACTAAGAAACCGTTGAAAACAGATTTTGGACAAAATGGCTTTTACGACGTTTCATCCCGGAAGGGTCGAATTTTGCACAATTTTATCTCCTTAAAAATTAAAAAATAAATTTAATGTGATTGGTATATTTTCTAAAATAAATAAAAATTACTTTAATGATTTTTGATTTTTATTTTATGAGTAACAAGAGAACAGATTTTTGTACAAGAGTTATACAAATCAATGGATACATTATGTAGTACATAAAGAAAACAGAATTATTCTTTTATAATAATAGGTATGGTATTATAAATAGGTATGGTAATAACTTAATATAATGTTATGTATATTTTCTACTAGAAAAAAATTACCAGTCTCAGAAAGCTTGAGTAAGAAATTTTTTTCTAGTAAAATTTATCTCGTGACTACATATTGCATTGTGAATAAAAATAAAAATTATAAAAATATTATTTCTATTTCATATTATGCGGCAAGTCATAACATGTATTTTAATATCTCCGTTATTGTTATATTATATTAGGTATGTTCTAATGATTTTCCTGTCTTGGCAAATTGTATTAATAATGTAGATCTATTTATAAGATTATAAAACAATAATTCTGTTTTCTTTATGTACATACATATGTACCCATCGTAGATTGTATTTTTAGAAAATATACATAACATTATATTAAGTTATTACCATACCTATTTATAATACCATACCATACCTATAATTATAAAAGAATAATTCTGTTTTCTTTATGTACTACATAATGTATCTGTTAATTTGTATAACTTGTACAAAAATCTGTTCTCTTGTTACTCATGAAATCAAAATCAAAAATACTTACTTAAAGTAGTTTTTATTTATTTTAGAATATATACCGATCGTATTGAATATATTTTTTCATTTTTAAGGAGATAAAAATAGTGGAAACACATATTCATACCATATTTTATAATATACACGGTGATTATTATACTCATAATATAAAATCACCGTGTATACGAATATTGTATAATGTATCGAATAAAATGTATCGAAATTGCATTTTCGCGATCGAATTCAACTTTGCTCCCATAATATAAAATCACCTTCCTCTCAGTCCCCAACCGGTGCGATCGCACCGAAGCAAAATTAAAAAAATCTGTCAAACTCCAACAGGGCGAATTTGCCCGGACTCCACCACGCGACTTAAAGCTAAAATGCTTAGTCTACTTAGAGCCTACTTTTGTGTGAAGAAGTTTTGCTATAAACAAACTAGAATACATTTGCTACACTCTAAACACTTAAAAACTTTATTCTCTGTGCGTTTTCCATTTTTTTTTTTTTTTCTATTTTGCGAAATACGTCATCGGCGCGGGTTTTCATTATTTTTGTTCCGCAATCGAAAGGTTAAGATACACTGTCAAAAGGTGGCGCAAAATGATGAGAAGTGGCGAGAATGGGGGAAGGTCTTTGCGCAACAATAAGTTGTGACCATCAACATCATCATCAGCTCATTTTATGTCCCCACTGACTGCTCAACGAAGGAGTGACTGACATTACTTTTTAAGAACTTAAATATACATTTTCTATTTGTAGTGTATAAAGTAAACTTAAAATATGAATATTTTTAAAAAATGAAATGCCTACCCGACCCAGCCAGGAATCGAACCTGGGTCTTCCGCAATCCGGGCAGCTGCACTGACCGCTATGCTACCGGGAAGGCTGACGTAAGCACTGAATTTTGTCACTGCTTTTTTAATTTTTTGAGTGCTATTAGCGGCACAGTGCGCCATCTATTCAACGGTTATTGCAACCGATGGCTATGCAGATTCTTTTTTGCAGATGAAATACCAGAAATTTAATAACACAACGCTTATAGTAATTAAAAAAAAATTAAAACAATATGAATGCACCAAATTTTTTTTTTTTTTTTTTATTAATAATATTAATTTAGTTCCAAATTTTTGTGTCTAATAAAATTCAAAAAAACTCAAAATTCAAAAATCATTTATTCAGTTTAGGCTACAAGTAGCTCTTATGAATGTCGCTATGCCATCGGTTCGTAAGTCTACTCTGGGCGGGAGAACTTGCACTGAGAAGAACCGGCAAGAAACTCAGCAAGTGTCCAGCTCTTTTCTCCCTTACAGCGTCAAAAAAAATAAAAATTGAAAAATGCCCTATCATAGCAGGACACTTTCCATTACAAATAAACACAAAAAAATATAGAAGACAACCACAACATGTAAAAAAAAACAAAAAAAATAAACAAATCTAATGTATCAAATTTACATCTGGTATAAGTTTCAATTTCCACAATGTCATACAGTACCACTACAGTACTCTAATAAAAGTCAAAAATTGTTTTGTGGCGGCTCCATCTACCGCATACGCCGCACATTATTCGACACGAAACAAACACCTTCTCAACCGTGTCAACAGATGGCGCCACAGACGCAAATCAACGACGTCGCCATACCGCAACGTAAAATAGTATGGGAAGCCTGCATCGCGCTAGCGAAGTTTCACCACATCTCCTTCGCTATATATAGCACCTCCAACTAATATCCGTTGGACCTCGGTCCCCGAGCAATACCACCCAGCTCGGAGGAAGATCTTCCCTTTGCCTTCCTCGGTGTGGCATTCTAACCTACTATCGACTCCCTAAAAGTGGTGACCCCTACGGAGCACAGAAGCACCTTTAACATCGTCGCAGCAGCGCCCATTCATTCATCACTCCACATCCATCATCTACCTTCGCCAGCAGTCACAGCAAGCCAGCAATCGAGCCTCAAGGTTCCACCGCAGCATCTTGGACGACGCTTCCTGGACCTCCGGCACACTCGACGGCATCATCCCGACCTGGTCTCCGCAGCCCACGACCGGTGCATCAATGTCGGCCGCATCACTCCGGCGTGGCAGCCCTGCACACCCAGCAGCTCGGACCCACCGTCATCATCACCTGTCTCGACTCACCGCAGACAGGAACAGCACACTTCATCACTGGCAACGCGCCTTCACCCCACCCAGTCTCGACTCACCGTAGACTGGGGCATCCTGCAGCAGCACTCTATTCGACACGAAACAAAACCTTCTCAACCGTGTCAACAGATGGCGCCACAGACGCAAATCAACGACGTCGCCATACCGCAACGTAAAATAGTATGGGAAGCCTGCATCGCGCTAGCGAAGTTTCACCACATCTCCTTCGCTATATATAGCACCTCCAACTAATATCCGTTGGACCTCGCTCCCCGAGCAATACCACCCAGCTCGGAGGAAGATCTTCCCTTTGCCTTCCTCAATGTGGCACTCTACCTACCATTGGCTCCTACAGTGGTGACCCCGACGTGATACCTGCCATTGGCCTCCTACAGTTTAAGAAAAACAAAGTCAAACTATAGTAATTAATACTAACAATAAGATAAGTATGCAAGAGCAGACCAGCCTCCACAGGCGGCACCCGTTCACGAGTATGACATATGAATCAGCCATCGCATCGCTCAACCATATTTTAGGGAACGTAACGACCCGACGCACACGCCACCACCGCAGAGACAATAAAGAGAGCATGACACACTCAAGATACTTTAAATAAAAACGTAATGATCTATTTAACGCAACGCTGTTTGTTATCTGTAGGACACTGTTCAAAACTATCATATCAGTATAAAAATTATATAAATTAATTTTATTATGTATATTGATACAAATAGAGTATAATGTGTTTTTTATTACAACCAGGCTGTTTTATCATCTAATTATTCTTTGACTTTAATAATAACCTTTTATAAAAAAGTGTAACTACTTACAATGTGAAATAACATGTGCAGGCGAGCAGACTAAGATGACCACACATTCTTATCATTAAAATAATCATCAATTTTATAAAATAATTAATTTTAATGTAATTTTAATACCTACGTAATATTGTTAACAGTAAGTATGAATTTTACTTAACTAAAATTTTTAAATTTAATACGTGATAAGGAAGAGTGGCTTCTTCTGAAACAGATGTTGTGTGCATTTAAAAGAAGAAGTCTACCCCTGGTAAATGAAATAAATATTTTTATTATTATTATTATTTATTATCTATTATGCTAATTTCATATATAGAAATAATTCTGTTTAATAGTTCTGTTTAATTACCTACTCGTCGGCTGAGTATTATTTAAAAACATTACTTCCATAGTACCAACCACAATAATATTATAACTACCTTTTATAAAATTGGAGAAAATTATTAAGTGAGTATAAAGCAAAAATATAAATGTAAATTTCGGTACTTTTTTAGGTGTAACTTTATTTTTAATGTATTAAAATAACTTTAACAGCTAGGTGTAACTTTATATTAAGTAAATGAGATTACTATTATTGTGACCTAATTAAATACAAGTAAGTACTTACAAGGATCTCCACAACGACCGGTTTTGTGCTGCTCGCATCCATCTTGGGGGAGGTCTTTGGCCAGCAGTGGACGACTTTTGGCAGAGATGATGATGATGATGATGAAGTACTTACCTAAAGTTTATTTTAGTAAAGTATAGTAAACAGCTTATAATTGTCTCGCTGCTGTGCAAAGACCTCCATCATTGAATTCAAGTTTTTTTTTAATTATTATTTTTTTCTTTTTATTTTTCTTTCTTTAATTCTTTTCTTTTTTTACTTGGTAAACTGGATCCTTGCTCTAAATAAAAAGAAGATATCATTCATCATCATCATCAGCTCATTTTATGTCCCCACAGCTGGGGCATGAGCCTTCCTATGGATGGATAGGGAGAACGGGCCATAAACCACCACGCGGGCCCAGTGCGGATTGATGGTTGTTAACAACAGCTAATGCAGCCAGGACCAACGGCTTTACGTGCCTTCCGAAGCACGGAGGAGCTCAAGATGAAATATTTTTGGTCCCCAATCCAATGACTGGCCTTTGCGAAAGTTGCTTAAGGCGACGCACCGTTAAACAATTAATCTAATACGGAGCGTTTGCGCCCCGTACCATAAGAAAGACTGTTATTTTTCCTTCAAATTAAAACTACAAATTATTTAAAAAAAATGAACTAGCATATTGAAGTGTGTGTTAAGACTAATCTATTAAGAAAATTTAGATGCTTAAATCGGTCTGGTTTGCCTGTAAAATGCAATGTATGTTTTAAAAGAGGTTACTTTGATATTTTTTTCTCTGTTATAAAAGTTGACAAATCGTGTTTCTGCAACTAGCAAAATGAAGTCAATTAAATGAAAAATCATGTCATCAAGTATCACTTTCTTATGTTTTGTTATTGTTGGGAAAAATCAAGATCCCCGCCACGTAAATTTCCAATGCGTAACCTCAGCACTCGCAGACCGAGCGCGTTAACCACTGTGCCATCGAGCTCCTCATGTGATACATGCTAACTATTATTTATTTTTTTTTATATTTTTTTTATTTTTTTATTTTTTTATTTTTTTTATTTAACTAACTGTCAATGTTTATCTTCCAGGGGTTACGCGAAAGCTCGAATAATAAATCGCAGAGGCGAGAGATTTAAATTCAAGATATACTGTTTGTACGCGTTTGGCCTGCCTTTGGCCATGACAGTCGCGTTGTGGATCCTTATTGTGAATGCCAAAAAACTGAAGGACATCGTCGTCGTACCGGAAATTCCTGATCTAGGATGTTTCATACGCGGTAAAACATTTTTTATTATTTTGTCTTCTCTGATTTCATATGCCTTTACTATGGAATATCTAGTGACCATAGCTTACTTAGGTACTTTGTTTATTAGTATCAACAAAGTAAGCTATGGTCACTAGATAATGAGTATTCCATGTTTCATTTATCAAAATGTCTGGTGCGCACTAGCGAGACTTTTTTGTGTGTGTCTTTCAGAATGAATTATATTTTATATGACAGTTTAGCCCTACACCGTGGTAAGCGTTCTAAGATATGAGCGGTTTTATACATGTAGTTTTTGTATGATCCGAACCTGAAAGTTCAAAACTATGAGAAATAGCGAAAAATATGAAATAGAGTCTCAGGGCCGATTTTAATAAAAAAATAAAAATACATTATTACACTCGTGGACAAATAATATGGGTCAGTACGAAAAATTAAATAATAGAGCTAGCGGCATGAATGAAACTGTATGTTGTAGATAAAAGCATAGTTAATAATAACGATACTGAATTGTGGAAACGTTATTTGTTTATTTATTAAAACTACATAAGAAACAATTTATCAACATTTTTTGCGTTGAAAAATTTAAAGGCAATACCTCACGCTCCACATAAAAACAAACTTTAAAGCCATATTAATACTTCGTATTGCCTCCACGGGCTCTTCTTACAGCTGCCAGATGATTGGGCATGCTGTTTATTAAGTTTGTTATGCGATGTTGCGGGATATTGTTCCATTATTCCACTAATACATGTTTCAGATCTCTAAGTGTAGCTGGGCGGGGTTCGATTTTGTCGCTGACCCGTATTATTTGTCCACGAGTGAAAGAAACATAAGACAAAAAACGAGAATTTTTTTAAAAAAATAATCGGTTTTTGGGGAATTTGTTCTATTTCATGGTCATATCTACCCACCTGCGGGAAAACCACTACTAAAATGTCTCGGTGTATAAAGATATAAGTAAGCTTCCTACAAAAGCGGTCGAGGAACAAGGAGGTTGGAACATAGACAACCTCGGACTCTCGCAACAGCTGTGCGCCCGGACAAGGCTCTGACAAGGACTGTTCCGAGCAGTTCCGTCCGTGATACGTGTCCGTGCAAAGGGTCTATGTGAGATTATTTTTCTTGAAAGAGATTACTGATTGCCTCAAACGGCATTTTCAGCTTCACCGGGCTTTTTTGGGGGTGGCGAGAAACTTAAAGGGTTCCTCAAGCCGTGTGAAAGGAAGGACCTCGGTTCGGGTTGATCGGGCCGTGGTAGAGGAGAGAAGCGCCCAGGTACATGTCTGTACCTGGTGTAGAGCGTGTGTGAACCGGTTCTTCGTACCCTTGTTCTGGGAATACGGTGTCTTGGGCCTAACTAGTGTGCATGTTTAGTGTATTCTGTAAATGTGTAATGGCATATAGAGGTTTGGGCGGACATTTTTAAAAGAAAAATCTCATAGGTATCATGTGAAAAAGGTTCCATTTGAAAATCTCATACCATGAAGGTTTAATGTCAATTATTCAAAGTGTCTATTACTATAAAACGGCAATTTCATACTTTAATCCTTTTAAATGGCCAAATAAATATGAAAATACAAACTTTTTGTTTTTAAAAAATAATAATGTACGAGTATCAGACAATAAGTACAATATTTAACTTTATTACAAAACAAAAATAAAACAAATATTAATTGACCTAAATAGCAATACTTTCACAATCAAAAACAGACATTTTCTACGATCGCAATCTAAAATGTTCTAAATGGGATTTGAAAGCCCCATGTGTTGGACTATTTCCAAATACTTAAAAGTATTATATTTTACAAAAGCATTTGACGGTTTAATTTATAATATAAATACTCTTTCACTTAGGCCTGAGGAATAAGTTAGGTATACTTGGCATAATTTTAAAACTTATTTAATAATAAAATAAACTGTTAAACTTTCGCGTTCCATAGTCACAAAGAAGAAGTTTTAATCCCCGTTTAAACTCTTTGTTAATAAAATAAAGTTTTTCATGCTTATCTAGAATAAAATTACAACGATAGATTCTGTTGATTGCTTTTTTTAAAATGAATGATAATAAAAATATCTGTACAGGCAAGGCGCAGCTACTGTACCTCTACGTGCCCATGGTCATACTTCTCATCTGCAACTGGATGTTCTTCATACTGACGGCGTTCAACATATGCCGTTTGAGACGCGGCAGTAAGATGCTGCGCTCCGAGGACTCAACCGCCACTGGCACTGCCTCAGCGATGAATAGCAACAAGCAGAGGTCTTTTTTGTTCCTTTTTTAAATTTTAACACTCGTCATCTGTACTCAGGCATTTAATCGCCTCTGCGTACAACATTAACGAGCTAGTAAAGCTGCAATGTATGATACATCATGCAATATACACTCGGTTTTATATAAATCGTCTCTGTGGTCTAGTGGTTAAGACTGCCAGTCTCAGAGCCAGATGTCCCGGGTTCGATTCCCAGCGGGGGTACATGTTTGTGAGTACACAAACATTTTGTTTAGTTTGGTTTGGTTGGAGGTAGGGCTTGTTTGTCCGCATGTCTAGCTTAGCTACCACCATATCACCAAAAATGTCGCCATAACATCAATGTTTGTAACATTGTTGTGTTTCGGCAGCTAGAGATAAGATAGCCAGTGCCTCAGTAGATGAGGACTCCGGGTGAAATGCGCTTCAACCTTCGACCTTATCATCAGTTAACATCAGGTGATATGAAAGCTAATTGCTTACCCATAAGATATAAAAAAGGTACCACCGCACCCATACGTGTACAGTCAACAGCAAAGTAGATGATGTTTACTAGATTTCGAAATTAAGTTTCGATAGTGTAAGTCGGTATTTTCTATATAACTACAGTCAAAGTCTGCAGGTACTAGTAGACACTCGGAATGTTTTGATTGTACTCTGAATGACGCATTCATGCTGTGACGGTGAAGAGGGTAAAATGAACTGGTGATGAGGTGATGATAATATGAGGAGTTCGAAGGTGCTAAGGTTAAGCAACATTCGCATAGGCCGGTCATCAGATAAGTGACCAAAAATGTATTTTTTATTTTTTATATCTTTTAAATTAACAGTCTGCAAACGAGCAGGTGGGCCGCCTGATGGTGAGCGGTCACCGCCGCCCATGGACATCAGCAACATCGGAGATGTTGCTTTTGTGTTGCCGACCTGAAAAAAACCTCTTTACACTCCTTTTTAAAGAGCCCATGTCGTAGCTTAATGGGAAAACCTCGGATGGCAGCTCATTCCACAGTTTGATGGTACGTGGAATGAAGCTCCTCTGGAAGCGAACCGTTCGAGCGAACAGCGGCTCCAGGAAGTGTGCGTGTGCCTTGTTCCGATGGCGAGCGTAGCGATAGTAGAAGGAGGAAGCGTGTCATCTCGAGCTCCTCCGTGCTTTGGAGGGCACGTAGAGCCGTTGGTCCCAGCACTCCCAGCTGCATTAGCAGCCGTTAACAACCACCAATCCGCACTGTGCCCGCGTGGTGGTTTCTTATCCATCTATCTATTGGGAAGGCTCGTGCCCCAGCAGTGGGGACATATAGTGAGCTGATAATAATGAATGAAATGATGATAATATGTCCATCGCTTACAGATTTGTAATGTACCTGAAGTTGTCAACTCTGATGGGACTCAACTGGGTATTAGAGGTGGTGAGCTCGTTAAAGCCAGACCTGGACATCTGGTACGTGACGGATGGGTACAACATACTCATAGGCGTAATCATATTCCTGATATTCGTCTGCAACAGGAAGATCTTCACTATGTTGAAAAAACGGTACAGTCAAATATACATATAATATATAAAAATATTTTTATAACCTTTAAAAGAAGTATAGCTATTTTTATTATTAATAGCCTTACAAATAAACAAAGAATAAGGTCGGAATAGTTATTCTGCGTTTTGTCTCTTTTACTCTAATTTGAAATGACGTATAAATGACAGGAACAAAACACGGAATAACTACTCTGACCTTAATAATCTTTGTTTATTTGTAAGGCACTTAGAGTTTTGCATTCACAATGGTAAAATTTTATAAGAAAAAGAAATCTAACAGTCTCAGGAAGCTCTAGTGGAAATCGAACCCGCGTCCTTTGGATAACGGGTCCAATGCTCTGAACGCTGAGCTACCGAGAGCCCATGCAGAAGACTCGTTGAATTTTTCTAGTACTTTGCGATGAACGCTGCAAGCCAGCGGTATTGCGTCACAGTGAAGTTTTTTTTCCTAGTATTTTATTTTCTTGTAACTAGGTATTTTTTTTTTCAAATCGATTTAAAATTTGACCAAGTCATTTTTGCACTCAATAATGTAAAGGTGGTACATAGACAATTTTACAAACTTAAACGTGGACCCTGTTTGGATATTGCAATTTTTCCATAAAATATTATACTCGTATAGGTACCTAGGTATATACATAGGTAACTTATTTCCAACTTCTGATGAAAATATTATGTTTATTAAGCCAATAGGATAGTAGGTACTCTTATACTGTCCCTAGCAGAGTCTGTCGTTTGTTACGGCCTGAGTAGTTATGGAAGAACGTACAAGTCGTATTTAGAAGACATTTTAAAACTGCAAATCACACTATTGAAAATAATTGTTCCTAAACATTTATTAAGGGTGCGCCGTCCGTAAGTGACAAGTGTCATATGTTTTATTTGAAATGTCGTCGTCCATATTTATTTGATGCCGCGCGGCCATACTAATTTTGTATGGGGAATTTTAGGTGCTTAATAAAAAATAATTATTTAAATAACCACTTGATGAATCAAAAATGTAGTCTAGCAATTTGTAGTTTATCCATTGATGATTGTTAAGACAAAATCAGAGGTACAATAATTTAGATAAACTATAAGAAATCTACTAAACGCCGCCACTCGTTTTCATGATTTTTGCCCAACTTTAAATGATATTGTAGAAAAAACTATAGCGTGTTATGAATTTATGGTTCTGACAAATTGTAAACACGTTCCCTATGATACTAAATATATATTTTGTTAATTTAATACGATAGTATTTTCAATTATATCTACTTAACCGTAACTGCATTTTTGGCATTTTTTGTCGGCGCACCCTTAAGTGGACATGGAGTCCAGACGCGAAGACAACTGGTGCAGCGTGAAAACAACGCAGCATCAGTCAACCTAACTCTGTCGGCCCACAAGATGCTTCTTTACGCCTCGTTTGAAGGACCCCATATCATAGGAAGGAAGGAAAACGAACCCGCACCCAATGACATGCCGGGTCAGGTGCACTACCAACTATGCCATCGTGGCTCGTAAACACGTTCCCTATGATATTAAATATATATTTTGTTTATTTAATACGATAGTATTTTCAATTATATTTACTTAACCGTAACTGCATTTATGGCATTTTTTGGTCGGCCCACCCTTAAACAAATATAAAGATGAACCCAAGAACTGTTTCGATACTGTAACATCATAAATATTTTTGACAAAATTACATATTCCATCTTAACTGAATGTATTGACATGATAACTTAAGAAAAATAACATATCTTAAAAAATATGTTCTGCCTAAATATAATAATGTACATGGAAGTAGAAAATTAAGCAACTTGATACCAGCTTATCTAAATGACTTACCTAATAACCTTCAAAAATTGTACTCGGACACGGTCATTGCTAAGTACAAATCAAAATTTAAAAAATATTTCTTACAAAACAATCATCTTCTTAATCTATCATAGAATACTAGTTTTTTGTAAAAAAAAACATACCTACTTTTGTTTGCATCTACTTAACATAGTTTTTATAAGTATTAAGAGTGGCTCTCCTTCACAGATAAACCTTGTAAGGTTTCCGTGTTAGGATTATTGTATTGTATGTTGTTTTTTGTAAAATGATTTGAACTATATAATAGTAGATTGTACACCAAGGGGATAAAGCACTGTATTATGTCACGGGCGCGATATTTGAATCCTGAGCGTAACGAAGGACTCCAGATTTAACTCCCGAGCGTAGCGAGGGGGTTTTGAGTTGATTCCCGAGCGAAGCGAGGGAATTAAAATGGAGTCCTGAGAGCAGTGAAGGATTTAAGCGCGCCCAAGGCAAAATCAGTTTTATCCCTGAGGAGTATACTCTACTTTTCTCACCTTTTGCGAGACAATAAAAACCAAGGCTACTAGAAAAAGTATTTTATTTATTAAAATACTATTTTCATTACTAATTATATATAATTGACACAGTAAATAACAATAAAAAGTAAATTAAAAAATTAAAATTGATGTTTGATACATTAGTCCAGTTATGTAAAGATATGGTTATATTTTTTGGTACGCTTATGTTAGTTGAGGTGGAATTTATTTGAGTAGCAGCACCCAATACATCAGAACCTTGCGTGTGAGGGTCGTTTGGCACAGTAAAGGTTGGGGAAGGTGGTGCTTGAGGCAGTGGGCTAGACGGGATATATTTTGAGCTAGATGGCTGTGGTGGCAAAGGTTTCCAAGGATCATCAATAATGGACGTAGTTTTCAGATGAATGTTGTCACCAATACGACAGCTTATCTTGTTTTTGTTTTGTATGGAATTCTCTATGTAGTCCTCCGCTACTGCATCGGATTTCCAGCCACCATGACGTTTTATCTGGGCCATATCTGCTCCTGAATCTGCCAACAGACTTGCCGATGTTCTCCTCAAACAATGACCCGTATAGAGCTCGAGATTTTTGAAATTTGAAGTATTTTGCAATTTCTTTTGGCATGGCGCTGATTTTATTCTTGCCAATGACTTGCCTGGTGCATTTGCCATTACTGTAACCGATAAAAAATCTGTTGGTGTTTATATTAGAGGGGCGCAGAGCTTGGTACTTTTCAACAATTCTTGCATAATCTTCACGAACTATGAACGAACGTTCTCTATTTGTTTTGGTATCTGGTAAGTTAATCAGCAATAAATCTGCATGTTTTTTGATATCATTGACTTTTATGTTTACGAGTTCATTTCCACGACATGCGCCATTCACTCCAAAAATCAAGGCTACCTGTAACAAAAAATAGGATTGTGAGTAAATAGATAGATACACTACTACATTTTTTGACCTTTATATTATAAAAAAAGCTTGCGACAAAACCTTAGAATGTGTATTTTTTAAATGTGTGCCATTTAAATACCCTTTTATTCATTAACTATTTTATAGAGCTATTATAGGTAGGTACTAGAAACGTAACTAAAAAGTAGGCAGTACTCATACTTACTTTCATGGCCAGAAAGCTGTGATCTATTTATTTATTTATTTATTTATTTACTTAGGTACATTAACAGGTCACATCCAAAATTGCATAACAAAAATTAATATCAAAAGTAAAGAGCTGGGATGCAACCCCAAACAATGTACACAATTAGACCAAATTCGACAATTAATATAGAAAACAAAAGAAAAACATTAAATTAATTAAATTTAAAATAAATACATTCCATTACAACATACGACAAAAAGGAGACACTACATGGAAATAAAATATAATTAAAATTGATTTTGACTTGATTTGATTTATCAAATTTAATACTTTGAGCTCAACAGCTCAAAATATTAAATTTGATAAATCTTTTATATGAAAGAAATTGTTGCCCAAAAATGTCAATGTCAAAAATGTCAAATGTCAAAAATGTGATCAGGAGCCTCATTCAGAAAAGTTTCCACATCTTGCGCTGTCAATACTTTTGACTTCTTTGCTCGATGACCATCTGATTTCCTCTTTAAAAATGCCAATAACTTGCTATATGTATTTATCTTAATGTCGTCATCATCATCATCTCAGCCAAAGACGTCCACTGCTGGACAAAGGCCTCCCCCAAGGATATGAGGGGTATTTGCCGTAATCGCCACGCTTGGCAGGCGGGTTGGCGATCGCAGTAGGTTGAGGGTAACCTCAGAGAGATGCTGCTGCCCATCCTCTGGAATGGTCCCTTAGTCGGCTTTTACGACACCCACAGGAAGAGATGGGGTGGTGCAATTCTTTATCCCCGGCACCACACAGGGAATCTTAATCTTAATGTCGTGTTTGATGCTTATTGTTAACCTGAGCATCGAATAGATACACCACAGGCTGCTGGACTTCTTTGTACACGATAAATACTCGAAATAAACAAGAAGCACTGACTCCGACACAGACTTTGCGCCTTTTGCAGTTTTCCATTTGTGGAAATCGTCGTAAGCTTTCAAGTATTTTTCCTTCGACTTCTCTGGTAGTAGGTTATTAACAATACCTAAGGCGTCTAATTTAATGGACTCCGGAGTTAAATCAATTTCGTCACTCGACATTTTCTTAATGTTTTATTCTATCTTCTTTTGCAGTTTTGTTTGATACTGATTGCACCGTATTGAAATACTCGCGGCTTTTGTTTTAAGTACTGAATTTTTTCGTTCGGCTTGCCGTGGCGTGGTCAGCTCGATTTTCGAATAAGTTCGATTTTCAAATAAATGAGGCGCGGCGCGCGCCGCCGTCCACCTCCTCGCCGTCGGCCACCAGCAGCAGCAGCAGCCGCGCGCCGCGCGATTTTGACGAAATTAGACTTTAAATGCATAACAATAAGAACTAAGAGAAGTGAGATTCACATTACTGCCCGGCGGGTTATAATGAAATTCAGTACAACATTACACCCCGGCAAAAGACAAGGGCTATAATGATTTACTTTGAGTAAGGTTTGCATGATATATAATGAGGCATTGTCGAGCAGGTGGTGTGAAAAAAAAGGTATTTTGTTATCATGCAACAGATTGACCTAGTCTCATAATTAGGACTAAAGTCCTTAAGTCCTAATTATGAGACTAGGCTCTTTCAATTCTGTGGTTTATCAATGTGGTTGATAATACGTGGGGTAGTAGCACTAGAGATAGACATTTTCTTTCTATAATAATTTAAAATAGGCATACTTTTGTCGAGCACCTCCATATACTATACCCAAAATGTTTACCAACAAAGCGTTGCCAAGCAACCAGTGGCAGGCATGTATTGACAACCTTTTCCAGTTGGTCAATAGGATAGATTTTACGTAAAAGATTTATTTATATTAAATATTGTATGAAAAATTTTAAAACCAAAAACCATAGTACAGTCGGCGGCAGATCAACCTACCACAAACTATCAAATTTTTTCAATAGACTTTCAACTTTATATCTTAAATATATGGTTGAAAATGTATTGAAAAAATTTGACAGTTTTGGATAGGTTGAAGTGCAGGCGTCTGTACAATCATTGCTTAGTTTTAACCTATGTGAGTGAATAAATTTTAATTAGCTACTTACCTACCTTCACGGACCTGAAAAAGACGGACGGAATGTCACACTAAAAATATATGAAGCATACAAGGTCCTACAATTTCGTTTGACCTACACACTCATACAAATACACCAGTAGGCTTAGCCTAAGTAACATTAAGAAAACGATAGCGAAGTTAGAAAAGAATAAATGTATGGGATTGACATAAGCCGCGCTAAATCACGTGGTCAATCTTATGTCAATCCCATACATTTTATTCTTTTCGAACTTCGCTATCGTTTTCATAATGTTACTTTGGCTACCGCCACAGGTCCGACAACCCGCCGTCATTTTACCCCGCGTGACAGCGTCAGTGACACGCACACACCTTAAACGGGCGGCCATTAGCATGCTTCACTCATGAATAGATGACGTTACGTCCGTCTTTTTTTCAGGTCCGTGCCTACCTTGAAATAATTAAAAAACTGCACTTGAAGATTCAATAATTTATTTATTACATAAATTAATAAACTGCTGTTACAATCCAATTTTCTTTAACGTCAATTCAATTTGTTCATCATTGTTTGTTTTCAATTGCAAATACACTGTTTACGCTGCAGATTTCAGAGGTAGTTAAGATAATCGAACCCTTAGTGAGAATAATAAGTCTTACAATATATTTTATGTAAAATGCAGTAATCAAGTAATACTTAATACGAAAAACACAAAAACGTTTTTGCCCAGATTTGTGATGACCCTAATTTGCTTTGTTTACATTTATTCTTTATCGAGTTTGATTATAGAGTATAAGTAGACAAGTGGCATAACGCTAAGAATCCGGTCACTCACGGCCAATTACCTGAACGACCACTTTGTAAATTCCTACATCGGCCATTTCCTTGTTAGGGTTTTTTTATACTTCAGCCATTTCCCTGAAAGACCACTATGCAAATTCCCACTTCGGCCACTTCCCTGAAAGACCACTGTGCAAACCCCTACTTAAGAAATTTCCCGGAGTGGCCTAAGCCACTCATAGTCAACCTCTCACGTTACGGAATCTCGGAACAGCTGCACTCGGATACTAGAATAGAAATTGAATAGAATGACTATGTTCGGGATTGACATAAGTCAACGATACGTATAAATGACGTGTATGTCAATCCCATACAATAATTTATTTATTTATTCATTTATTTATTTAATTAAGGTACAGCAACAGAGTACAAATTAAAACTAGAACTTATTAAATCTGCACTCCGGTTATAGCTGAACACGACTTTTGTTTAAAAGAAGTTCACGCCAGAGATTAAAAGGGGAAAAAAAAAACAAAAAAGAAGTTGAACGGAATATAAACTAAATTAATAATTAAACCTTTCATAACTTACAATTATTCTCTATAATTTCTATTCTATTAGCGTTATGCCACTTGTCTAGGCGGGCTGGGCTGAAAGTGTCGAGCACTACGATTAATATAGGTTAGGTTAGATTAGGTTAGGTGCTTGAGTTTTTTGTTTGTCACGGTGGTGATTCCATGTAAAAGACTTTGGTTTAAGTTTTTTTTTATATTTTACGGGTAAGCACAGTGCCTTGATCTCACCTGATGTAAAGTGTAAAGTTTCATGCAAATAGACCAAGTAGTTTTGAATTTATCTATATATTAATTAACACGTGAAGCAAAAACTTTGTACCCCTTTTTACGAAAATTGCGCGGACGGAGGAGTATGAAATTTCGCACACTTATAAAGTAGTTTATAGAGAAGGAGTACAGAATGTTAATATTTTATTTAAATTATGCATAAAAAAAACATTACATCAATAAAACAAACATTACACACACTACCATGTATTTGACACACACGCATAAATACTCTTTTCAAACTCACATTCTATCTCTTTTAATTTTTTATTGCTTAGGATACAATCCGTGCAGACTTAATAAAATAACGGTCGAATTTCGACCGCTAGGCGATCACTAGTATATATAGATAGAAGCAAAGATTAAAAACACATATGCATGACGTCGCATACAGCGTGTTAAAAGCTCCTACTAGGGCACTACGGGCCTTGCATGCAAGTTTTCCTGGTTTTTTTCTACCCTATTCTTTCATACTAAAGTTCCAAAAGTTAATCAATCAATCAATCTTCAATTCGCAAAGGTGTCGGGAAAAGTGTGTTTCATATCCAATACTTTAATTTCAATTTCAATGGACGATATCTAAGGCAAATATATATATAGATAGATAGATATAGATAGAAGATATGTATAGCTTACAATACCGTCCCACAACTAGGCAATGGCTT
Organism: Eudonia lacustrata; assembly: GCA_947562085.1. Lineage (NCBI taxonomy): Eukaryota > Metazoa > Arthropoda > Insecta > Lepidoptera > Crambidae > Eudonia > Eudonia lacustrata. The sequence continues at coordinate 19,323,886 of OX387318.1, read as the reverse complement.
CCATTATTGAATTCAAGTCATTGTTACAATTGATTGGTGTTGGCTAAATCACCACGCTTGCCTAAGGCGGGTTGGTGATCACAAACCTGGGCTATGCATAATGTAACCATACGTCCCGTTTTGAACGGGACCGTCCCTTTTTACGGTTCTCCGTCCTGGTGTCCCCGAAAAAAGCTTCGGGACACAAAATTGTCCCGTTTTCCAAAACCGGTCCTAAGTCAATGTTGATAACAAAGATAAACAATAAAAAAGCGTGCCAAGAATTTTATTCTTATTTAAAATCATCACCAGCTGCATAAAAACTTTGTTTATCTGAAAAATATAAAAATAACTAATCATTTATTTGAATACTTTTTAAATTTGTAATCTACTATTTTGATAAATAAAATAAAACTTAACAAGAAATTCGTTTTTTTTTTTCACTGTAAACCTACCAATTGACGTACACACGGCGCGGCAGATCAACCTACCCAAACCTGTCAAATTTTTCCAATGAATATTGGTCCTTATAACCAAACAATAAAGTTCAAAATTGATTGTAGAAATTTGTCAGTTTTGGGTAGGTTGATCTGCCGCCGTGTGTACATAAACCGAAGTCCCGTTTTGAGTAGTAAAATAAATGGTCACTTTAGTTATGCATCGAAAAATCCGAAACATACTTTGCCCGACTTGGGTATTGACGACCTTCGGGTATCGCATGTGCCCTGTTATGAGACAATAAACATGCTATTACAGATTACTTCACTTGTAGGGGAAAGTGGGCTGATTGGAAACACCTAACTTATAACACTCTAAAAAAATGAAAGAAAGTCACAAATATAATCAACTTTTATTGCAACATTAACGTTACTAATCTACCTAAATACAAAGAAATTAAATAAAAATTCTTGAAAATAAACTTTAAAATCAAAAAATTAAAGAAATTAAAAAAACATTTTCGTTCTTATTTACCCGATACCGTATGGGGTAATTGAGATCAGTCCGCGGGGAAAATAGGAACGTTATAGGGTAATTGTGAACGACATAACAAAATCTTTATAAGTACTACAATTATTTTGTTTGGCAGAAATCACAGACGTAACCTTTACTGGATTGACCGGAGGTACATTTATCATGTGCCCAGTTGTTACAGATAGCGCACTTAATCCAATCTTCTTTAGGTGGAGATTCATATTTTTCGCTGCAGAATATACAGTACTCTTCATTTTCATTTTCTTCTAACATCCTCTTAAAACAGACTACCTTACCCATAACTTGTGGTTTAATTTTCTTAATATTAGTGGTCCTTATCTTTTGAACTTTCTCTTTTTTTATTTTCCTCTCCACTTGTCTTTTTTGTTTTTCTTCTTGATATTTCATAGGTGTGCTGGATAAAATCTGGGCATGTTTTTTATTTCCTCGCTTAAATTCAAATTCAAATTCAAAAAACATTTATTCAGTTTAGGCTACAAGTAGCTCTTATGAATGTCGCTATGCCATCGGTTCGTAAGTCTACTCTGGGCGGGAGATCTTGCACTGAGAAGAACCTTAGAAGTTACTATTTTACATACTCGATTGCTGTGGGGCAATCCACCCATATAGAAGGCTCGTTCCCCAGCAGTGGGAACATAAAATGAGCCAGTGATGATAATGATGTTGATTCTTCCAGATTTAAGAAGCAAAAGTTGGGGCCTCATGAGATGTCTACCAGCTTCCACAGTCGCTCGCGGAGCACACTTGAATCCAACACAGGAGCCAGTACGCCGCTGAAGCCTCGAGAGATGCAGACATTTTCATGTCAACCCTAGTTGACTACAAATATTCTAATCAAACATTAATAAATAGGGTTGTGGCTCCAGCGTTCGACAAGAACCAAATATCGACACTTTTTCCTTAAATCATTAACAATAGGGGTCAGCACCTGATTTTAGTCTTTAACAACAATTTTTTTTCCTTTTGTTGATGGCTTCGTGCGATTAGCACATTTAGCCAGTGTCAAAATATTTTTTTTTACAAGTGATACATAAATAAACAATATTTCCTACGTGTATCATGATGATAAATGATAATAGAAATGAGAAGTGAGAAATGGTATACCCCCCAACCCCTCGAGTATCTCTATATAATATTAAGTTATGTATTAAGTCCTCCGGCGGACTTCTTGAGAGAATTTGAAAAGAGACGTTGCACTGTTTTGTTTCATTTGCCAACACTCATGCACGCCCACGAACACTTAACGGTCAATAATCCACCATTATTTCACATTAATATTCGACACAACATAAATTTTAGAAAACAAAACAAAACTGCAGACATGACTCTTCACTTTCCCGCCAAGAAGTCCTGTCGTAAAGTTAAGTCGAACAGTGGAAAACTACGTATGATGCATACCTACTTAAGTACAAAAAAAACATTTTAAATGACACAAAAAACTAGTCGCATTCTAAGCATTGTTTGAATTTTACTTCTTGTATGCTTCTTCAGAATAAATTTAAATAAGAATAGACTAAAACTAATTTTAGTTATCATAAGGTGCGTTAACAGGTACCTGAACCGGATTGCCCTATTTGGTGGCATTGGGATACTGCCCACGGAAATGACATATCAGAATAGGATAATCTAAGAAACAAAAACTGTAATATTATTAATAGGTAATAAGTTTTATTGTTATTAAATAGTTTATAAGTTTATTATTATTATCATAATTATATTTTTATACACTTTGCTAAGAAATTACATACAACAACACACACATATGTATATTTTTAACACATATATGTGTTATAACCCTTAAAATAAAACACTTTTCAAGAATTCGCTCGCGTTTTATTCTTTAATTCTTTTCTTTTTTTCTTTAATTCTACATACGATTGAAGCTGCTGAAGTTTAAAACTATATAGGTATACTATATTGCAACAAAATTGACGTATTGTAATTAAACTAGTTATTTAATTTTTAATGTAGTAAAATTATAATCATTTAATACAATTAATAAATTGATGATTTGGCGAAATGAACGGTTGCACCTTACATGCTCCCGGGCCAGAGAGAAATATGATGGATGCTGGTTAGTTTGATGATACAAATAAAAGGTGATAAACAATTTTTAAATTATTCTATGTTAATAATATTAATCTAATGATTCTAATGATACGATTATGATGATTCATTATTATCAGCAGTAAACTTAAACTTAATGATAGGCGACGACGCTTTGTTTATGCGCGCACTTTGTGGCACTGACACCTTTGATTTTGCACTTAAATCGGGCACACTATAATTAACACTATCACTAGCACTTTCATTCGCACATGCACTGGTTATATCACTGAGCGATAAGCGCGCAGCCGGGCGGGGCGGCGCCAGCAGCAGCGGAAGGTCCGCGGCCACGGCCCGCTGGGCGCTGGCGCTGGTGCCGGGCGGCTGCGAGCGGCAGCGTACCCGTCTCCAGAGGAAGGCGGCGCCTGCCACGCAGCAGACTCCAACTAAGATGTATATGACGACATAATGATGTATGTCGTGGGACGAAAACGAAGTCGCATCCACTTCGACCCCGTCTGACTTCATCTGCTCGATTTGGCGGCCGATTTCTTTTAGAGACGACTGCCGTTCTTTGATATTTCTTTCTGTAATATTTATCTGATAATTTTGATCTTCGCGATGTACCGTTAGGTTGATGATGTTGTTGATCGGAGGCACATCTACCAATATTAAATTGGCGTGACTGTGTACTTCGCTCGTTTGCTCATTGTGAGAATACAATATAAACGAATCTGATTTTAGCATACAGTCACTCCCATGGTAAGTACTCCAGCTCTCTTGATTCTTTCCACTGACACATGAACGCCGCACATAAACCTTATAGTACACTGATCGCAGCAGTAAAATAAATAGGTAATGATTCGATTGGGTTAAGGGTTTCCACATATTTTTGCAACTATTTTCGGTAGTTTGACATGTCTGTGTCGTGTGATTTATCTCACTTAGATCTTGATCTCGTTTCATCTGATAGACGGGTCCTCGTAATCCACAAAGTTTGGTAGCTAACTACCAAACTTTGTGGATTACAAGGACAAGGTAGATCTAAATCTACATGCATACAAGTTTGCACATCTGTTTCAAACATCGGTAAATGCGAGTCCCTTTGTATATTGATAGTTATGTAATTTGATATTGGCGTAATTGTAATTGTTTTATTATTTTCAGTGAGCTGCGGAATAGGTATAAGCTTGTATAAGTCATAATTGTCTCGAGTTACCAACGGTATTTTAATCTCTAGTAATAAATATTGTTCAGTAATTTTTACTTAGACTGTTAGTAAATGATACAGTTTTGATACGTCGCTATGAATGTTGTCAATTGGTAATGATAAATCCTTTGATAAATGACTGGAAATGATACTCAATTCGTCCTTAAGCTGCTCCGGTGATAGTAAATGAATATCGAATTTCCCATGACAAATGTCAGTAAAGGTGTCAAGCAAATTTTCCTGGATTCTAAGATATTTTCTAAGATATTGTTAGCAGTAATTGATGATAAAATAAATTCTTTGATAGCATCTGCCCTCTCTACCTCCTTTTTCAATATGGTATTTTGTTTCTCAATTCTTAGTAAATGTTGATTGAATGACTTGAGCTGTTGATCGACTACAGTCTCTAAACGTTGTAGAAAGTGATATTGAGATTCTATTAATGATGTTTGGTTTTTCAAAAGTTTGGCGAGATGTTTTTGATCACTCTTAACGAGGTCAATGTCCTTTTGATATTGTTCGGCGAACTCATCGTCTAATACTCCGAATAGGGCGTGCGCTACGTTTCCTATTCCATTGATAAGCCCTCGCCGTCGTCGGCGGCGTGGTGTACGCGCGCCAGACGGCTGACCAAGCAACAGCTGATCGTAGTGTAGTATCGTACTGTTCTGTGGTGTAGTAGCTCCGAGTAGCCGTGACGTAATTGTAACAGGATAACATTACAATGCGCTTGCTTCTGTATTATCGAACACATGTTTTCGAGGCGAACAATATATTGCTTTAATAGTTGTGAACCTTGCCAATAGGGATCGACGTCGTAATAAATAACCATCTCCCACTGATCTCGTATTAGACGCATATCTGAGACTTTGTCAAAATAGAGGCTCTGTGTGTCCTTGAAGGTTGATATATTATAGAAAGCTCCTTCCACAGCAGTAGTAAACATGAATAATAATAATAATAATGGCAACGTTATCAGATTAGTTAGTTTGTTACGGGTGCGTTTGATTTGTTTTATTTTTGATGAGTCGTTAGTTGTAGGTATTTGGGTAGATATTTGATTCATATTTGATGTTGTTTGTTCGCGTGTCTCATTGTTTATTGGTAAGGGTGATAATTTTGTCACGGGTAGTTTCATAACTCCGTTTTTTGTCTTGAACGTGACTACTCGTACGTGCCCGTCGTTGCCCGGGTGGAAGTCAATAATTTTAGTGCCCATTTTCCCGCCGGAAGATTAGCGTCCTGGATAATAACGATGACATTTGGTTGACTTCGACGACCTAAGTCAGGTCCTCTTCCCCTTGGCATTTTAAAACAATAACAGTAAATAAAGTTCTCGCACACTGACCAACTGATGATAGATTTTAATAATCGTCTTGAAATTTATTTATTTATTATCTTTTTACGACAACCAACTGTCACTTTCTACAGCTATGAAACATACATAAAGAAAATTGGAAACATACCTCAGAACAATAATAGCTTTTTTTTTTTAAAGTGGCGTTCACATCTCTTGTGGTTGAGATGTATTTTGCCAACTACAACTTTTATTGGTCATTTTATTCTGAGAAACATACACACCTTTAAATATTTGACAACGAGTGACGAAATACATCAAATGTTTCACAGCTAGGAACATTTTGTTGTACGTGCCGCTTTGACAGTTTCCATGACAACGAAACAAACAAATAATTTTGTATTGGAAAATTAAATTGTCATTTTTAGTATTTTCCGTTACTTATTATTTATGTTTCTCACCGCTTAAACCTTCCCTGAACTTCCACAAATATTTCAAAATCAAAATTAGCCAAATCAGTCCAGCCATTCTCGAGTTTTAGCCCGACTAACGGACAGCAATTGATTTTTATATATATATACATATATAGATATAGATGGGTGAGCACTTGGCCTTCATTTCAACCCACTTGGTCCGACAGGGTGTTATAACACCCCTAAAGTATTATATAGATGTACCCTAATGTAATACTTTTAGAGGTCAGATGGCGCTGCTATCATTGTAAACATCAGCTGCGTACAAATTAATGTTTTAAAAATAGTAACTCAAACTTTTATGTTCTAAAGCAGTAATGAATACCTTTTAATACATAGTAAAATCTTCATCTATCGTTTGCAACGCATTTCTGCAAACGATTTCTAAGAAAAAGTGAAAAAAGTGGAACCAGTCAACATACTGTGCTATCAGTGTAACACAAAAAGAAAAAAAACAAATAACTGTGCTGACTACAACATAAAGTGCATAAAAATTAATTTAAAAGTGAAAACTGAAGCGTTTGATAAACTAATAAACCCTAATGAAGACTATTTTATGTTATATAAGGATTGTTTATCATTTCAAATAGCGGCGGTAGTGCTAAAATTAGTGTAAAGAATTCATGTCTTAAGGCGTATACACGTAGAACGCTGGTTACCGGTGCCGATCTATCAACGCTTATCGGGACCGGTCCGCGCGTGTAGTCAGCGCAGGTAGTCGCTATACTTTTTGCCGACCCAGCGCCGATAAGCGCCGACCGTCGCCGACAAGTTCCGACCTGCAGCGCTATTCTCTAAGCAAAACAGCGTCGATCTCGACATTGAACTCACTCATAACTTGCAAACGAATGTAGACTTTATTACTAATTAAAAGTAGGTTGAAATTCGTTTGCAAGTTATGAGCGAGTTCAACGTCGAGTTCGACGCTGATTTGCTTAGAGAATAGCACTGCAGCTCCGATAGGCCGCCATTTGCTTGCAGTTTGCAAAGCAACAACACGTATTTGGCGTCAAGAAAAATGGATGTTGATATTTTGATTTCATTAGTGTTCAGTAAGCCACCTATTTGGGATAAACGAGATAAAAAACACTCAAACAGATATGTAGTCGATAAATGTTGGAGGGAAATAAGTGCCGCTGTAAATGAAGACGGTGAGTTTATTTAGATAATGGTTTGTTAATAATTAGAACATTTAATTCAAATTCAAATTCAAATTCAAAAATCATTTATTCAGTTTAGGCTACAAGTAGCTCTTATGAATGTCGCTATGCCATCGGTTCGTAAGTCTACTCTGGGCGGGAGATCTTGCACTGAGAAGAACCGGCAAGAAACTCAGCAAGTGTCCAGCTCTTTTCTCCCTTACAGCGTCAAAAAAAATAAAAATTGAAAAATGCCCTATCATAGCAGGACACTTTCCATTACAAATAAACACAAAAAAATATAGAAGACAACCACAACATGTAAAAAAAAACAAAAAAAATAAACAAATCTAATATATCAAATTTACATCTGGTATAAGTTAAATTTCCACAATGTCATACAGTACCACTACAGTACTCTAATAAAAGTCAAAAATTGTTTAAAAAAAACAAAGTCAAACTATAGTAATTAATACTAACAATAAGATAAGTATGCAAGAGCAGACCAGCCTCCACAGGCGGCACCCGTTCACGAGTATGACATATGAATCAGCCATCGCTTCGCTCAACCATATTTTAGGGAACGTAACGACCCGACGCACACGCCACCACCGCAGAGACAATAAAGAGAGCATGACACACTCAAGATACTTTAAATAAAAACTTAATGATCTATTTAACGCAACGCTGTTTGTTATCTGTAGGACACTGTTCAAAACTATCATATCAGTATAAAAATTATATAAATTAATTTTACTATGTATATTGATACAAATAGAGTATAATGTGTTTTTTATTACAACCAGGCTGTTTTATCATCTAATTATTCTTTGACTTTAATAATAACCTTTTATAAAAAAGTGTAACTACTTACAATGTGAAATAACATGTGCAGGCGAGCAGACTAAGATGACCACACATTCTTATCATTAAAATAATCATCAATTTTATAGTAACCTTTTTTCATTAGACCTTGTTTTATTTCTGTCTTAAACTTGTGTAGTGGCAATTCTGTTAGAGTGGAAGGCACTTTATTGTATATTTTTATACATTTCCCAACAAATGAATTACCAACTTTATTGAGTCTAAGTTTTGGAACAGCAAGTTTGTTTTTATTTCTTGTGTTAAAATTATGGGTATTACTTTTTTTTTCGAATTTATCTAAGTTTTTATAAACATAAATGATATTTTCATAAATATACTGTGAAGCTACAGTTAAAATATTAATCTGCTTAAATAACTCTCTCAGCGTATCACAGGGCTTAAGGTTATAAATAGCTCGAATGGCTCTTTTCTGTAAAACAAAAATGGTTTCAATGTCAGCCGCTGAGCCCCACAATAAAATACCATACGACATGACGCTGTGAAAGTAACTAAAGTAAACCAATCTTGCCGTTTCTACATCAGTAAGTGACCTCATTTTTCTAACCGCATAGGCAGCTGAGCTAAGTCTTCCTGCCAGGGCAGCAATATGAGAACCCCATTGTAATTTATGATCTAAGGTAATACCCAGAAAAACTGTCGAGTTAACTATTTCAACTATTTCATCGTTCATAGTGATACTGGTATTAACCTGCTTCACATTGGGCATCGTGAATTTCACACATTTAGTTTTTTTTGCATTAAGCAGCAGGTTATTAGTGGTAAACCAATGTAATATTTGAGAGAGAGTATTACTTACGTCGTCAAATATTGCTCTATGTCTATCAACTTTAAAAATCAATGAGGTGTCATCAGCAAATAATACTATCTCACAAAGATCTTCGGTGTAGTAAGGTAGATCATTTACATAAATGAGAAATAAAAGAGGTCCTAATATTGAACCCTGGGGCACCCCCATAAGTAATGGGGCGCCAGAAGAATCAGTACCGTTAATATTAACTTTTTGAACTCTGCCAGTGAGGTATGATTTCAATAAGGTAAGTGAGTTGTCTGAGACACCATAATGTTCCATTTTTAATAATAAAGTATCGTGATCGACACAGTCGAAAGCTTTCGATAAATCACAAAAGATACCTATCGCATCCTGTTTCTGCTCCCATGCATCGAAAATATGCTTAATGAGTGCAACTCCCGCGTCGGTTGTATTTCTACCTTTAGTGAAACCGAATTGTTTGTTATGAAGTAACTGGTTATCTGTAAAATGTGACAGCAATTGATTAAAAATAACTTTTTCAAAAATTTTACTAAGAGCCGGTAGTATGGATATAGGCCGAAAATTAGATGGGTCACTTTTATCGCCTGTTTTAAATAACGGTATAATTTTACTGTATTTCATTAAATCTGGAAATACACATTCATCAACGCATTTATTAAATATTATTGCTAAATTAGACGCGATAGAAGATATTATAGATTTTAATATATCAGTGGAGATACCCCAAAGATCCTCAGTCTTTTTTATATTAAGTTGTCTAAAAGCTTTTATTATTATATCAGAATCAATATAGTGAAAATTGAATCGAATATTACATATTTTTACACTCGATACAAGAAGAGACTGGGCAAGATGTTTACAAGAATTTAATTTATTTGATGTAATGAGTGGAATTTTTGAGAAAAATGTTTCAAACGCGCCTGCCACTTCCGTATCACCATTGATGTAAGCATTATCGACTTTGAGTTCAAGTATACGATCACGAGACCTTACTTTACAAGTTTCTTTATTAATGACGTTCCAAGTGGCTTTTATTTTATTTTTTGAATTCACAATCTTTGCCCGAATGTAGTTGGCCTTTGCTATGGAACAAACTTTTTTGAACATTTTTGAATAATTTTTAACATATTCAATTACACTTGGATCCTTAGAGTTTGCCTTTATATCATATAATTGATACAATATATTTCTACTCCTGTAGATGCCAGCTGTGGCCCAATCACTGAATTTAGTTTTAGACTTATCTACTTTGATTAATTTTTGAGTAAAATTGTTATTAAACTCTTTTTTGATTATTTCGAATAGATTGTCGTATAAGATGTTCGCTTTGTCATTGTTACATGGTATTTGTAACACTTTATCATTAACATTCTTCTTAAATCTGTCTAATCGATTAGTGGTCACTGGCCTGTATAAAATATTCATTGAAGGACGTTCATATTGGTGCTCAAATCTAACTATCTGACCACTGTGATCAGAATTTATAAAATTTATTATTGATTTCTCAATATCATTACAATTAGAAAAAATATTATCTAAACAGGTAGCTGATGTGGCTGTAACTCTTGTAGGTTCATCAAAAAGATTTTGCAAGTTAAACGATTTGAAAAGATTAAGAAACCTTACCGAGTTCTGTGAGTCATCTAAAATATTTATATTAAAGTCGCCACATACAACTATCCTCTTTTTACAATTGCATACCTTTTGCAAGGTTTCTTCCATAATGGACTCAAATAAGTGGTAACTACCAGAGGGAGGCCTATACACACAAACAATAACATACTGCTCGAGCTCCGCACATGATAGTTCAATATTTCGTTCAACTGAGAGAGATACTATGTCTTTACGCTCCTTTGATTGTAATGTATCGTTAATTAATATCAGTGACCCACCTCTTATAGCAGACTCTCTTGTGAACGAACTAATGACTTTATAATTATCAATGCTTACTAACAGTTCGCATTGTTTTAACCAGTGCTCGGTTAAGCATAATACATGTACATTTTTTTCATTTATATATAATTCTAATTCTAATTCTTTTCCAGAAAAGCCCTGAATGTTTTGATGTATAATGTTTATAAAGGTGGACATTTCATTTGTCTTAATATTTAAGTCGCAAGAGTTTTCCTCTATTGTCTTAGAGATCAATTTAAATTATTGTAAACAGATTGATTTGGAACAGATTCCAAAGTACAATTTACAATGTCAATATTCTGCCCAATAGGGGCAGATAGGCTAGCCAAATTTTTGGCTGAGTATTGAATATAATATGATAGCGATAATGCTATCTGTCTCTTAAGATATTTATTAAGATAAATTTTATCTTTTGTCAAATATAATTTATTATCTAAATACTTATTTAGGTCAATTAAATGGAATTTATTCTTATTATTAAAAGTCAGAGTATGTAATGTCATATTTATTTTATGTCTTATATTGTTTTCAGTCTGTGGCAAGCTATGGCTATAAGGAAGTGTGAACAAAACAACATTTTTAACATTTAATGAATACAATAAATCAAAACATTTTAACAGTTCAGTCTTGTCCATACTTCCCCTGTATCCCACTAAAACCAATAGTGTGGTGTTTTCATTGAATTTGTAATTCATAATTTTTCTAATAATATCATGATAAGTTAAACCAGGCGTACAATAATTAGTAACAGTTTGTCCCAAATACGTACTTAATAATTGGCCCATGGATTTCCCAAGTTCATCACTAAACATGATAGTCTCAGATTTTACAATGTTAATTGTTGTTTATTGTAAACTAATGTGTTATGTACAAAATAGTTAACATAAATATTTCTGATAGTCATTGCCTCATTCGAGGTGTGCCCGGAGTTATTATTCCACCTTCTTCGTACTAAACGAACAGGAGTCAAGTTATGGTCGATACCTTCTTTGTCAATGATAGTGTTATGTAAAACACATATACACTTAACTATTTTGTCAGCTAGATCAATGTTGGTTTCTATACATTTGGAAAGTAATCGCCACTTCGCGTTGGCTATACCAAACGCACACTCTATAGTTTTTCTAGCTCTCGACAGACGCTTATTAAAATTACGTTGCTCTGACGGCAAATTTCTGCCTCCGAAAGGTTTTAACAGGTATCTCAACAGTGGATACGCACTCCGTCAATTGACCCTAAAACATTTGGAAAATTCCAAATCATGTTGAAGTCATTTGCTATTGCACGGAAAGCCTCCTTTGTGGGTATGGGCATGTGTACTGGATGCAATTCATCTCATAATACATTCACTGTTTCTTCTATAATTGCCTTTATTGTGGAAACTCCCATTCTAAACTCAGAAGCCAAATGTGCAAATGTAGCCCCTGTTGCCAGGTATCTGTAAGCAATAATAAAAATGTTTTATTTTTTCAGAAAATAAAGTGAGGAAGAAATGGGAGTATTTAAGGGACCAGTTTGCGACTGAATATGGGAAAATTCCTGCTCCACGGTCAGGAGATAGAGCTTCAACTTCGTATGAGTCGAAATGGCCATATTATCATTCCTTAATGTTCCTGAAAGATATTGTGAAGCCAAGAAATTCTTCAGGGAATTTAAGCAAATCTTTAAAACGTCCTTCATCTAGCACATCTGCAGAACATAGTAATCATTACCAACACGATTCAAATGACTTGAACGACTATGACGCCTGCGATGAGCAACATAATACGAGTGCAGCATATGATGTTGTCGACGAAAACAGTGTTGACACCAATACTAGTACTGCGCATAATGTTGTCGACGAAAACAGTGTTGACACCAATACTAGTACTGCGCATAATGTTGCAGAAGAAAACAGTATTGACACTAATTATAGTTCTGATTTTACAACAGCCACTAATGCAGTTCCACGTAAAAAAACAACCATTACATTTAATCAAAGTATGCTTGATATTGAAAGAAAAAAGCTGGAATACTTGCAACAAAAAGCGAGAAAATCTGAAGATGAGCATCTATTATTTCTCAAAAGTCTTTTGCCTCATATTCGTAAAATCCCACAAGAACGGTTGCTTTCTTTTAGAAATGACATTCAAAGAATAGTTGATATGTATGCATATCAGCACCAGTTTCCGCGACTCTTGCCTTCAACTCTCTCTAGCTGCTCACCGGAGCAGCAATTAATTCAACCTCATACACCACAATTACATCTAACTCAATCAGTAACACAACCATTCCACTCAACAACAATCACACGTCACACGCCCGAACCACACGCCACTCAATTTGTAGCACAACCACTCCAATCACCAAATTTCACACGTCACACACCCGAACCACACGCCACTCAATCTGTAGCACAACCATTCCACTCAACAACAATCACACGTCACACACCCGAACCACACGCCACTCAATTTGTAGTACAACCACTCCAATCACCAACAATCACACGTCACACACCCGAACCACATGCCACTCAATCTGTAGCACAACCATTCCACTCAACAACAATCACACGTCACACACCCGAACTACACGCCACTCAATTTGTAGCACAACCACTCCAATCACCAAATTTCACACGTCACACACCCGAACCACACGCCACTCAATCTGTAGCACAACCATTCCACTCAACAACAATAATTACAGGTCACACACCCGAACTACACGACACTCAAACAATCCAGGGGCCAATAAACACATATTTACATACTTTCACTGAGGGACTATCAGAATTACCTGATTATTAATTAAAACTGTTTAATAGGTACTTACCGAATGGTAACAACGAGTCTTTCTTCTGGGAGGATAGGTTGTTGATGCCAATTACACCAATGTTTTATCAATCTATGTTCTACTTTATCTAAAATGTAGTAAAATGTTTCAGGAGTCATTCTTGTATATCGTTTGAATCTTTGTTTGTCCACTTTCATGTCTTGAAATAAATGATGATACTCTCCAAAAATTATTCTTTTTTTATTTATGGGATGTACGCTTTGTTTTCGAATTTTGAAAAATACATTTTCTAACAGAAAAAAATCTTCGTCAGATGAGGTCGACATTTTGCGTGCTACTCAGAGAGACTGGTAGTCGGCTTCTGCCTGCTTTCTTTTTGTAGCTGTTATCTGAGCCGACCAGCTCAGATAAGCGCTGGCAAATCGGCGCTGGTAGCCAGCGTTCTACGTGTATACGCACTTAGATATGAATCATACTTAACGAACTCAAACAACACATCGTGGGTCGTAACTGTAACCTAATTTTGCCGCTCAAGCAACTACACGTTTGGCGCCGCGGTGCATACCATACGCTGAGACCCAGGGGCCCGTGGTTCAAACCCTCGTACAGAAATTAACTTTTTTAAATACTTGTTTTTATTTTATTGTGAAATTCATAATAAATTATTTAAAATATGAATTTCCTAGAAAACATAACGTTCCGCAAACGCCGTTCAATGTCATTGACTGACAAAGACGACGGTGATTCAACATCATCAACACTAGAGGGATCTGTAAGTAGTCTTCCAAACATGTCCATGTCCCACGATGATGAGAGTGATGAACAAATACAAGCTCTTAAGAAACAAATAGACCAGCTGAATATGAACTTAGCTTCGGCCAATGAAGAAATTGATAACCTCTCATTAGAAAATATGCAACTTAAAAGAGCTTTACAGGAAATAGATACAAAGCATGAACTATACAAAAAAGCGACAAAAGATTTGAGTGGTAGCCTATTAAACAATCATATTAGAAAGAGAAGAAGTATTTCATCAACACCAAGAAAGTCAAATGGCAAGCATAAGTCACCACAATCTTTGAATAAAATAACTGTGAACACGGAACCCAAGCAGATTATTCGCAATGAGATTACTACAGATATTGCAAAAATTAAAATAAAAACATCCAACGATAAAATAAAAAAGCTTTGTATTTTAAGTACTGACAAACACAACAAAGTTTTGGCAAACGCAGAACACCATTTACGAGATTATCAAGTAATACATTATCTTAAGCCAAATGCTGGCATAAAAAAATTGACTGAAAACTTAGACTCTAAACTGAAGGGTTACTCATTTCAAGACAATGCATTATTTTAATTGGAGAGGAAGATTTTTTAACAACTAATAATTATTTTGAAATTGTTATAAATTTACGACAGACGCTTCAAAGAATAGATCACACAAATGTTATATTATGCGTTCCCACTTATAAATTTAAAGACTTTCTACTATGTTTAACTAGAGAGTGGAAACCTTTAACAATTTGTTGTGTTTTGATTTGGTTACTTATAATTATGCCTATATATTGGATTCCAATTTAGATTTATCTTACGATTATGATATGTTTTCTAAGTATAATGGTATATTAAACAATCTGGGCATGCGAAATATATTTAAAAATTTAAAAGATCTCATTTTAGAATTGGAAAGCAATAACATTAATGAAAATAGCCTTGACCAGACACCATTACCAAAGCGAAACTCAGATTTATTTCTTTACTGACAATTCGTACACCTCTAGCCATTTTATCAATGTTATGCATCAAAATATTGCTGGATTGATTAATAAGTCGGATGCTCTGGTCGTGTGATTGGAGGAACTATCAGACAAGAATACAAATGTTGATGTTATTTGTGTGTCGGAACACTTTATTATGTCCGGTTATGAAAGTTTTTTGTCTATTGCAAATTATCAATTGGCTTCCTACTTTAGCAGGAAACATTCAAAGAGAGGTGGGACGTGTATTTTAGTAAAAAAGGGTCTTCAATGGAAAGTTTTGCCTAAAGTCTCGGAATTCTCCGTACCTGGTATTTTTGAGTGTTGTGCAATCGAGTTAACATGCTATAAGATTGTAATTGTATGTATTTATAGTTCCGAATGCCGCATACCTGAATGTGTTTTATTCAAAAATGGACCTACTACTATCACATATAAGTAAAAAAAGGTTCAATAATATTGTATTAACAGGAGATTTCAATATAGATGTAATGAAAACTAATAATGTCACATTAGAATTAGAGTGTCTTCTTTTGAACTACAACTTAAAATTGACACTTAGAGAGCTAACTAAATTGAAAAGTCAAACATGTATAGACAACTTTGCTCACAATTTCCAAAAAAAGTGCAGGGCGGAGGTGATGGAACTTGCTTTATCGGATCACACCGCCCAACTCTTAAGATGTCCCGTTTTTAGTTTACCATCATTTAAATACTGGCGGGAAAAACAAAAAGATTTTAGCCTTGAAAATGTTGCAAAGTTTAGAGATTCCCTAATGCAGCTATCTTTCTCAGAAATCTACGCTCCGGATGATCCTGATATAGCTTTTAATTTGTTTATGGAGAATTTCAAGTTGTTTTACGATTTGTGTTTTCCTTTCAAGTTTACTATCATACTCGTTATTAAAAAACCGAAATGGGTCTCACGAGGGATAAAAATTTGCAGTAAAAAGAAAAGACATCTTCTTTGGAATTATAGACTCAAACCAACAAAAGAAAATAAGGTTAATTTAGCTAATTATACAAAATTGTGTAAGAAAATTATCAGACTCACACAACGTGCCCAAAATGATTATTTTATAAAGAATTCCGACAATAAAGCTAAATCAACTTGGGCAATTATAAATAAGTCTAAGCTTAGTATTCCTAAGGATCATATCTCGCAATTAAATGTCAATAACAAAATTTTGACTAATCCAGAATCGATAGCCAATAGTTTTAATAATTATTTTATTAATAAAGTTATACCAATATCTGGTTCCGGAAAAGAAGTAATCTCTAATTTCAGAACTAGAAGAGATTCTATGTTTATGGCCCCTAGCTTACCAAACGACATTTTAATAATTATAAAACAATTAAAACAGACTAATGCAGAGGGTTACGACGGCATAGCTACTAAAATTATCAAATCAGTTGCCGATTTAATATGTAGTCATTTAAGTTTTATTATAAATCTTTGCATTAGTGCTGGAAAGTACCCAGAACGTCTGAAAACAGCGATAATTAAACCATTGTTTAAAAAAGACAATAAACAATTAATGCAAAACTATAGACCAATTGCTTTGATACCTATTATGACTAAGATTTTTGAAAAATATTTTTATAATGAAATGTATAGGTATTTAGAGAAAAATAATGTTTTATGTGAAGAGCAAAATGGTTTTAGGCAAAAACGGAATATCAATATGGCTATATTTAAATTTCTCAAGAACGTCATGCTGAATGTGGATAAAAGAAACCCTGTCTGTGCTGTTTTTTGTGACATGACGCAAGCTTTTGACCACGTTAAGCATGATATTTTAAGAAAAAAACTTGAGGCATATGGAATAAGAGGAAACATTTTAGAATTAATTTGTAATTACTTGACGAATAGAAAACAGTACACTGCAATATCACAAATTAATCCTGGATCAAAATTAGAAGAAATTTATTTATCTAAAATACGTAATATTAAATATGGTGTACCCCAAGGCAGTATATTAGGGCCACTGCTTTTCTTAATTTATATTAATGACCTACCTAAAGTAATAGATCATCCTCTCACTCTTTTCGCAGACGATAGTACAATGACCATTGCGTGCAAAGAACCTGATTACTATGAACATGACATTAATAAATCTTTGACATCGATTATTACATGGCTAGATAACAATAACTTAAAAATTAATCTTAGTAAGACGCAAATAATGAAGTTCTACCAAAGAGAGTCTACAGGGCCGCCATTTAAGGCAATTTATCAAACCACAGAGGTCTGTGAGGTTAATACTGCTAGATTCCTGGGACTTTTAATTGATGGTAGACTGGACTGGAAGGCACACATAGAACATCTTTGTAAAAAAATCAGTAGCTATGCATACGCACTATTTAAGCTATCTTCGGTACTGAATCTAGATGCTCTGCTTACAGCATATCATGGATTAGTGGCGGCGACTCTGAGATATGGTATTATTTTCTGGGGCAACTCGACCAATAAAGATATAGCATTTAAAATGCAAAAACAATGCTTGAGAGCTATGTTTGGGCTAAAAACCACAGAAAGTTGCCAACCATATTTTTTAAAGCATAAAATTCTAACGCTTCCGTCAATGTATATTTTGGAAGTTGTTCTTTTTGTCAAATCGAATCCTGATTTTTTTGTGCGTATGACGGATGTTGTTGAACGCAACCGTCGTGACAACAGTCGCCTTTGTATGCCCCGGGCAAAAACAGCTTTAATGAGCAAAAGCATATTTTGTATGGCCCCTAGAGTTTACAACAAATTACCTGTGAAGCTTAAAGAACTAAATTTTAATCAATTTCAAAATAAAATTAAAAAATTACTTTGCGAAAAATGTTATTACACCATATCGGATTTTTTAAATGATAATAATTTATGAAATTGTATAATTTTATTGTTATTATATCTTTGATTTTTATTTTATACAAGTGATTATTATTGACATCTGTGATATTTAAAATTAATTTAATATTGTTTGTAGTTATAATTTTAATTTTGATTTTTTTATTAAGCATGGTTTTATATTTTAATTTGAATCTTAATTTGTACACCGTTTATGGTATGGCATGTTGAATCAAAAATAATTTATAATATCTTTTTATACACGTGTGCAAGCAAATAAAGTATCTTTATCTTTATCTTTAGAGTTTTATTTACAACAACACACAAACACTTTGTCGGACTATATGGGTGTTATAATAAGGCAGAAGGTGGCAGCGCACTTCACCCGGAATCCTCAACTACTGAGGCACTGGCTATCTTATCCCTAGCTGCCGGAACACAACAATGCTACAAACATTGATGTTATGGCGACGGGTGTCCTACGTAGTTTCGATTGCCGCTGTTGCGATACACGCTGTCACGATTTTTTGTCCACTGCCTCATTGGTTCGAAACGTTATAGACTCGAATGTCGTAGTCGCGAACGACGCTGTTTCGAAAAACATTTTTACTGCCTCATACGCTCGAATATTTGTGAGATACGATGGCGGAAGTTAGCCAGGCGGACAAAAAAGCCCTACCACCAACCAAACCGAGAAATTAACATGTACCTGCCGCTGGGAATCGCTGGGACCTCTGGGTCTTATCCGGTGGTCTTAACCACTATACCACTGCGGCGGTTAAAATAACAATGTAACTCAACAATGGGATAATACAGGCTAACTGTAACTGTAACTCTGAAAAGAAGACTAGAATTTTTAGTCTTTAGTATTAAGATTAAGACTCAGTCGACGACTCGAGCTTGAGAGGACTAGCGCCTGAATGGTGCTCGATATGGTTGGGTGTCATTTATATCTTATAAAACTTGTATTAGTACAGACTGTGCCTTGAATCCTTTAACCTCAGGTATTTAAACTATAAGTCATAATAATATAAAGTTAAAAGGACTCGCGTGTCCTTTTAACTTTATAAGCCTTCCGAAGCGAGTATTAAAGCCTGGGAAGTCGTGAGTCTCACAAGGCGTGTGCATTGTACATATCTTATCTTATCTTTTATCTTATCTAATTTACAGAAATTAAAGTAATAAATTCTAATAATCAGGCTGCTATGACAGTTATAACTAATTGTTGTAGTTACATTACATAATAAATAAGATAAGATATGTACAATGCACACGCCTTATGAGACTCACAACTTCTCTTTAATACGCGAGTCCTTTTAGCTTTATAAGCCTTTTAGGTCATGACTTAGTTGATTCAACGCAAATGTATCTTTTAGTCTTTTGACAATACTAAGATACTAAAGACAAGTCTAGTCATGAAGCTTCAAAAAGGAGTCTAGTCTTTTCTATATAGGCCTTAAAAGACTGAGTTTCTTGCATCTCTATTCGATATACATAAGTATCCACCGCTTGATACTCATTGCCCGTTTAAACAGCGTACAACATCAAACGAGCTAAGTAATGCCGCAATGTATGATACATCATGCAATATCCACTTAGTTTTATATAAACTGCTTCTGTGATCTAGTGGTTAAGACCACCGGCACCGGTCTCAGACCCAGATGTCCCGGGTTCGATTCCCAGCGGGGGTATATGTTTGTATACTCGGTTTGGTTGGTGGTAAGGCTTGTTTGTCCGCCTGGCTAGCAAGCACCATCTTATCTAAATTAAGTTGTAGTAAATAAGTGTTTGTCTTAATGTATTAGTGTACGAAGGAACCAAAGGAAGGGGGGGCATCGGCATGGCTATCTCATCATAGCACCCCAGATGCCCCCGGGGTCCGATAGACGCGAAAGCGTTGTCCTTGTCCTGTGTTGTCTTGTTTGTCCTTGTGTCGTTTAGTTGTTGTTGTCGGTAGTTGAAGGGTCGTTGTCGTGTTGTTGAGTGTCGTTGAGTCGTTTCTTTATTGTCTCCAAGGTTGGGGTGGTGACCCGAAGTGGAAGACATACTGAGTCTGGCTGACGCTCGGCTGTCTCAGGTCGACCACGGAGGGTTCCACTCCATAGAGTTTTTGTTGTATCTATTTATTTGTATTGTTACTGTCTTTGTTGGAGGAACCGAGGCGGGAACTTGACATGGGAGCAATGAACAGCGAGATGACAGCCAGTTGTCTTACTGATTCGGAGCGACCACGATAGAACCCGCCCCGGCTAACTATTTGTGTTGTCCCATAGGGTTGTTGTTGTCCGCGTGCCCAACTAAGGTGGGCACGTCGTTCTGGTCTTGTTCGGGTGTCCTGGTCTTTGAGTCCGCGTGTCCACAATAGGTGGGCACGTTGCTATGGTTGTCGAGTCCGCATGCCCACGGAAAAGTGGGCATGTCAGTCGGTTTGTTGTGTCCGCATGTCCACAAGGGGGGGAAGGGTGTGGGCATGCAGGTCTTGGTTGTCGGGTCCGCGTGCTCACCATAAGGTGGGCACGCAAGGTCGCTAAGTCGGGTGTTTGATTGGATGTGCAATTGCGCGCAATGAGGCTCCCGCGAGGTATTGCCCTCGTGGTAAAGGTCCCGTTGGAGTCCTCTCCATGCGCTGGGCGGATTGCCCCCCAGGGGTTTTTACCGGGTCGGCTACGGCCATCCCCGGTTAAACCCGTCAGCAGGTTTTCCCCTGGGTAACCAAAAAAAAAAAAAAAAGGTCATGACTTAGTTG